>CM067367.1:33707606-33932606 GCA_034401795.1 Chaetoderma sp. LZ-2023a | reverse complement strand
CCCACATAGTTTAAGACCTTAAACATGTCATTCAGTTTTTGTGGATACTAATACTATTGTTTTACCATCCACAACACAGACGATAAAAAAGAAATAGCCATTACCTATTGGTGTACTTGTCACGTGTGCTTCGGTTACTGGCGCTAACGTTGAAGGGATGGGAGGCAAGGTAGAATCTGAAGCATCAGAGCAGCTCAAACTGTTAAATAAAAAAATAAATAAATCTAAACCATATAAAAAATATAAAAAATAATAATAATAAGTTTTCATTAACTATGCCAATCTTACACGATGCAAATATAATTTATATTATTTTTTTACGTTATAAAGATAATGGTTGTTGGCTTCGATGCAGCAGCGGCAGGTAGTAGTAGTAGTAGTAGTAGTAGTAGTAGTAGTAGTAGTAGTAGTAGTAGTAGTAGTAGTAGTAGTAGTATATAGACTTACGATTTGCCTAGATTGTTCTTGATGTAATTAAGCAGTGGGTATTTGCCCAGACCACAAAGATTAGCATGATCATCTAAGTCAACTGCCCAAACCATGGCCCCAGCATAGCCGCCGTTGTTCAACCAATTCAACTAAATAAGTAAAATATAAAATGAAATTAAACTGGTGTCAAGTGGCAATGTTGGCTTAGTAACTATCATCCTTACTATGGATCAACATTAAGACCCTCTCCATTAAGGTATTAAGGAAATGAAACGATAATAATAATAATAATAATAATAATAATAATAATAATAATAATAATAATATCTTACTTTGTGGCAGTAGCTCTGGTCATCATCAAAAGTAACCCACAGGTTATTCAGTACTAGGAAAGCAGCTTTACTTTCACTATCCCAGTAGCGGGTGGCACCAGTACGCAACAACTCACACACCTTAATAATAATAATAATAATAATAATAATAATAATAATAATAATAATAATAATAATGACTCAATTAACCAATCAACTACCATCAAAAATCAATCTATTTAGTGTATATTTGCACTAGACTGCAGATTCTCTATATTTTGTCATATTGGTAACATTTGATACTTATGCACATTAATAGGCTGAGATGTGTATATAATACTGGTGATTGTGGGTGATATATCACCAACAGATCTGTATTTGTAATGCATATCTTCGATTTCCTTTTCACGTCATTGCATGCACATATTCCCATATAATTCAAACTTGAATCCATGAAAATGTTGAATATTTTTAATTAATTTTGGATTGTGTGTACATTGAAATATTGTAGCTCTGATTTTGTATGTGAAATGTTATTTATATTTGAAATTGATGTCATCATAATGTGGTGCTATCTAGGAATGTAACAGTTCTCAACAACAACATTTGAACGTGCTGGCATATTTCATGTTTCTCTATTAGAGTAAATAGATGGGGGCCATTTGACTACTATGGAGCATCTATAGCTAAGCTTCACCCACGCTTCTTCGCATTGGGATCGATTGATCCCTAAACTGCCTGACTATCAATTTCCAGAAAATTGTACAGGTAAGTTGTTGAATATTTTGAAACTAATTTGACTGGGCGATATTGCTGCCTATGGCAGGAACAGCGCCCAGTCAAATTAGTCTCAAATATTCAACAGCATGTTTATTAAATAGTAAAGACATACAATTCGTACAACAACAGTTAGTCTGTCATCAATTATGCGTTCGCGACAAACTTATCTACGTCATTCATAACATCATTGAGTCGCGTCGCGTAGTTGGCTATGACGTCATGTGATTGATGGATAAACTGGAAAGGTCCATTGTATGTTGCAGTATCAATAATTCACAACCACGTCAACATGGAATAGTAGTCATTGAGACTAAACTGCTGGTCAGTGACGCAGAGGAGATTATATTCACTGTATATGTTATTTCTCTTATACATCTACCTCGAAGTAAGCCATCATGCCCCATTCATTTGTCCATTTTCCACCGGGACCCCCAGTTGCTGGTGCAGCCACGCCACTATTACCATTCTGCGTGAGCAGAAAGGTTCTTCCATAGGTCGGAAAGCCGATAACGAGTTTAGTGGCAGGAACTCCCTTTTCAACCCAGTAACGTGCAGCCCAATTCTGAAAGAAAAAAAAATGTTTAATTCATTTAGGCGTCTATTTTACCAGTATTAGTGCGTACAGTACACAATTTTTAATTCAGGTAACCGACCAGTAGCTGAGCACCAAGGCCCTATGATATCCTGTTTAATTCCACGTCTAATGCCTAAAATCATCACAGGAAAGTCAAAGTATTTCAATGTCACAACAATCTGTTGAATATCTATTAACAGGTGGCAGTCAATTTAGTTTCACAAATTTTCGTGGGGTGGAGGCAAAGATTCTAGATTACTTACCACGTTGAATTCCGCTTGCCACGTGTTGTCTGAGGGAGCCGCGTACAAGGGACTGTTATGACCAGTATACGTGTTCCATGAGCCGTGAAAGTCATACGACATCAAAAACACATAGTCCACTTTGCTAAGTAAAAAAATGAGGGGAAAATAGTTTCCTTACAAATTTCTCATCACGAATAGATAACGTCTGTCTCATTGCGTCATATTGTGCTTTAAACCTTTAACACTAATATCAGCCAAAAGCAGCTTTTGCAGTGGTCTTGAGAAATATCCATTTACAGACCAAAAGAGAACACTTTTTGAAGGTTTAACGCTGGAATGACTGGTTCGATAACCGAGACAGTCATTCCAGTTGTAAAAGTTCAAAAAGAGTCTCTCTAGGTCTCCAAATGAACCTTTCTATCAGACAATTAAAATTTTTTGAACAAATTCGAGGGTTAAAAGTCTGTACTAAGAGGAGAGAGTCTGTTCACATGCGTCTTACAAAAAGTGACCATTCACGAAAGTAAATAGCCTAGATTCCAATACGTTATTGTTGAATCACATAGACTTAGCCTTTGGGGCCAAATGATGGTGGCTCGTGAAGACTTGTGATTTTACGACCACCATCTGCAATAAACCATCATCATGTGGTCACAAAATAACGTGTCTTTAGTGGCAGGTTTAAGTAACGGTAGAAATAATATTTGAGGCGAGGAAATACAGGATACACGCTAAGCGGATTTTGAAATTTATTATGTATTATTTTCTTAGTAGTGCACGCGTGAGTGGCTGAAGGCTACTGTTTCTGTCTAAAGCAGCACATTTATTTCATTATACTAAACAAAATGTGTCTTAAATCATAAATAATTTTGCATAGAACTATTTCATATGTAGAGATGAAAGAGATACATATAAAAGGATGTTACTTACTCCGCAACAACTGGAAAGTCATATGACGCAACAGCATTGGCTTGACCAGCGGACACTGCGACTGTCAACAGAAGATGTTTGCCGCTGGACCTGGCATCGTAATTGAACCGGGTGCGAATACTCTAGAAAAAGTAATTAAATAAATAATCATAATAAAACATATATTATCATCTGTCTGTTTTATAAAAGTTAGATAGATAAACCTTATGTCCGGAAGGAAAACAACTTGATATCATAATGTATTTAGTTTATCAACATTAGGTATAAATCCATTAGATTTATCCAAATCAATCAATCAATCAATCAATCAATCAATCAATCAATCAATCCCCCCAGCCAGCCAGCCAGCCGGCCAACAAGTCAGCCAGCCAGCCAGCCAGCCAGCCAGCCAGCCAGCCAGCCAGCCAGCCAGCCGGCCCGCCAGCCAGCCAGCCAGTCAGCCAATCAATCGATCACCAGTATCAAATACTCACCTTGAGGAGTTCTGAGAAAGACTCTCTTCCGCTCGCCGTTGGATACTCCCAATCGATGTCCAATCCATCGAAGTCATATTGTTTCAGGAAATCTAGAACGTTCTTGGCGAAGACGTACCGAGACGACCACGAGCTGGCAGCGGCCATGAACCTGCTGTTATCGTGATTGAAGCCACCCACAGCCAGCATCACTTTCAGGTTAGGATTCGTCTTCTTAAGTGACATCAAGTCAGTGTAACTACACAAGGACAAAATGTGAGAACTGTCAAACCTGCTTTTGGCACCAAATGATAGCGGTTCTTTCAGACAGGTGGCCTTATTTTGGTTATTTGTCAAATCGGACAAACTATAGTAAGCGACCACCTAGCTGTCCTTAGCGATCCCATGTGCTTAGCGATCACCTGTGCTTAGCGACCACCTGCCTTTAGCGATTACCTGTCTCTAGTAACCACATGTTTTTAACAGATCACATGTTTTAGCGATTGAAGTAAATCTGAATTAAATGAAGTAAGTCACGCTGACAATAGCGTGTCTTTAACGATTACATGTCTTTAATGAGTACCTGTTTTTTCGTGACCACCTGGATTTAGTGACCACAATTAATGACACTTTTATTGCTTGTTATAGAAAGGCATTACGCTACAGAGGCCCGAACTGTCACCATTTCTCGTAGATCGGGCAGTCGGGCGGTCGGGCGGTCGGTCGTCGTCGTCGTCGTCGTCGTCGTCGTCGTCGTAGTAGTAGTAGTAGTAGTAGTAGTAGTAGTAGTAGTAGTAGTAGTAGTAGTAGTAGTAGTAGTAGTAGTAGTAGTAGGCCTAGTAGTAGTAGTAGTAGTAGTAGTAGTAGTAGTAGTAGTAGTAGTAGTAGTAGTAGTAGTAGTAGTAGTAGTAGTAGGCCTAGTAGTAGTATCAGTAGTAGCAGCAGCAGCAGCAGCAGAAGCAGTAGTCATGTTCGTCGTCGTCGTCGTCGTCGTCGTCGTCCGTCGTCGTCGTCGTTTCTGTATATTTAGAGTTTCTGTATATTCAGAGTTTCTGTATATTAAGAGTTTCTGTATATGCAGAGGTTATAATTTTAACCGTGGTTGAAACTGATTACTTCACTTATTTAATCGGAGTTCTTATAAAATAGAGGTTTCTCAACATTACTGTACATGTCGTTTTTGGCCGGTGTAATCATTAAGTAGCTAATTGTAGTTCTGGCAAATTACGTTTTTAAAATTGTATCTGATAGAAACCGTCAGTTTATTAACTTACATTGCAGCCGAATCTTGTGGTTCGATAGTGCTTCCATCCACGTTTACTTTGGCAAAAGATGCTATTATGTGCGTGCACAGGAAGGGATCAATGTCGCCGGCGAGTAATGTGGCGGGAAAGGTGCGATACCTCGCCCAGTCTCCGTAGTAACAAGCGCGCACGTTGCCAGTGGCTGTCAATTTAAAAATGAATATTTGGATACTTTAGATACATAAATAAATAAGTAGATGCAATAATATCGCGCAAAGTCGCTCATTAAATAACTTTGTTAAATTGCTTCAAATTATAAATTAGATAACAGAATATTGTTTGATCATATCATAATATGTAAATACATGCGTGTGGGTACATCATTAACGATGGAGCTTTCCAGTTTATCCATCAATCATATGACGTCATAATCAAGTACGTGACGTGAAGGATAGCGTCATAATCAATTACGTCATGAATGACGTAGATAAGTTCGTCACGAACGCATAATTGATGAAGGACTAAGTGTTGATGTAGCCTACAAATTGTATGTTTTTACTATTTTATAAATACGCTGCTGAATATTTTGAAACTAATTTGACTGGGTACTGTTGTGCCTGCAGGCAACGACAGTACCCAGTCAAGTTAGTTTCAGAATATTTAGCAGCTTACCTGTATAGCTTTCTGGAAATTGAGATTCAGAGAGTGCATCGAGTCCAACACGGCCAAAGCGTGGATATAGCTTCAGTAGAGATGGGCGGGTCATAGCTAAAACTGGATTCCTCCATTAGAGTAGATAAATACGCATAGGTCAGCAGCTTTTGAACGCTACCTAAATATAGTCCGAGGAAGCACTCATACAACCACACACACACGTGCGAATATATAGACGTTTACTGTTGTAAGGAGTTATTAACTTACCGTTTGCATACTTCCAACTTAAAGCGAGAGTCAGCGCAAGCATCGTCACGAAATTAATAAGCTGAAAAAGTAAAAAAAAGTTGCATTTTAGGTCATGCAGCAGTGCTATATGAAGGCGATTCTATTACGGTGTTTCTAATACAAGTGCACGTGTCCTGTTGATGATTGTGATATCACGATACATATACTAAATACACATCGCGTATATCGTTATATCGACTTGGAGTTTGGTCACGTGTATCGGGACGCATATATAGGAGCCTACATTGGTAATAGTATCTACAAAAACCAGCGTCAAACTGCTAAATATTTCATAAATTACTTTGATTTGAAGTTGCTGTTGTTGAATTACGAAGGAACAGCTAACAGTCAAAGAAATTAAAAGAGAATCAGCATGTCGCCGGAATTGTTTTATTATATTTTGAAACTAAGTTTACTGGGGTTGTTGCTACCTATGGCAGCAACAGCTACCAGTAAAATTAGTTTTAAAATATTCAGCAGAATGTTTATTAAATTGTAAATTCATCAACGATATATTACAATTCGTACGGTTTCGTGACGGGCGCTTTGATTTGCGTGACATTTTGAGTGTGACGTCAGCTAACATGTGACGTATTTTATTATGACCTCATGTACATGATTGACAGGTCGGATCACTCTATTGATATAGATATTCTCTCACTTAAAACTATTTAAATATCACGTCATTTGAGACGACTTCTAAATAATTTCCCTTTAAGTTTAAACATAGTTTGCTCCTGTGTAATATGGGATACGTAGGGCCTACTATATTCCTTCATACACTGCAAAGCAGGAAATCTTATGTTAATTGCTATGACAATGTCAACGATTTTCACCGTGAAACACCAGTATCCTAATTGCACAGCATTATGGTACAGGGACATAGGCACATGGACACACCAACACAAATGGACGGGCATAGAGACATACGCAAACACGGACGCATATACGCATCAAGAACGCACACACGAACGCACTCTAATTCAATGTAACCATGTTATAAAATACTGTTATACGATTGTATTATATACGTTAATTAGCATTAGTTAAATTAGTTAATTATACTCTTAGGACACATTCACGCGCATACACAAGCCATCAACTCATACGCACAGCTTTGTTGACATAACGACAGAATCATATTTAAGAGTGGACGAATGCTGACGACGGACAGATACAGTTATCGAGAGTTACAGTTACGGACTCGGACGGACTTCGACAGCGGTCTCTGACCGCTAGTGAGTAGTGAGATTGTCAACTGGCTGGTCAGTTAGAGAGAGAAGAACTTAAGGTTAACTTTGTTATGTTTTATTAGAATACTTCTTTCTTAGGAATCCATTGTAGTTAAGTAGAATAGGTTTAGAATAGGTAAGCGGCACGTTACTAGAATTTGGAATTATATATGTAAACAATAGGATTAAGAAAGTTCAGTAAACGAGTCATCATTAATAGAATACAGCATTGTGTCATCCATTCCACCCATCTCCGCTAGAAGGAAGATCCAGGTCTGTACGCGAGTTGAGACGGTGGCGAGCTAAATGCCCATAAAAACCAACCACCGGACCACCCGTCTTATTCACCGGTACCATAGCATCCTTTATGTAAAATTTGATGCCTAGTTTGAAATCTATTTGACTAGAAGTTGGTTTAAATAGGATTTCAAAATTTTTTGTTCAAATGTGAGCACGATAAGAGATGTGTTTTATAACCGTGTCTCCCATATACAATACAATAAATGCATTAAATTTGAGTGTTAAAGGGTTAACGATAAATGGAATACCAAATTATAAGACGATACACCGCATTTTACACTAGCTGTTCGGATTTTACCCAACACATAAATTACGAATAGCATTTTAAATACATTCTGTTACCCTGTTCCCTGAGTGGCTAGAGATTAAGAGAAAAAAGCAATCTAATCTATCGCTCAAACATCAGTAGGCCTACTGGCGTTATGATAAAAAAAAAATACCTCCCTTGTTAACTGGCGTCAAAATCATAGCAGATGATAATAATAGTTTATTTCCACAATATATCACCCGTCCTTGAGTGTACAGTGATACAATTATTATTGGCGGATGACTAAGAAAACATATGTATGTACAGACTCACACACACACGCACGTACGCACGCACACACACGGGAACGCGCGTGCAGGCACACACACACACGCGCACGCGCGCACGCACGCGCACGCCCGCGCGCACGCGTACCCACTCACCTTCACACCCGCACGTACACACGCACGCACAAACGCACGCACACACCCACATTCACTTACATAAATGCTTGCATATACTCACATATACATTTATACATGTATACGTAAATATATAATCATTGTAAATAATATGTAATATAAACATCAATGTAAATATATAAATTGCGCGAAGCTTAGAGGTTAATGAATGTTGAATATTTTGAAACTAATTTGCCTGCCGAATATTCTCAATGTCTATTCTCCTTGCGTCATCCTCAAGTGCGCGAATTGTATGCTGTTGATAAACTAATAACCTAATAGCTGCATATTTGAAACTAATTTGACTGGTGACCTGCTCAATTTATTCTTCTTATACTATATAGTGTATGAATTGTATGTATGTTTGTATGTATGTATGATTACTGTATTCTTATTTCCGTGATAAATTTAATTGCTGTTGAATATTTTGAAACCAATCTGATTGTCAAAGGTGTTACGTTTATTTCATCGTGCCGTCTTAAAGGGTATGAACTGGATGCAGAGTAATTCAGAATGGTAACATTTTGAAATTAATTATAGAGATAAACTGACCAATTTATGTTCTCGTTTTCAGTATCAAAGACTCTCACTTATACTCCCCACTCCACGCAATCCTGCACGCGCACACGCTCACACACGCACGCACGCTTGCACGCACACACACTCGTTTAAGTCGCCCCCCCCCCCTACCCATTCACCCTGACGCATACAAATTCCCCTCCCATAACGCTACACTATCTTACAAAGTGATTCTCAAGATACTGCCACTGCGTTGTCAAATTTTTGGGAGAAAATGCTCATTCGTTGAGTTCATTACGCTTCAGAAATGCACTGTAAACATATGCTGCCAGTTTCTTTAAAACATTGCCGTTAGTGGACTGCAAAAGCTGTGATAGTTTATAAACATTTGGACGAAACCAGGAATACTGATGTACTTTTTCCTCAAATCTAAATACATTGAACATAAAATTAGTTTCAAAATAGTCAAACAAAAATGGTAACATACGAAATTTCTCAGATCGTTTGGCTCATATACGGCTTATTTTGGTGTAAGTGGCGAGTAAAACCTATCCACCGAACGAACAATAAAAATGTATAACTAAATTAATTTTTTTAGTTAATATATAATTTTATTTATCAAAATTGTACTCACCATTTTGCTGAGGGTTTATCAATTATCTGCAAAAGCTGGTCAATAGTAATGAATCGTAATACTGTTAATTGTACAAACAAGATAAGAAACCGTATTTAAACTCGAAGTAATTATTGAATAATATGTATATTATGTAAGTTACGTTTAGCAAATATAAGTATTTGACCACTACCTTATTTTAGATAGCTCTGAATTTTGAAGTGGCATCTTGGTCGTTTTATACTGTTCAAGCCGCCTGGTTGATTCATCGTCTGCTTGGTTGGTGTGGTGGAGGCGACATGACGGATGCTTCTGGAATAGACCCTGGAAGGAAGGAGCAGGATACTAGTCAGAGCTACCTCACGTATTATGGTGCACGTGTGTCGTTCGTGTCGTGATTTCATTCATTAATGTTAAATTGTTATGGATATTATTGGGTCAATCATCATAAAAAAATAGAACTGTTTACTCGAGCGTGTGCAGATTTTACGATAATTTATGAGATTTGATTTTCATGGCGTTATACTCATTAATCTGGATTTAAGCCAGTTGTGTATGAAAACAGCTGCCTATTTTGACAACGATTTCACTGAAAGAGGTTGGTGACACAGACAGCAACAACAGTCAAAAAAATTAGTTTACAAATAATTAATAGGCTTTTAGCTATGCCCCATAGTAGGTATCGTCGATTGGTAAAATGAGAGCTATAAATCAGCCTGCAGCAACGTGTACTATACATGCAGATGATTAAGTAGATGGCGGATATATTAACACAGTTCGTCGCAAATGCTAGGTAGCCTATATGGTAGTATGAAACATGCTTAATACATTGTGAACAGTCTGACTGGAAATTGTTGCTGTCAAAGAGAGTAAAAATTTTCAACCGCATTGTGTTTAATACATTCAGCGGAATTGCGCATAGGGCGTAGCAAATGTCGTCTGCTAGGCTATTATTTGCTAGGCACTATGTCATAATGCCTACATAACGCCTACACTCATAATAGTTTCAAGCACAAACAAGTAAACAAAAAGATAAAATCATTGATTCGAATTAAGGCAGATTACTTCTGAATAAATGTAGATAAACCTAGAAAAAAATAGGCGTGTAATAACCTGGAGGCCGTGCTCTTTCTAGGAGATAAACAGGGTGCATCGAACTTTCTAGTTGAATGAATAAAATCGGTTTTGTTTTCAAGTCTATGGTTGTCACGGTTTTAGTGAAAATCGTGGGAACCAACAGCCACTGAAGCGAAGGAGTAGGCGGCAATGATCTAAAAAAGAAATGCAGAAACAGCATTTTGTTTGAACTTCAAGAAAGGAAAAAAGAAATCACATTATATTGAGTTGGCGTGACAACGTAAACGTAAACGTAAAAAAAGTATCTGGAATATGATGATGATGTAGTAGTAGTAGTAGTAGTAGTAGTAGTAGTAGTAGTAGTAGTAGTAGTAGTAGTAGTAGTAGTAGTAGTAGTCGGTAGTTCTTGTTGTTGTCATCGCCGGTTATGCTGTTATTAGTATTGTTAATGCTGTCAGTATCATTGTCATTGTCTTCTTCTTTTTCTAAGTGGTCGTCGTCGATTTTGGTGTCAGTGTCGTTGTCGTTATCATTGCTATCATTGTAAGTGCTGTCGCTATCAAATATGGTAGATGACTAAAAGTTGACTGGTAATTTGAACTTCCGGAAGCTATACTGTTACTTGTCAATGTGGTCAACAGCGTAACTTCCGGAGGTTCAAATTCTTATTAAACGTTTAATAATTTACAACTTTTGTAATTTGACTAGGAAAAGTTTCATTAACAACAACATCATAAAGAATAACTACCCTTTTCACGCTGAATTCCCTAAATCGAATTTCCAATCTTACTATACAAGCTGTTGAATATCTTACAACTAATTTCGCAGATGGCGGCAACAGCTTCCAGTTAAGTTAGTTTCAAAATATTCAACATAATAGTAATTAAATTGTAAATATTTTCTTTTCGAATACGGTATTTCGTGCTCAAATGGTTAAATGACAATGCCAGAGAGTACAAATAACTGGCTACTAAAGAGGGGTGGTCGTTATGGGTGACATGTAATATCTCGAGTTATGATCCACCAGAAGGTGTGGCTTTTTAAGGCATGTGTGTGGTCCTTCAAACATCTGTCTTATAACGGACCACCATCTCATAGCATGAGAAAGCAGTTAGGTGGTCGCTGAAGCGTCGTCTATTAAGATCACCTGTATTAAGCGACCACCTGCCTTAATATGTCATAATTTGGTTCTCCCTTTGGGTGGTTTCTTAATACAGGTTTAATTGTATTCGCTCTGCACTTAAAACGTGATGCAGATAGCTATCCCGTCATATCGTCAAACCATTAGCACAAGTTCCGGTTATTAATAACCCCCTCCACCCCCCCCACCCCCCTCGCCCCTTGTGTGTCAACAGCACCTCAAAGCGCTCAAAATACTACTTGATATATCAATTAAACATTTTGATGGTCAATATTTTCAAGGTATTTTAATTTTCGAAGTCTGTTTTTTGCAAATTTACCACTGGACTTTTTTAATCGCCGGCTTGACCGTTAAAAGGATAATGGCAAAGAAAATTAAGGTTTTTACTTTACAGTGTCTATCTGCAGGCCGAGAGAAGAATATTTTTAAAAATTTACCACTAGAATGACTGGCTCGGTTACCAGCCTGAAGACCACTGTAAAGTTGTTTTGTGGTCAGTTTGACCATTAAATGGTTAAGTTGACACAAGAGGGCTTGGTTAAAATACTATTTCATAATTATGGCATATAAGCGAAGTTCTCCTTATAGCTTAAGGTAAGCCTCATCCTTCCTGGCGTTGTCTCGTTCATAAACCGCATGATGATATAGGCTTGCGCGTAGCGTACTTGATTTCCTAAGGTGCAATCATATGACGACTGTAGAAAAGGAAGAATCAAGTTTTAGATGAGCCCAGCCCATCTCTAGCTAAGTTTCGCCCACACCTCGCTCGTATTCGGATCGATCGATCACTCACTATCTGAATCTCAATTTCCAGAAAACTATTCAGGTATAAGCTGTTGATTATTTTGAAACTAATTTGACTTGGTGCTGTTTTCCGCCATACTTGTATATAATTAATTGGTTAGAAATATTTTATTACCGATGAAAATGCTTTATTACACACTTTATGTAAAGATGAGTTATGGTGAATAAGCAAAAATTAAACTAAAAACTAGGATACCACAGGCTAGGCCGTGATCCGAATATATCCGTAAAATTAGAAATAAATCTGAACAATCTGACAAACTCTTAATATGTGACAAAAACGGGATGGCGAAGAACTCTGTTTGCATTTGTTGTTATTGCCATATGGTCCAGATATATAACTACATCATCAGTCCATAGCACTATCTTCATCCCTCTCACATTCAGTCTCTCTGATAATACCTACATCCATTCAGGCTCTTGTTTGTTCACAATGGTATTGCAGCGGGTATTATCAGATCAATACCTCCGAATGATCAAACAAAACAAAGCTCTAATTATAGATGTTTACCTGATATCGGCCACTATATGGTTCGTATGGGACAATAAGTAAAGAACTGATGAATATAAATATGGATATTTTTATGAAACCCAAGTCTTAATAACTTAGCGTCCAACTAATCTGTTGGAGATAGAAAAAGAAGAAAACGTGTAAGTAGGTATACGAGTCAGTGCATGTGAGTGCGTGCGTGCGTGCGTGCGTGCGTGCGTGCGTGCGTGCGTGTGCGGCAGAGCGAGTGCAGTAGGATTTGCCGAAAATGATACTTCAAAGATACTAGAGAAGGAACTGATATAGCGGCAATGGATGAATCCGATCTGCCTCTCACGTAGGCCCCGGTACATGGCGTCATCATCAATTATGCCACATGTAGGCTGACGTCACAACCATAATTGACAGAGAATACTCCGTCATCAAGCTGAAACAGTCTGTCATGTGCGTGAATTGTAACTCTCTGATGGATTTAATATTTAATAAGCCATTTTCCTGAATATTTTTAAAACTAATTTGACAGGGCGCTGCTGCAACAGCAACCAGTCAAATTAGTTTCACAATATTCAACAGTTTACCAATATAGTTTTCTAGAAATTGAGCTTCAGAGAGTGCAGAGATCGATCGACCCGGATACGAGCGAAGTGCGGTAAATCACAGGCTAAGCGTGGGTGGAGCTTAGCTAAAACTGGATTCCTCCATTGCTCCTCTATGAACCGTGTTGTTCTTGTCTGAATGTGTTTAATGGTGTGGAATGTCTGGTTTGTCCAAATGTAGCGGTGTCCTGTATTGTCTAGCGTAGTTTTAATGCCGTTTATCCACCTCTGTTCGGTCTCATTTTGATGGTGGTCAGCTTAGACGTACTTGCACAGTTTAAGTTCCACTTTGGCTTTTTACCCTCAATAGGTTTCGGTTTTAACCAGTAGATTATCCTCCCCAATTTAGCCATATTTTTTGCTTACAATCATATAATCGCCATATAATGATATGTGTTGCCTTATATGGTGGTGTAGTTTTGTTTGGCATTCAATTGGTAGATCGAGTTGCTTAGTCCTACTTTCTAATGCAAACATAGCCTTACTGATTCGTCAATGCGCCTTTCGGTTAAAAGCATGCATCCTTTATTGTATAATTATAGATAATTTTCACGTACGGAATTTTACCTTATCCGTAAGTATGCGTTTGTACTTCCAAACACAACACCATTTGGTTATGTCAGCGTTAACATTTAATTTCCAGAGCGCGCAATAGTTCTTAAATGTATCTATTGTCCGCAACAGCTCTCAGTCAATATAGTTTCAAAACACTCAACAAAATATTTATTAAATTGTACAAGAGTTTTTGAATTCCTGTTTCCGGGTTCAAATGATTAAGAAGTATCTAATATAGACCTGCGTGTCTGAGTCACGAGGGTAACAGCTGGTGACTTCGTCAGAATCACCGGGTCAACAACTGGTCACTTACTCCAAGTGACGAGACTAACAGCTTGTCACTACGCTCGAGTCAATTATTCTATATGTAATGGAGATGACATCTCTTTCGCCATATACAGTGACCATTGTATACAAGCCATTTTAATATACACATGGTGCAATGAGAAATAACTTAGGAAATAGCGTTAGTTTGATGCCTAAAGATGTGAGTTGCTTGAGTCGACATTCTGCACTAAGGAGTCAGTGTCTTTTAGTATTAAAGAATACGGTGTTTATATCAATTTTACTTACTTAAGTCCCTATTCCTATTAATAAATGTGCATGTATTTTCATCTATGTGTAGGTACGTCTCCACAACAAATCCCTTTTGCAGAGAGGATTAAGTGATAAAGAGAATGGAACAACTCAATGGACTGAATAACACAGACAATGGAACGGACAATGTTGGCTTCTCCTTGCTGTTCCAGAGCATACCTAGTTTCATGTATCGAGAGTTGCCGACTATTTTCCATCTTGCAGGTGTCGTGTTTAACACAATTCTCATCACTTACTTTATAAAATCACGCAAGTACCGGTCACCTACATTTATGTTACTGACCAGCCTAGCGTTCATGGATGTTATGTGTTGCTTGTCTGCTGCGTCATTATCAGCCTTTCTTTTTCCAACGATGCCAATTCCCGAGGTTGGTCACGGATGCCAGATCTTCGTGTTCTTTGGAATAGTGGGTGCATATTCCAGTGAGTACCATCTCGTGTTTTTCGCCACATTACGTTTTTACCAATTGGCATTTCCACTGAGAGCAAAAGCAAAAATAACCAGTACATTCGTCCTCAAAGTTTGCTTAGTTATTGTGATTTTGGTCACTTTGTATGTGTTGCCGCTAATCATTCAGTATGTCACAAAAACTGTCATAATGGATGGAAAACAGGTGACAATTTGTACATTCGGCGGCAATAGATATGCGTATGATCTATCCTTTCTCGTTCTTAATACTATAATTCCAAGTGTAACGATTATTCTATTACACATAGCCAAATACATAGCTGTGTGGAGGTCAAGGTCATCAGTTGTATCTGAGCAGCAAAGTCGGCAGAATGCAGATGCACGTGCAGTCACTATTATCATTATCTTGTTCTTCATTGCTTGGTTCCCGGCCTATGTCTGGGCTAATATACAACACAGAAGAATTGAGAATTACAGGAAAATGAGAGATAGCGTGCAGTTAGTTTTAATGTATATTACATTCAGCAATTCTACGTTGAATCCTTTAGTGTACTGCTTTGCCGCAAAGACAGTACGAGATGATATTCTCAGACTGCTCTGTCCTAGACGATACAAGGACAAATAGCTGAGAAAATTTAAGAAATATATTTTAGCTATTAGCAATAAAAAGCAATATTATTAGAACCAATAAACACTCGAAGATGCCCAAGGGCTATGTGCAGTCAAACGATGGTGGTTATGTAAGATATGCATTTTTCAAATAGGCATTGCATAGTCTGATTCGTCGAAAGAGAGTACATCTATTTAGTGTGTAACGAAGTGGTTCCCCTCATTGGCCCGGTCCTTGACCAATACCGCGCTAATTCTGGGCCGATACGGTCCGCTATTGGTCAAGTACTGGCCCAGTAACCTGTATTATCAGAGTCCTTATTCCTCGAGACATATTCGATGGCATTTAGATTTCATTAAGGAGAATACTCATTTCAAATGTCATATTTTACTGATGAATTGTTGAAGATAGATTCGATATCATCCACTTTCAGACGCCGCCCTATATTTATATCAAGATAATTTACGATTTCATACCATCATAATGTTCGTTCGCGGGCTTCGTGCCTATCCGTGTGCCAATGTTCTTGCAGGTAATGCGCAATTGGGCAATAGTACACCGTGTACCATTGTGTTTCATTTTATTCACAATTCTAATTTTAAATTTAACCTGGTTTATTCTGAATAGCAGTGGCTGTTCTCGGTTGATCAGCTATATTATGGGCTAAATGGCGATCACGTACCGCCACTAGAACATTGAACATGAAATGAGTGTGATATTGTAACACAGATCGACCGGACGGGTACCGGCCGTCCCAGCTAAGCTGGATATGGGACGGCCGTTCCGGATTCGCTCTAAGCACGCCCCCCCCCCCATCCCTGTTAGAATGAGCCCGATTAGAGAGGGGTTCGTTAAAAAGTCCGTTAGACAGCGTGGTGCGCATGCGCACACGTCAGAGCTTCCCTGACAACACGTCTCGGAATTGGAAGCGAGTGCGTGCTTATGGTGTAGCAAGTAGGTACCCGTAAATAACTTTACTTGTATCATCTTCGTTGTTCTTGGTATTGATCAAGACCAGAAGAAAACGAGGATTTCAGAACCGTTTAAATTATTGAAATCGGCCCAGAAAGGGCTGAGTTATCATCGGAAAACCCCTTAAATTATCTCCAATATATTTCTCTTGACGTCTTTATCGCATGTATGTATAAATAAATAAGGAATGTGCTGAGTAAGTAATAGCCGCGTCACCGCTGTTGTCTGCACGCTGATTGGATAGTGCTCGGTCGCTGATTGGCTGAGTCCCCTAGCTCTGACGTCACGATTAGTATAAAAGGGGTGAAAAATCGAGAATCAGGCGCATCACCGGCGTGGAAGCCGGTTCGCGCAAGACGACTGGATCATTGGGAGAGACTTGTGCAACTGCTTACCTACGGTGATACCTACATCATCCGGTGCCAATCGGATTTCAGCTCATCCGTGGTGGTAAGGAGTCCTCGGCTTCCACAGTTTTTGTACATCCCCGGACGGCCATCCGGGGGTAATAAACTAACATAAAGTAATAACTCCCGCATCCGGACCTTTATACGGGAATCTTTCCATCGGAGGGCTGTGCGGGCCCAGATGTAATTCTATGGAATGTAGAGCTGATAGTGATTCTTGGTGGATGGCTCGCCGGATCTGCCAACCATGCTAAAAAGTGGACTTCAACTCCCGCACTGTATGTCGTGTGTGTAATAATTAACTTTTCGACCAGTCTGGATGAACTTTGCCCGGTGCGCCGCAAGAGCTATGCGATGTACCCCGCACCGTGTGCCAGTTATTATACATGCATAAATTATATAAGCAGCCCTCCCTGTTAATGGGTTGCTCTCACCTTTCATATTACCGTCGCCAGACAGAAACTTTGCAACAGACCGTTTCTATCCTGTATGAGTGAAATGACTATCCAAAGGACATCTCTTGAACCATTCCGCTATCTGTCCAGGGAATGTGCCGCATCCATCTTGCCTGGAGAAGTCAGCTTCCGGATCGTGCCATCTCGTGCTACTCATAAGTTGGCGCCTCAATTTCAGTACTTTGTGGACTTGTTTCATGCTGATGACTATTAGGTACTCAAGTAGCTATACTATTGAACCTTTAATTATTATTCCCGCATAATGGTACTGATGACTAATAGGTACCTTACCGGTCCGAGGACCGCATCTTTATAATTTCTGTTATTGTGAATATTATCCTTGTTTACTGTAGGTGCTTTCAACTAGCCACACTGTAGTGTCCAATGAACTGTGATACTATAATCATTATATTCGTTAAATTGTGTATTGGTTAGTTGGGTATAGGGTGAGAAGCCATCTACCTAATATGCTTTGTTTATTTATAAAAACTCTAAACCGCAGTATGCTATGAAATACTATATAGCAACATTATATCCGCATCATGATTCCCACCAGCATCAATTTTACACTGAGGTCGCTGATCATGCTCTAAATGTTTGAGCCTGACATGTTACCGACTAAACCTGGCTATTCAGCTTGATAGGATAGGCTTAAAGTGGTTAGGGACAATTTCTCCGTTGGCGACACATAGTGTACGCCTCTTTTCCGGTTGTTGTGGTAATGTAGTCCCACGCACCGGCAAGGTTGTGTAAAATTGGCCAGTTACCTATAGGGCCTCGTATATTTATTGAGTGATTGTCTCTTTCCACGATCCACCAGCCGTATGGCTTATTAATTGTCTGGATTCCCAATCGACACGTTGACTGGATCCGACCCTGGGAAACTATCAGAGGTTTCTGAGCAGTGATAGTTAAAGTGCCGATTTACATACACACACCCTCGGATACTTATTAGGTAGATTCCCCTGCCAAAGTAGGAAGCACTGCGAAATGATAATAATATTAGTTTGTATGTTGTGATACCAGCCTGCAGTGCATCTTTGGGCATCATGGAAAATAACCCTAATGACAGGTCAAATGTTAGCCCTGTAGCACTCGGTGACGGACAAGATGCGGATCTCCATCCAACTCGTTGTTGTGTCCGGGTGAGGCCTTAGAGCCCACCACGCCCTCACGGGAAGGACTCTCGTGATGGGTATCCGTCTCTCCATCCCCACCATAATGACATGTCGGTATTTAAATTTGCTTGTGTAAACTGTGAAACTCGTCTAGTGATGGTGTATGTGGTTGCGGAGCCGGGTAGCCGGATCGTTATTTGATTCGGAGCCTTGTTCTGTGACCTGTACGCACGCTATCCTTGGAAGTAGATGCTGTGCGGGACAACTTGCAGGAAGCCGGGCAGCTCCACCCAATGGATAAACGTATCTAAAAGTTAGGTAGTAAATCATGCCACTTGTGGCCAAAGCTTGTTTCCGTTACTAACAATCAATTGGTAGGTTAGGATGTAGCAGAAGGCCCGCATAAATAAAGCGGCAACTACTAGTGCAGTCAGTTTGGAACTACATAAGACGGTGACCTGGGAATTCTTCGGAAATCGTTCGTCCCGTCTTCACCTAAACCAGCATGCAACACCTTAACAGTAGCTGCACTAGGATTTTCAGCACTTAGCATTTTCTGTTGAACAAAAGAGTGGCACTTTTTGCCAGCTCTTTTCCTCCACTTTGGCATTTTCCTGTGATGGAGGCCCGCGCGAGGCACTTTCCTCTTGCAACAACAATATTTTCTTTGTGTTGCGGAGTCTCTCTTGCGGGGATACCTCTGCGGATTCAAGAATATGTGTGGTACCTCCGGCGACACCACGTGGAAAGAACACTGGATGGCTCTATGTTGTGTATTTCTGTGTTCATTTACTGTCAAACGCATACACCTGTTTGTATAGTATATTATATTCCTCCTTGTTTAATTATTCTTTATTCCATATCTCTAAATTAGTATGGATAGGCATACCGGTGACACGAATAGTTGGGACGACACCATGTGGTTCAATCTTGGCGGCAATGGTCGCATGGCCCCACTGGAACATCAGTGTTCTACCGGCTCTAGAGGCCGGCTTTGTACATTCCAGAGAGACGCGATACGGGATCCGCAACCCCGAGATCGGCAGCTAACCAGGCCTCCCGTACATTGTGCATTTGCGGCGCGATGGATAGGAACGTCATGGGGGGATGATGCGTGATTATTTTAGATTAGAAGACATTTTTACAGATAGTATCATCTACACTGTTAATGGACCTTTCCAGTTTTAGATATGCCTCGCCCATCTTTATCTAAGCTCCAGCCACATATCGCCGTGTTGAGATCGATCGATCTCTGAACTGCCTGACTATCAATTTCCAGAAAACTATACAGGTAAGAAGATGAATATTTTGAAACTAATATGACTAGGCGCTGTTGCTGCCGTAGGCAGCAACAGCTCCTAGTCAAATTCGTTTCAAAATATGCAAGATCATCGTGTAAAGAGATATAATTCGTACAAAAGCGCTTAGTCCGTCATCAAGTAAGCGTTCGTGATGAACTTATCTACGTCACGTAGACGTCATACGATTGATGGATAACTTGGAAAGTTCCATTATCAGGGCTCGACTTTAGAAACACTCATATCAACGTGTGGAGTTGGGCCTCACAATCATGTCGTATTCCGGTCTGCTATATTCATCATGAAATAAAATCTTTCTTATGATGGTGATTTGAAAACATCTGTTCAAAATGCGAACGATAACGATCAAGCAGTTAGTAAAGTCAAGGATTTCTATTAGTTAAATGCAATCAAACACAAGAAGAAATTGCAAGACAGTTGTGCAAACAATTCTTGACCGCAAAGATCATATATACGCGGTGATAAACGCGTCTTCCTGTTTTTTCCATACCTTCCCAATATTGGTGAGAGAAAAATATTTTAAGACCCGCTCCTGGCACTGGACATAATATATCTGAAAGTATTTTTTTTAAATGGAACTTCTCTAATGCAATGTTCCAGGATTCACTGAACATATTCAGAATTATATTGCTTTGTTATTTCAAACTCTTATTAGCATGACCAGGTTTATTATGATATTCTCTAATCATGCTACGCCGTATTATGCTACAATCCTGTATTCTGTGATTAAATTGCTCTTATTTTGAACTTGAAAACAATCCTATTCTGTGGTATGCTATAGTTTACAAATAATAAATTGCCGTTGTCTTCCTCGCTATTGGTAATATTTGATCAATTATATCCTATGTCGGCATACATTCATGACATTGCCAGTAGAGCGCGATAATGCTGAGCAAAGTCATTCACATGCGAGTGCGTTCATAGACAATGGACCTTTCCAGTTTATTCATCAATCATAAGACGTTACAATCAACTACGTGACGTGTAGGATTACGTCATAATAAATGACGTCATGAATGATGTAGATAAGTTCGTCACGAACACTTAATTGATGACGGACAAAGCGTTGTCGTACGAATTATATGTTTTACTGTTTAATGAACATTATGTTGAATATTTTGAAATTAATTTCGACTGGGCGTTGTTGCTGCCATAGGCAACAACAACACCCAGACAAATTAGTTTCAGAATAGTCAACAGCTTACCTGTATTGTTTTAGGGAAATTGATATTCAGAGTGTACACGGATCGATCGATCCCAATACGGGTAAAGCGTGGGTGGATCTTAGATAGAGATGGGGCGGTGCATAGTTAAAACTGTAATCCTCCCGTATTGCCGTTATTGGTGGATGAGGATTTCAGATATGTTGGAATATATGTGCTTACAAAGTTTGTTGATTTTAATCAGCTTCCGTTCCTGAATTTTGACCATTTGAACATAAATTACGTTATTTTGCAATTACCAATCAGGAGACGACGAGGTAATGACATCTGCCATAACTCACATGGCACTTAGAGGGTATATCTTATTAACTTACAAATCCAAATTGTAGTTTCGCCAAAGTCTAGAAACGTTTATAATCTATGATTAGGAAAATTCCTCAACTCTTCGGGATGTAGAACTTGTTTGAGTGCAGCTTTTGTGGCCAAGAACTGACCAGAGTGGCGTTGTCAGCGACCGTTAGTTAGTGCTGAAGAATTGGCCGAGATGGTCACGAAAGCTATAATCAAACAATTTCTACATCCCGGAGAGATAACTAATGTTCCGCATCATGACTCATCCTGGGATCGGGACCAATATTTTTTAAATGTTTATAATCTAGCTTCATAAGATTTCTCATTTATCTACTTCAAGATATTTGTAAATCGTTTATCTCCAAAATGCAATAATTAGTTTGTCAATAACGAGGGGAATTCCAATACACCTGCTAGTAAAATGAACCTTTCCAGTTTATCCATCCATTATATGACGTCATAATCAACTACGTGACGTTTATGATGACGTCATAATCAAGTAAGGCATGAAGAACTTGATATAGTCACCGCCGTAAACACGCTTAATAGTCCGACATGATGTACGGATTTCGAATATTTTGAAACTAATTTGACTGGGCGCTAGTAGTAGAGTCGGAATTAAAATGATACCATCTCCCTCAACTGGCAGCCGATCGGCGATCCGTGGCTCCCACCGCCCTCTTAATCCCGGGGGACTTAGGGTTGTTGAGACATGTGGTTGGTGTTTGCCTTTCATTCCGGTCCTGATCGGTACCACGAGAATGAAGTGATTTAATCCCGGTCGGAATTAAAATGATACCACCGACCTCAACTCGCAGCCGTTAGGCGATCCGTGGCCCCCACACAGTCAGCTGACTGACTAAATCCCTGAGGCATAGGAATTTGAGACATGTGTATAAAATTCCCGTGCGGACCCCACATGTCCGGGAGAACCTCCTCAAGATACCGGCCAGTGGCCGGCCTCTCTCTCTATATTCTGACCGGTATCATGAGGAGGTTTTTCTATCTGTGGGACAATTTTGTACCTATCCTACCTATCCTACCTATCTTCTACCCCACATATCTTCTACCACACCCTGTTGATATTCCAGCCGGCTGGTGCATGTGTGTCTGTGGTGCTTTAACCACGCACTGGAGAGTGTCGCGGTGGGTCTTTATCTAACCTGGTCATATTACCCCGGCCCTAGTGTCTTACCTAGTTTCGAAATTTCAGGTAAGTTCTAGCGAGGTCCTTTGAGCGAGATTTGAAACCAGTCTGCAGCCTGGGAATGCTATGCAATTCCACAACTCTATCGATCGACCCACCGCAACACCCTTAAAATCTCGCCTCTTAGTAATCTTAGTTGTGCAATCGCTGTTACGCACCAACACAGCAACGTGTGAACCCATAACTTATCAGCTATAATAATGCATACATAGTTAATGCAATGCATACATGGCCGAGACAGATAATGCGTAATATACAATTGTTGCACAATAATAGCAAATATCTGGGACTGATAAGCGCAGCAATGAGAACACATAACTTATCAGCTATATTTACTAATGCATACATGGTCGTGGTAGTTAATGCGTTGGTTCAAATCCTTCTTTTGTGCTATTAGCAAACTTAAAATCACAGGTTCAAATCCCGAGCAATGAAGACAGGATGGTTTCCAGCGCTTACCAAAGATGATCCTTTGAATCCCCACAAGAAAGCGCAGCGTCTCCGTGAGCTTCGGCAGGTGGACAAGAACGTGACTGCTAGCTTGTGAGCCAAGACTGTAGCGAGGCGGATGGCGGACCATCCACTGGAGCGCTTACCTCCCCTACACAGGATCGCTAAGTGAATGATGAGGGGGCCGAGGTCTGAACCCTTAGGCCGGAGCATGAGGTGAGAAGCCGAACACATTCTCGACCACCATCTCGGCGAAATGGAGACAGTGGATAGAGGACGCCGGTCAGTACGCTGGACATTCTTCAGCCCAGATCATGCAAAAGATCCAGGAGACAGTCCAGAACGCCTGCTACCTCTGCTACACCCATACCTATCGCATCCGTCATATCGAAGACGGTAGGGTGATGCTCTTCCACAAGAATGCTCCAGGGTGTACGTGGCTGAACATGATAGGAGCAGCTCGGGACTGGGTGGCCACAAGAGAGCAAGCCTGCCTCGACACAGACAATATCGATTGACCCAACACTAAGTGGGATTCGTTCGGTCAATCAACGTTGAGGTCAGGGCTGTCATCGACTGCCAACCTCTACTTGGGACAAGCCCCCTCCCAAACTGGCTACGACAGAAGAAGAGTATGACTGCCCTCGACACCTACAGAGACAACATGTGTCTCTGGAGATGGCTAGCAGTCCACCGAGGAGCGAGAGCTGATAGAAGTACAGCTCCTGCACGAGAGCTTGCCACACAGTTCTACGGCAAGACAGTACCTAATGTCCGCAAGACCTCGCTGGATCAGCTGGACAAGGTAGAGTTCTTCGCCAAGATCGGGATTCGCGTGTATGAACCAACCGAAGAGGGCACCTGGCACTTGATCAGGCAAGCGGCTCACTACCGTGACACCATGACCATCGGAGTGTGGGTCAACCACGCCATCTACATCAAGAACATCTCCAAGCTGGCACATGCACTAGTTTGCAGTCACTGTTAGCAGAGGTTTACACAGGCATGCAATCTTCAACGCCACGCTGATCACTGTACAGGTGGCAAAACAACAATCGTGTGTCCTGGCGAGAAGGTTGAGGTTCCACAGTCTGCCTTCTATCTGCCCCAACCATCCAGTTCAGCCGCTACTCATTAGATCGACTATGAGTCGAGAAACAGAGGCATACACATACACCATGTATAGTGTGGGCACAGTGGCGAGCGTTGGATTGAGGGTGCTCCCGTAGATGGTTATGATCCGACCACCAACAACGTTTACCAGTTCCATGGCTGTGTATGGCACGGGTGTCCACAACACCAGCGAGGTGAGGATGCCGAACAAAGATTCTGCAAGACAGTCCTGAGAGAGGAGAAGCTGAGAGCGTCTGGATGCACACTTGTTGTACAGTGGGAGTGCTGTATAAAATACTGTCCAAGCATCCCTAAACCAGTTCAGACTGCCCCATACCCACACTTCATAGTTTACGACTTCGAAGCACTCCTAGATGGTTTCAAGACTCATCCTACAGAGACTCTCACGATCGAGAGTACTCACATACCTATCTCTGTGTCAGTTGGCTGCTCCTTAGAGGGCGCCACGAGTGAGCCCACTCACCTCTGCAAGCCTGACCCCAAAGTACTGATCAGAGAGTTCATGCTGGAGATCCAACGGCGAGCATATCTAATCCGGACAAGGGTTAGGGCACAGTGCATACCGACAGACCTAGACAAGCTCCCAAAGCGACAGCAGTGACTGATCAACGATTGGTGTGACCAAGTGCCTGTACTGGGGTTCAACTCTGGGCGGTATGACCTGAACCTCATCAAGAAGTACTTTGTCGATAAGCTGACTGACAGTATAGGTACAGTGAAAGTCGCCAAGAAGGCTAGTCATACCATGTTCCTCATAGCACCTGAGCTACGGTTTCTCGATGTGCTGAACTACCTCGGCCCAGGAGTCTCGTACGAGGTATGGGTCAAAGCTTACGGGTGTATACAGTGGAAGAGCTGGTTCCCGTATGAATGGTTTGACACACACGAGAAGCTCAACTATCCATGGCTTCGTGACTACTCAGCATGGACATCTAAGCTCAAGGGTGGCTACCTCTTGACACAATCAGAGTGGGAACAATGTAACCAGACATTCAGTGAGCACGGAATGCGGACATTCGCCGACTGGCTGCGATACTAGAACAACCTGGACGTCAGTCCATTCATCGAAGCCCTAGAGCGGATGCGGGAGTTCTACACAGAATGAGAAATAGACATCCTCAAAGACGCGGTGTCTCTCCCAGGTGTGTCACTGCAGTACCTCCTACGTGGAACCACTCAGCACATGCCGGATGTTAGCCTCTACTCTCTGGGCAAGGAGGCCTGACGGAATGACGCAGTTGTTGGAGGGCCCAGCATTGTGTTCACCAGATACCATGAGCCAGGTGTGACACACATCCGCCAGAGTGAGCGTGTATGCCAACGTCTACTCGGCTATGACGCAAATGCTCTGTACCTGTCAACGATGGCCAAAGAGATGCCCTGTGGTAAGGAGACAGTGCACCATTAGTCCGGTGCCAGTGGTGTAGCCAGATTTAAGGAGGAGCTCCTAGCGGACTGCTGTTTTGGATTTGCTGAGGTGGATATAGAGGTCCCTAAGGCTCTGTGGGCAAAGTTCGAGGAAATGCCCCCGCTCTTCTATAACGGCGAGATCCCGGTAGAGGCAGTCTCTTCTGAGATGCAGGCATATCTAGAGCGTACAGGGCGGAAGCGACCCACCACCCAGAAGGTGGTCGGTGCCCTCTCTGGAAAGAAGCAGCTGCTGTATGCACCGACACTCACGTGGTATATAACCCATGGCCTGGAGATCATTGCTGTATACCACACCATAGACTATGAGGCCTAGCGCCCATTTGAGTGGTTAGTGGAGAATGTTACGGAGGCCCGCCGCTCGGGAGATGTAGATAAGAGCAAAGCGCTCTTGGCAGATCTCTTCAAACTCCTTGGCAGCAGTGCCTACGGGAAACTCATCGAGGCCCTCAAACGCCATAGCAACACCAGCTTCACGAAGGATGAACGCGTGGTAGACAAGGCCCTGCATAGTGCATGGTTCGAAGATCTCGAGGAGATCTGTGAATCATATGAGCTCCAGAGTCGCAAGCCGAGAATCACTATTCGAAGGCCCTTCCAGGTGGGGATGGCCGTTTATGAGCTCGCGAAGCTGCGAATGCTGGAGTTCTACTATGACTTCCTCAATCGCTACATAGCCCGTGACAGCTTTGAGTACCTGCAGATGGACACTGACTCTGCGTATATCGCTATAGCAGACCTCGTCGATGTCATTCGCCCTGAGATGCGAGCAGAGTACCAGGCTCATAAGCGGGACTGTCTATCTTGGGATAAGTGGTCTGGATGGACTCCGGGACTGTTCAAGCTCAAGTTCGAAGGCTCTCGTGGTATTGCTCTGTGCTCCAAATGCTACTACATGGAGAGCACAGCTGCAAGTAAGTGCTCGGCTTGTGGAATGTCAAAGTGGCAGAATGAGGTCTCTTGGCAGAGGTTCTACAGCACCCTACATGGCGGGGTGCACAGAGCTAAGAACCGAGGCCTATGCATGCACAACCTAGGTATGGTGACGTATGAGCAGGAAAAACTCGGACTCTTCACTTACTATGATAAGCGTCATGTGCTGCCAGATGGTGTCCATACCGAGCCCATCGAGTATCATGTTAGCACACTAGGGGGTGGTAGCTGTGTGTCTGCAGGGATTAGCTGAAGCTCTTCTATGACAAGTGGTCGCCTAGGCACTCCGTGCTGGCGTGCCAGGTGGTACAGTGTAGGCCACGCCTCCGCCTCCACATACCTGTCAAGCCTGTGAACATCTATCGACCAGTTAGGATCTGTTGCACGCCGTAGACCACCTTCAAGCTCACCAGACTCATACAGGTACCGAACCAGAGCATCAGGTGGTAGGCACTCCGCTCCCTTGTTTGCTCCTCTAGAGCTGTGACTGGCAACAGCAGACTATCTGATAGCATCTACCAGCTTCTTACCGATTAGCCTAGTAACCTCGGCATTGGATCTCTCCACCACAGCAGGCAGCCCTCTCACCCATACTCTAGAACGCTCACTCAGCGCGGCCATTTCCTGGGCGTATTGGTGTCGGAACAGTCTCTCTGCCAGTGTCCGATTCCACCGCTCAACCATACCCTGGGCACGGTGATGCCCTACCTCGCCTCGCCTAACTGCCACACCATGTTTCCACATGAGGGCTGCAGTCTCACCTCTGAACTCCTTACCCTCATCCACCTGCAACAATCCCGGCCACTGGAGGGGATTCTCCGAAGCCTCGTAGAGACCCTGGAATGCCTGGTCCACCTGGCCAGCTGACTTGTCTGTGAGTGGTGCTGCAGCCTTGTACCTGCTGGCGACATCGCCGATGGTGAGGGTATACTTGTAGGTCTTACGACCAACAGTGTCGTGTGGATGGAATAGAACATCTGTCTGGTGAACTCTGTTCGGGTCAGTTTCATCGAAATGGGCATGACTGATGTGCCGTGGACGAGGTCTGTATATCTTCCACATCGCCTGGCGGCTGAGCCACTGACTAACTGTCTCCAATGTGAAGTTGTGACCCTTGCGACGTGCAGCCTCGAGTAGTTGAGGGGGCTCACGGTAATATCCACCAGGCTGATAGTAGAGTTCCTCAAGAAAGACGGAACTCCCGGATTTCATCACTGACGTCCACTCCCGGATTCCATCACTGACGTCCACTCCCGTCCTGGCACGCATGGCCTGGGTGATTTTATCACTGACGTCCACTCTCGTCCTGTTATGCATGGCCTGGGCAAACTCTAAACAGATTGCCGTCATTCATTCGACTATTGCTGAAGACCTCCTCTAACACCTCCGTACACCGGCATCTAGTCTCTGCTGGATCCTCACTGAATGATAGTTTATCGATTAACCCTCGGAAGCTAAGTATCTTGACCAGGTCATACAGGGACGTCATCCTTATATAGCATGGCTTAAATGTTTGGCGGCCCAGATGGCCGACAGTGCTATGGTGATGTACGGTAGCCAAGGGCCTGCGACACCGAAGAGCGTACGTACTCCTGAGGCGATGACTGGTATGGCTTCAGAAATCTTCTCCACACCATGGAGAGCATTGTTGGCGATCTTGTGGACAGTCTCGCCAGCCTTCGTTGTGAACAGAGCGATCAGAGCCCCAACTGCTACCAGCGGCCCGATAGAACCTTTTACGTAAATGCGATACATTTCTTTCGCTCTGTGTACTAGCTTGCGGGATTCAGGCTCTATATCATCATACTCACCACCAACTTCGTAGTCTGCATCATAATCCTCCTCATTATGGTCCTCCTCATAGTCCTCGTCATCTATATCCTCGACTGGATCTTCATAAGTCTCTGGTTCATACACATCCGTCGCTGGGGACAGCTATATAGTAGCTTTAAACTGTAGACTATAGCATGGCATCCGCAATCTTGAATGTGGGCGTGTTTGCCTTAGTGAACTGGGGACTCAGCTTCGCTGACAAGAAGGCGGCAGAGGTCGAGCATGAGCGTCATAACCAGGCGATGGAGAAGCTGTCTAAGGAGAAGTTTGAATACAGCAAAGCACTTGAGCATATGCGCCAGAGGGAGGCACGCCGACGACAACTCCGAGCTCAGGCCAACCAGAGCATCAAAGAGGCAGATGAAAGTCTCGATGTGTACTACGAGGCTGTATCTGAGCCAACACTCAACTATGAAGCATCGACGGGTCAGAAGACAGCAGAGCTTATAGTAGTGGTGGCAGCTGCAGCTGTGACGACAGGAGTCGTGCTCTACGCACGCTCAAGCTGAATACCTGATGTGTTCGACACACATACCTTAGCATAGCCAAAGTAAAGTACCGTCACACCTAATGAGCGTGTCCCAGCTATGAGGTTTCCGATGTTGAGGCTGAGCTGGTTGCCCTGATTAGGTGGGATGTTTCTGCCCACGACGTGGTGACGTCCCTTGAGTGCCTACTCGAGGTCATCACTTCCACTGGTTTGTCACAGAAGTGCATATGACTTAGTTTTCTGTCTGTAGAGTTGGCAGTCAGCCAGCTCGTGTACCTCACCAAGAACATTGGTCCCATCAACGACAAGCTTGAAGTCATCTAGCTTATCCACCTGCTGGATGGCTCCTCCCTTCTGAACCAGGACCGCAACAGTGACACAGTCCGATGCACCACAATGCAATGTCAGCTCTACCCGTTGGTTAGCTGTGGCCTGGACCTGCTGGTGTTCTCGCTCCACATGCACGATCCGCTGTTTGTAACCCGTTTGCTTCAGTTCCTGGTCATTCTCGTCATGTCAGACGTGAAGTCTTGGAGCATTCATCGTCGCATCTGCGAGCTGCTCAGTGTACACCCGGAAGAACAGCCTATCCTGCATGTCAGCCAGATTCACGTGTGTGTTCTCGAGGAGGGTTAAGAGTAGAACTGCCACAGGCTTCTCGAAACCTGCCGGTAGTTCGAATTCCGTGAACCGCTCATTGCACCCACAGCGTAGTACCCCTTTCCCATCGCATAGAAGGTTGGTCCACGAGCCAGCGGACCTAGGACTCGGTACTCATCGTTCACATAGGTGGTGTCCACGGTGCTGTTGCTCTGCACGATCTCCCACCTGTTCAGAACCTGCGGGAGCTCTACCATCTGTTCTATTGTGCTCTGAAGCTTGAACTCGAGTGTCATGCTCTTGATCTCGTGGATCTGTGCCGAGATTGCAACGTCAATGTACTTCCCAGCAGCGGACAACGGGTTCGCATCATGTATACCAGGTCGAATGACCATCAGGCAGTCCTTCCGAGGATGAGTGCGGTGCGATGTCACAGGTTCAATGGCCCCCATCTGGATGTTGCACATACTGCAGCATGTTTAAGGTTTGGGTATATAGAGGTCTTAAACGGCTGCCATGTTTGGTAAAGTTCTCCAGCAGATTGTCTATAGGCAGCAGTACAATTCGGCACGACAGTTAGCATGACAGCCACGGCGTGCACTGTCCCACTGTGACAGGGTCCGAGGACTGCTTCGTGACATCAGCATTATCCACGAGCGAGCCAAGGTTACACCTCCGTCTGATGCGGAGATACTGGCCACCATAGAGGAAGGAGCGCCAGCTCATAGTACAAAAGAACTCCTGACTCGGATGCTCTACCGAAAGTTTGACAGCACCCAGGGCAGGGCATTCAACCTACCTGTAGCCCAAACCAACAGTCCTGTTATTCTAGCTCTCCAAAGGGCGAGGGTCGATCCCAAATATCTACTAATGGTCAGGAAGTGGGCTGCCGTATTTAGCCTCCATAGCCAGGAAGAGCGAGATATGCTGGATAGCTTCCAGTCTGGAGCAAATGACTACTTCAGGGATGAGGTCAGTGCCGCTGTAGCGGAGAGCCAAGACACTGGTCATGCAGAAGGTACTCAGGAGGGGCTCACTGTTGGCCGCAAGGAGGCTGTTGAGCACATCTTCAACGGAAGAGGGCGCAGGAGATTGCCCAGTAGTCTGCCAGCATTTCTGAAATTCCCAGATAACTACCAGGACTACCTCATCAAATCCGCTCGCAAGTCAGCTGCTCGTCGTGCATGGACAAAGTCATCTGACCCTCAGTGGATAGAATTTCAGCGACAAGCTTCTGACGAAACTGACGAAGTTCCTCAAGCTTCTGACGAAGTTCCTCTAGCTTCTGACGAAGGTCCTCAAGCATCTGATGAAGTAGTGGAGATGGACGAAGTTCCTCATCCTTCTGATGAATGAAAAAAGTTGCGGCCAATAGTCTGTCAGCGATGACGCGTAGAGCAGACTAGTTTCCTGGCTGGATTCAGCATGTAGGTGAAGGTCTGCACCTTTTCCAGAGAGGGCTTGAAGTGAAGCTCACTTGTCTCCTTGTTGCTGAAGATGAAGCGGTACAGATCAGCTGCCCTCTGTACACCTGCGATAAAGTCCACTTTGGTCTCCTTGAGGGTTAGGCTGTCATATATGGTCTCGAGCAGGGCACGTCCGCACTTGAAGCTGAAGTATAGTAACCGGGGATTGTGGTGGATGTCCGGGGAGATCTCGCGGGTGTACTTCTGAAAGAGGATGAAGACTTTGTGTGCCGGATGCACGGGTGATGTTGCTGAGGTAGGTGACTGTCTTCTCGTCCATTGCAGGGTCATCGATAACTAGAACAAGTGGTTCTGTCAGTTGGCCTGCCAGCAGCTTCTCCATCAGTGCTTACAGGTTCTGCATCTTAGTGAGTGGGCCATTGTACCATTAATCATTACTGTCAACCACCTCAGCGGTGGAGTCAGACACCAGAAGGATGTATTGAGAGTGTAGATGTTCGGCCAGGAGAGCCTGCAGCAAGATGTTTTTCCCATGTCCTGACGGGGCAATGATCAGCACCACCTGACCAGCATCAGCCGGCCTACTGTCGAATGGTACAGACATGCGCACGGAAGATGGTTAGCACTTGGTCGGCGGTAGCCTCGTCTATATCTGGGAGACTAAATGGCAGTACTTCCTGCACCAGCTCTTTCTCCTGCAGAGTGGGGAATCCTGCACCTCCGGTGGCTACGAAGGATGCGATGGAGGCGTCAAGCATGAAATCCCAGCAGCAGCTGAGAAGATAGCGTAGAGGGCCTGTGTCAGCACCCACAGTGACTAGTACATCCAGTATCTGTATGATACATGCACGGGAAGCCATGACTATCCTGTGGTCTTAAACGGCAAACCAAAGAACCCTGACTTCTACACCCATGGTAGCTGGAGGCTGGTGGTAGCACCCTCTGCGCCATCAACAGTGATCTTGCTCAGCTTGATGGTGCCTAGGTCTTAACGGGCAAACCAAAGAACCCTGACTTTTTCACCGCTGGTAGCTGGAGGCTGGCGGTAGCACCCTCTGTGCCATCAACAGTGATCTTGCTCAGCCTGATGGTGCATATCTTGAGATTCTCTCCATCCTGTTGGAATGAGTTCCGTGGTTGCAGGAGATCATTAACCAGGTCTTGTGCATAGGACTCAGCCATAACCTTGATGGCTCCAGCCTCATCGACTCCAAGGATACCGAGCATCATCGCCCTGTCCTTGATACCAATCCCCTTGTATACAGCCTGGGCCTTGTTAATGGCCGATTGTCCCACCGTATTAGTGTTCCCGATGATATCTCGGGCTAGGATCGTACCGCGGATCTCCCGCGGGTCTCCCTTCTCATCGAAGTCTAGGAAGGAGATAGGGGCAACAGTGTCCTCTGAACCGAGGCGTGCCTCGCCCAAGTGAGCATGATCACCTAGCTCTTTGCTTTCTAGGTCTGTGAGTTACAGAGTCATAGTTCTATATACACGGCTTAAACCTACTAGTCATACCCCCAGTGAAATAGTTGGGCATAGGAGGACCACGCATTCGGCCAAGGGGATAGGTAGCAGTGCTTAGGGTACTGGCCCTCTCTGCAGGGGCACACCTTGTGGGCGGTCCACCATCCCCGGGCATTGGCAATCCTCAGTCCGCGTGCTCGACTATGGGCTACACTCCGCCCTCTGGCATGCATGCCTCATATGCTGCAGGGGTCTCGTGATCCATCTCTCACTATTCAGAGTGGTTAAACGTAGGCGACGATTATCTCAGCCATTGCACTCGTTGCTAGCCCTAGAACCGTGGCTTCCATTAGTGTAACACATTCACCCATGATCTTGGCAGCGGCACCACTGATGGCGATGTTTGGGATGGGGTGAGTTATTCCGAGACAGTGCTCGGCCACCGCACTCACCACTGTAGCGAGGACAGCCACAGTCGCAGCAGGAAGAACCTCATTTCCACCTGTCATCTTCACCACGGCCACATTCGCCGCCACGTTACTGGCGATATGGACTACCAGGGGCTTAGCCTGTGTCAGTAGCTTCTGGGTTTTGGTTCGCAACAGGTTGTCCACCTTCTGAAGACTCGCCTGGCTCTCGGGCAGTTAATTCACGATCTGTACCATTGACGTCATTGTTTAAGCACTGAGTATACAATGCAGTTAAACGCCAGCATTCCCTGTCGAGTGAGCTAATAAGATCTTCCCAGTCTGCATCTGCCAGGTGTCCGGGTTGGTACTCAGAAATATTCATCTCTCTATTGAAACATCTTAAACATGTCCGGGGTCATGCTATGCGAGAAGTACTATGAGGTCTTCCGGAGGGAGTTGAAGGACTACAAGAAGAAGACACCAGATGAGCTCGCTCAGCTCTCCGGTGTTGAGCTGACAGAGGAGCTGACAGCTGTGAAGCTATATCTAGGATTTGGTAAGGGGCAGATCTGCTTCCTCGAATACCTTACCATGGGCGGGAGTATCGTCGAGCAGCTCCTGTGAGCTAAAGGTATCTACAAGGATCGGGAGTATCTGTCAGATGTGTTCCAGCAGTTGCAGACCTCCATGGCCTCACCTGACTCAGAGCTGAACAAGGCTCTGCGATACTACAAGCTGGAAAAAGGATGCACTGTGGAACCTTCCAGCCCTTAGATGTGCATGTTGGCAGCGTGTATAGGGGCTGTAGGCCAGGCCAAGCTTGTTCAGTGCCTCACCGTAGTCCCCACTGCTACTGTAGAGAGTCGGGATAGTCTTATAGCTGATTTGCTAGCGGCAGAGTAGGCTGATCCTGAGCGCCATGATAGCTAGTCCTGACACCACTCGTAGAGCTTCCACGGGAAGCGGTGTCATGGCTGCAGTGTTGGGGCCGAAGCTGCCATGGGAAGCATCGTGTCGACTGGCCACAGTGTTAGGGTCGGAATGACTGTATGGCCCGTACTACGCATAGGTGCGTTGATATCAGTGTTGAAGCCAAAGTGGACACTGGGGGAACTCCCCTCGACTATCATGTTGTTATAGCCCCTGACTTGGAGGTCCTCGATGTTCATGATCATGTTGCTCGGAATCAACCATAGGTGTGGTGAAATAGAAAAGTCAAGTTTGCGACGGGCCTTCTGCAAACCCTGCTGGAACTTAGCAATATGACTCCTGGGATCTGCCACGATGATCATGTCTTCAACGAGACTGATGAACATGGCCTGGACCTCTGTTCCACTGACACGATCTATGGAATGACGCAGCTTGGTCTGTGCTGTAAGGAGGCAGTAGCACAGTGCTTCCAGGGACTGGTTGATCTGAACGATCCCTGCTGGTGTGAGGCCTGAGGGGGTGTGTGGGACAAAGTACTTCCACACATCTGGATAGTCCTGCTGCAAGCCAGTGATGTGCATATTTTGCACCAGCACTCCAGGGTCGGAGTCTGGGTCGAACGAGAATGTCGCTGTCTTCCGACGGCCTACTCGTTGGGGTGTTCAATAGGGGAATCCTGAGTAGTCACGTCTCGGGTCATAGTACATAACCCCTAGGTCGGTGTTGTCCCCACCATGCCACCGATAGTCTGGGTGAGCGCTGAAATCTCTCTGTAGTCTGCTGGCCGCTGAGACAGTATGACTGTTGAGCTCTGGGTCGAAGTCGAGCACCCAGCTCATGGAGGATTCGTCACACCGTGAAGTACACGTGGAATCTGAGACAGCTGGCGATGAGCACAGCATCAGGAGTACCAGAATAGGAGTGAAGCAGGGTGGAACTTATTCCACATCCTGCCGTGGCACACCACACGGCAAGGTTCAGCTACTGATTCCAGTATGCGAGGCTTGGAGCAGCCATCCAAGTATGAGCTTGCTTCGCATCTTTGATGGTGATGGGGCGGTTGGTCAGCGGTCATAGGTTGATGGAGAAGCTGGTTCGGGACCATCCATCCACTGTGATGGAGAACGGTGTTGGCTCTGGTATATCATCCAGTAGACCTCCCAGGCCAGTCAAGGGTGTACTCAGGAGGGGCGGTTGGCTACGGATGACTGTTGTGAGGTTCAATGGGAAGGCTGTCTATGCTGGTGTTCTTAAAGCTACCATACAGGCAGCACACTATTTGTAGTCATCTCGACTCCAGAGACCGGCGAGGTGACCTCGCCATAACATCTCGTTTTTTAGCCCCTCCATATCAACCCGCCCGCTGGAGCCTTTGAGGTATTGCTGTTGCACTTTAGGTTTCTCCATGCGGTACAGGGCTTGGACCTTCAATATATGGTGGTACTCTTCATCGGTGATCCGTCCATCCTCGAGAGCTTTGCTGACAGACTCGTCGATAGTCCGTAGCATACTCTGTGCCAGTGTCACATACTTAGCATGCTTCTCCAGCCTCCTTGTGATCTGCCGCTGGCCCACCCCCAAGCCCGTGGCCAAGACAGTGGTGGCTAGTGTCACACCACCGAGCGGGATGGCGACGAGGGCACCCACCCCTGTAGCGAGAGTGGCCACAGCTGCCACACCAGCACTGGCTACAATCACACCCACAGCAGGGGTTGTACGCGTGAGGACATTGTATGCTGTCTTATATCGCCTGCGCATTCTGCTGCACTTTTCTGCCTCACGGATGAGATTCTGCCTGATGGTATCTATCTGGTGGAGTCGCCAGCCATGGATGGTACCTCCCTCGTCAGCAGTCAGGGAGGGGTATAGTTCTGGTTGCTTCCGCCACTCTGATTTTGCCATAGTATATCTGGAGGCTTAAATGGCATCACCTGCAGAATCTGCTCATGAGTCATAGAAGGGTTAATTTTGGAGAGCCTGGCGAACCATACCAGCTTGTTGGTGTTGAGACAGACGTCTTTTAGACAGTGGTCACCCAGCACTATGTCGGGTATCAGTAGCTTTCTGAGACGTGACATCTGGAACTTAACCTTGTCACCAAGATAGTAGGCCTGCCGCTGGATGGCTTTCTTGGTCTTACACTTCTGCACCATCTCCTCTTTCCACTGTATGACATCTGGCTCATCCTCGTCTGAGAAGACACCTGGCTCATCCTCGTCTGTGAAGACATCTGGCTCAATGTCGTCTGACAAAACTCCTGCATCCGTTTACTCTCCTCCAGGAAGGCCTGCCAGTATCGGAAATTTTCACTGTCCCTTCGCCTCCTTGCAAGGCTCGCGCTCTGTTGATACCAGTTCTCCCACTGTAGTCGCTCTCCTTCTTGTTGCAGTGCGAGCCTCTGTTCTTTTAAGGCCTTTATCTGTGCAGGGGTCATGAAGGGGCAAACCGCTTTCTTCATCATCTCGGCCAAGGTCAGATAATGCTGGTATGATATCATGTTGTCGTCAGGTCAATGAGTAATAAGAGTGTAACCTCTAATTGGGCATCCGATATCCCATCCGTGCTGGCATATATGTTAATGGAGGGGCTGTCAAACAGGTGATTTACAGGTGTGAACAGGCTAGGACTGATACCTTTCCATAGGTTGCTGTTATCACCTGGGAGATACTCTATCACGTCCTGGCCGACTTCTACTAGTGAGCTGCTGTGTGCACTGCCCGGAGGTTGATGTAGCACATCGGCGTGTATGTATGTTGTGCCCCGCTGGGGCACCTCTAAGAGGACACATTCTACACGGTACTGTACCACCCGTCTCCCCTCTAGAGAGTGTGAGATTACGTTCTCACCACCGGAGAGTAGCAGCCGGACAATCGGCATGGTTATATCTCCTGTTTAAATCCCTTCTATAGTGTGCTATCGAACCCATATTTGCTCACTCGACTGGTCTTGCTGACCTGGCAGATGTGTACGCAGTTGATGCTGCCAAGGTAGCAGAGAGCGATGGCAAGTTATTCACCCTACAGTACGAAGCAAACTCAAAGGCATTCTCCCTCCACCCCATTGGTGGTGATGGGGTAGAGCTGCTCACAGACCTCAAGGATGTGTCGAAGGAGCGCATGGGCCACAACATAGATGGCCACAAGATCGTGTTTCGGTACGATTATCTGAAGAGGAAGTACATCCTCGAGCCACTGATTGAGGTCTCAGATACAGAGGTGGCAGACATCAACACCCTAAATGACGACCTCAGCTTTCATCTGGTCAACCCCTATTCGAGTGGTGATCCGCCGATGACCCATAAGGGTCTGCTATTGACCCTGGCAAACCTGCAGTTCATGTTTGAGAAGAATGAAATGTGGTACCGCACTGGACCTGGTGGTAACTGGCAAACATGGTTGCCACTATATAGGCCTCCCGCAGTCATTGACATAGAGGTTACTCCCCTATCCACTGTTGTGAAAAGGGATGGGACAGTTCGAAAGATCTACAATTGGGGATCATCCTTCCTCACTTACATAGGTGAAGGTGTCTCCCTGACGAGGGTGGGTCACCGGATCGGGGTTACAGGTGGAAAGCTCCTGCTGCGTCGTCCATTCGATGGACCAGAAAAACCTGTTAACCTCCAGGAGGGCATCCTACGGGTAGATGGTGTGTCACATGTCACCAAAGCCAAGGGTGTTGTTAAACTGCTTCAGTGAGTCGGCCTCACTAGCCCGCAAATGACTCATATAGTCCTAGAGCTACGTTTCTTAGCCGGCGGCAAAGTGAAGCAGCTAGCCCCTGCCCCTGAGGGGATGAAGATCGCTATCGAACCGGATGGAGCAGGGCTCGTTCTGGCACAGATATTTCTCGAGGGGTTCACTCTGTTCAGTTTAACTCTTCATGTATAGCCATGATTCTCACCATACTGCTCGTGCTGGCGTCTACAGCAGTGGCACATGGCGTTGAGACTGCCATGATATTGGATGATAAGTGGGCCCACTTCCGGGATGCCCCCAGTACAATCCTTGGGTCGACCCCTTGCGGAGAAACATTTACGACCGCTTTCACCCACGTGAAGAGATCGAGTCTGTCTGCCACTATGGTTGGAGAGGGCAGGACGTGGTTGTCTGCTGGAGACACATGCTCAGCACCAGATTCTCTGTGTAACATGTGAACATCCCAGAGTCTGCTGTGGTGCAAATGCTAAGCACTTTAGCCTCCTACCAGGTGAGCGTTGTTAAGTTAGATGGAAGACACTAGGGGTGGTCTCATCATGCCGATGCGACTCTGGCAGAGACTACGTGTTTGTCTGAGCCTACACAGAATAGAGACAGGCCGGCCACTGGCTGGTATCCTAAGGAGGTTCTCCCGGACAATGGGGTCCACACGGGAGTTTTATTTTCGCCACGGCCTTCCACGTCAGCAGCTCCCATCTCGACCACGATCATCACATGTCTGAAATTCCTATGCCCCAGGGATTGGGAGGGCGGTGGGGGCCACGGATCGCCGAACGGCTGACAGTTGAGGTCGGTGGTATCATTTTAATTCCGACCGGGATTAAATCACTTCATTCTCGTGGTACCGATCAGGACTGGAATGAAAGGCAAACACCAACCACATGTCTCAACAACCCTAAGTCCCCAGGGATTAAGAGGGCGGTGGGGGCTACGGATCGCCGATCGGCTGCCAGTTAGTGGAGCTGGTATCATTTTAATTCCAACTCTACTACTGCGCTGTTGCTTCCACAGCTAACCTGTGTAGTTTTCTGTAAACTGAGGTTCAGGGAGTTCAGGGATCCAACGGGAGCGAGGTGTGGGTGGAGTTTAGCTAGAGATGACCGAGGCATGGCTAAAACTGAAAAGGCCACCTGGTGAATACGTTACTTATATTGATGTAGTTCCAGCTACACACGCTGAACTGCATCACGTGTGCTGTATCTAGAATGAATCTATTTGGAAATTCTGGAGTTAGTGTTTTCTAGTTCCTAAAGGTTATGTGTACATGTTGTTAGTTGGCCTCAATGTAGGATTCCCGTTTTTCCATCACCATATGACGTCATAATCGACTACTCGACACGTAGGATGCCATCATAGGCCTAAATAATCACGTAATGAATGGCGTAGCTAAGTTCGTCACGAACGGTTAATTGATGACGGACTAAGCGTTGTTGTACGAATTGTATGTCTTTACTATTTAATAAACATGCTGTTGAATATTTTGAAACTATTTTTGACTGGGCGCTGTTGCTGCCATAGGCAATCAAATTAGTTTCAAAATATTCCACTGCTTACCTGTATAGTTTTCTGGAAATTGATAGTCATGGAGTTCAGGGATCGATCGATCCCAACACGGGCGAAGTGTTGTGGAGTTTAGCTGAAGATGGGCGGGGCATAGCTAAAACTAGAGTCTCCCAATATGAGTTGTTAGCATCACCTTTTAGGCTAGCTAAACTTCAGGGTAGCTGTTTTTTCTTTGTCGCACCTGTGACGCGCTTCCTTGAGTATACCATTCTAACATAATCACGGGAGGATGGAAACATCGGCAGTGCGCTGCTTTGATGGTTGTTATGCCTATGTCTGATTAGCACGCGTAACCAGTAACGCAGATCTCAATTATCGCTGAAGGAATAAGCAAATTATTTTTTTCAAATATAATTTAGAAAGCATTTATAAGTGAAATGTTTACAATGGTTTGATTTCCGTAAATGGATAATGCATATTGATGAGGTTATCAGTTTAAAATATGATTGTGTAAGCGAAATTTTTTTAATTTCCACGCATTTCTGGTGTCGCCGTGATGATCACTGACAAAGTATAGTATGTCTGGTCGCTTTTAACCCTTTAACACTCATATCAGCCAAAAACGGCTTCTGCAATGGTCTTGAGAAATGTCCATTTGCCGAGCCATAGAAGACTATTTTTGAAAATTTACCACTGGAATGACTGGCTCGATAACCGAGCCAGTCATTTCAGTGGTAAATTTTCAAAAATAGTCTTCTCTTGCTCTGCAAATGGACATTTTCTATGAGAAAATTTAAATTTTCTTGAACAAATTCGAGGGTTAAAATGTTAATAGCGGGTTTATAGTAGTGTGAAGTCAGATTAACATTTCGAATACTAGAGTCCCAGTATCTCAATTTCAATTCATCCATACAGGTAAACTGCTGAATATTTTGAGACAAATTCGACCGAAATACGTCACTGTCATAGGCATAATATTTTACATTTTAAATAGTTTATGATATTTGGCCGTTCGGGTTCAAAAGGTTAACAATAGTTCATTGTCCATTTAAAGGAAGACTCATCTCATCTTACAGTACAGCTGTCAAATAAATTTATAATAAACATGTTAGTTAGTGCAATAATTAACACGATGTAATTTATGTTCTGTCAAATGGTATCCTGAATATAAATTCTGAACAACTGGGATCAACGTTTCATAATAACAGATATGCTAATTTTAAATAAATGAAATCAGAATTACTAGTTTACAAAGTTCTGTAATAGCACGTTTTTAAAGGGATGCTGATCTCATCTCAAACGTTGTATTTCATCGATAGATTATGATTGATAGATTATGGTTTATAGATTATAGTGTATAGATTCCATATCATTCATATTTTCTCACATTACCTTGTCTGTATCACAGTTATCTGCTTTGTAATATCGAGTACATGTTGAACAGTGATCGCCACCATTGTGTCATCATCTATAGCTTGACAATGTCGTATAAAAGCAGCCATACAAGTAAGCGGTTGAATATTTTGGAACTAATTTGACTGGAAGTTGTTACTGCCTTAGGCGGCAACAACTTCCAGTAAGATTAGTTTCAAACTATTCAACAAGATGATTATTACAGAATAAAGACTGTAATGCATTGGCACTTACATGACATCGCACACTATCGTTGACACCTCTAATCAAATGTTGGTTGCGTGTGGCAAATATCGGAGAATGTTTGTAAATATGTTTTAAGTTTTCATTCATTTAGCATATACTTTGTGTAAATAAAATGTTCATAGCGGACTACATATTGGTGTACAAGTTTTAATTAATGACATGATTTTGTATATTGAATTATAGATTAATGATGATGATGGTGTATAGAGTAATGGTGGTGGTGGTGGTGGTAGTGGTCGTCGTCGCTGTCGTCGTCGTCGTCGTCGTCATCATTATAAGCATAAAAACAGGGGGTGGGTGAGGTGGGCGGGGTAAGGGAGAGGGGGTGGGGGGAGGTAGTATTGTGTTGATAACCCCAAGTTTTTTCCCCTCCCATAGTATATTCTAATAGCTTCCCCTATATGTTTTGGCCCCTCGCATAGTTTAGGACACGCACACCCCACCCACACCCCCTGGCCCCGCCTGGGTCAAAGTGCATTCCTACACTTCTGATGTTAATGATGATGATGATGGTGGTGGTGGTGGTGGTGGTGGTGATGATGGTGGTCCAAAGACCAGATGTCCAAGCTTTGGCCATGTTTGTTGTGATACCATGGATATGGAACCGTGCTGCGCCGTTTGCAAAGTGTTGAGTTTGAGATTATGCCGTGTGGCCAGTGCTGATTTGTGATGACTCCTAACTAGCAATTTCCAGAAAACTATACAGGTAAGCTGTTGAATATTTTGAAACTAATTTGACTGAGTGCTGTTACTGCCTATGTTTATTAAATAGTAGAGACATACAATTCTTACAACGTGTCGTACTATTAAAAGTTAAAGACGGTCCATATAGAATCATTTATGACGTAATGATTATGACGTCAACCTACACGCCGCTTAGCTGATTACTCTGGAAAGGTCCATTGGAGCCGCCCGCTGACACTGCTGTGTTGAAATACGTGTAGCGTCGTATAGGCGCATCTGGAACACTGATTTAGAGGCACAATTTCCACAGGGAAATACAATCTCATCATCAGTGATTATTAACCTTATGTGATAGCGTCTGAAGACCCAGTTAGAGACAGGCATCCACAGTGAAATGTGATCAAAAATCAACTCGTGTGATAGGGTGGGGACACTCATTTATAGGCAAGCATCGTCAGTGTATAAATGCATTACAATCATGGCTACTGTAAGACAGATTCAAGTTATTTCAAAGCAACTCGACGTTGAGATTACTTTAAGGTCAACACACCGGACCACCTGTTCTCGAATTATCGTATGGGCCCATGCCGAAGAGTTGCAGAAACAACTCAGAGCACAATAAGACTCATGGCCAGGTTTTCAGCGATGACCAGGGATAATTGGAAGAACGCCAACAAAGAAAGCGCATTAGCGGCATGAGCTTCGTCAGTTGGATTAGGAGATGACTGCTAGCTTGTGAGCCAAACATAAACCAATCAGATAGTAGACCATCCTCTCGAATGCCTGCCTCTACTGATAGTCAGTAGGAGGTATTGTGGGGTCGAGGTCTTTGCTAATCAAGCGGGATGATGAGAACATCCTCAACAAGCTGCTCAGAAGAGAGAGGGCATTGCACAGAATGCTGAAGATTCTTTTGGGTGTCAACGGCGACACCGCAGACCAGATCAAGGCTAAGATCCAGCAGTTTTTACAGCATGCCTTCTACCTTCGCTACACCTATAGCTATCGAATCTTCCAAATCAAGGATCGTACGGTGATGCCTTTTCCCCAATAATTCCCCCAGGAAATTCCTTAGATGAGCACATTGAGAGTTTCTTAGGATTATATGCCTCCCAAAGATGAAGCAGGCTTCGACCCATACATTATCGATTGGTCTAACACCAAGTGGGCATGCACTTTTTGGATAGTCTGGTCAATCAATGTTGATGGCAAGGCTGTCTTCAATCGCCACCCATTGCTAGCGATTAACCCACTCACAGCAGGGTTGGGGCCAATGTACTCATGTACTCAGTACTCGCGTACTCGAGTACATGTTTTCAAGTACTCGCATGTACTCAGTACTCATGCCTTTTTATGAGTACATGTACTTGTACTCAGCCTCAGTACATTTTCAAAGTACTTGTTCTTGTACTCGAGTACATACTCTGTACTTGTACTTTTGAGTACTTAAGAGTACATGTTGAGTACTTATCCATTTTCTACATACAAATTTTATGCATACTTTATCCTTTACATTCAAAATTCCAAGCACTGGTTCTCAGAGGTGATATGAAATCTAATAAATATTTGAAAACAATTTGCCTGACTTGATCCTATCTGCTCAAAATTTTAAAATTAATTTGCCTTGTAATATGTTTTCATAGTGATTTGTTTTAAAAAGTTGTTTTAAATTTGAAATTCTGTATGTTTGCCTGGAAAATGGCAATTGCTGTAGTAGGTATGCTTATAGGGAAGAAGATAACAAGCATTTGACTAATGACACTAATGAAACCTTTTTATCTAAATTTCAAGGCTGTCATATAGGAAACTGTTCAATATGTTTAACGTAAATTGACTAGAATACGTTGCTGCTTGAGCCAGCAACTGCTTCCAGCCAAATTAATTTCAAAATATTTTAAACCTTAGCTGTCAATTTGGTTTGAAATTGAAATTCTGGATGTTTGTGTTGAAATGGACAATTGCTGTATGTATACTAATAGGGAATTTAAGATTAAACAAGTAAAGCATTTTAAACCATGCAATATTAAAACCATCTTTATCTACCTTTCAAGGCAGTCATACAGGTAAACTGTTACATATTTTGAAATTAATTTCTCTGGAAACCATAATTTCTGCTTAAGGTCAAATAATTTTCAAAATGTTCAATAGAATCTTTTTTAGCAGCATAAAAATGGTCATTTCTCGTCATTTATCATTGAATGTGTTGAGAGATGTAGGAAGGTTCTACACAAGAACTCCTTACGCAGCTCTTCACGAAGGTCAAGATTCGTGTCTATAAGCCCATTGAAGAGTCCATCTGACATCTGACCTGGCAGACCTGCTACCTGCATCTGACATCTGACCTGGTACACTATCCGAGCATCGTGGCCATTGCAGTGTGTGGAAATCATGCCCTTTTGATTAAGGGCATCTCCAAGCTTCCTCACACTTTTATCTGCGTGAACTCAGAACTGTCAACAGCAGTTAAGTAAAACAGACTAATTGGATCTTCAACATTATACCAGGCATTGCACAAGTCATAAGAGCGCCATAGAATGCTCCTGGGAAACGGTAGAGCCACCACATTCTGTATATGACACAGCTTTCTAACCACCTCAGCAGACCAAGGCACAACAGCGAGCCATACCTATTCATCACGCACTCTGTCACCACAGAGGGAGCTCTGGTAGATGGATACTAACCTACTACCACACCGCCTTCCAGTTCCACTGTGTTGCGAGTGTTGTGCTGCCTTGCTGGTATGTTTGTCATCAGCATCAACAAAATGTAGACACTGCAGAGCGATACTTTAATATTGCTCTTCTTGTACACAACACATACGTTGAATAGTACAATTATTGAGATGTTTACTTTGTTATAATTGGTTGCTAATTGTACACATCATCATTCTATGACGAACTGGCTCAACAGGTTTACAGTATCCATACGTCATATCAAATATTATTACCTCTCAGTAATATCATATGAACAAATGCTGTTATTTGATTGGTTAAGATCAGGACGACATAAGTTTTGATGTATTCTGAAAGTGGCGTCATAGGTGTTTATGTATACTGAAGATGGGTAATATTTAAGCTAAGATGAAATATCTTTTCCCCCCCCACCCCCCCCCCCCACCCCCACCCCACCCCCCGACCCCGACCCCCCACCCCGAAGTCCTCTCTCTCTCTCTCTCGCTCTCTCTCGCTCTCTCTCTCTCTCTCTCTCTCTCTCTCTCTCCATCTCTCTCTCTGCGTGGTAATAAGTTTGTTACACAAGTGTCTTTCCGGGGTAGATGTGGGCTGTCACCACACATGCAAACAATTATATTTCACTCGCTCCGCTCGGGGAAATATAAAACGTGTGTGCGTGTGGTAACCGCCTGTTCCCCCGCCCCTCCGCACTCAGAAAAAAACACTGGTGTAACTAATAGTACTTAGCATCCTATTACAGATTCAGAATGAAAATCATCATAAGCGAGAATCTGCAAACATCTGGATGCACACCTTTGGTACAGTGGGAGTTCGTACGAGCACTGCAGTGACACCACTACATATAGAGAAGGTTCCCTACCCAGTTCTCATCGTCTATTACTTTGAAGCCATCCTAGATTGTACCAAGATTCATTCCACAGAGACTCTCACAATGCTGTCCGTGAGGTGCTCCAGGGCCAGCTATATAAGTCAGCTAGCTCACCTCTGCAATGTCTGGAGTCTAGATCAAATTGTATATTGATGATATCCTACTACGAGCAGCATGATTTGCGTCATGATCAGGACACAGTTCATACCCTTAGACTTCGACAAGCTCACAAAGTGACAGCATAGAATGATTGATGAATTATATGATCACACGCCTGTCATAAAGTTCAACTTTGAGGAGTAAGACCTGAAGCTGATTAAGAAGCAGTTCATTAATGAATTCACGTGAAGCTCATGCACAATGAAAGGTGCAAAAAAGCTAATCAGACTATGTTCATCATCTCCACCCGAGCTACGTCTCCTCGATGCAGGCAAGTCTTTAGAGAGTATGACTATGGACATTCGCAGACTGGGTGTAATAGTACAGATATCTGGATGTCAGCCCTTTCATTGAAGCCCATTAGAGAGGATGTAAGTGTCCTATAATTGCACAGGCACACACATTCTCAGAGACATAGTGTCACTTCTTGTGGTATTCCTCTCCTTCGTGCAAATGCTTGACGAAAACCTATACAATGAGCAATATTAGATGCTGAATGGTGTAGTTGTCGGAGGAGACAGCAGCGTATTCATTCGATACTACAAAGCGGGCCTGAATCTGATACATCATGATAGCGCGGGTGTCTACAAACCTCTCTTAGGATATGATGCTAATGACTTGCACTTGTTAAAGAGATGCCATGTGGAAAACAGTTTGTCCCTGGTGAGGAGATTTTGACGTCAAACACATTAAGGATGATTTCCTAGCAGATAGCTGGTTTAGGTTCGTGGAGGTGGGCATAGAGATACCAAAGAACCCGTGGGCGAGGTTCGAGGAATTGTTATCTCTCCTCTATATTAGCAATATCCCAATCAAGGTATTATCATCTGGCATGCTCGCATACCTAGATCAAACGTGACAGAAGCACACGAAAGGCCACTAATAGAGTGCTGCACGTGAGACGGTTGGTGAATTCGTGGATTTAATCATTCACATCGACTCCTGTCCTTTTATGCACCGTTTGCGCAAACTCAAGACAGATGAATACGCGTCCATCATTCATTCGGCCATCATGAATACCTTCTGAAACGCCTGAGTACATAGTGCGTTGTATCCTTGGAGAAGAGCAACTTATCGACCAGACCATAGATGTTAAGAATCTTGATGAATTCATGCAGTGGTGCCATTCTAAAAGAACACGTCTCAAGTGCTAACCAAAATAGCGGCAAATAGAATGTTGATATATGGAATCCACAGGCCAGCAAATACAAGGAAGGTGCATCCACATCTGAGGCAATAGTTGGAATAGTCTCAGGAATCTTCTCGCCCCCATGGAGAGCATTGTTGACGTATTTGCAATCGCCATCTTACCAGCATTCCTTGTCAAGAGAGGGAACAGAACCCTGACTGGAGGAGTCACCTTTGCGGGAATGATTTGCCTTTATATGATAACTCCTCCCGATCGTCGTAGTCGGCGTCCACATCATATATGACCTGCTTATAGCACTAATCATAGTCGTCATCAACCCCATAGTCGTCATCAACATCATCCGTGGTCTTGAATGCAGGTGCGTTTGCACAGACAACTTGGGGATTCAGTTTCATGGTAGAGGTTGAGCAAAATACCATGAACAGGTGATGAAGAAGCTGTCTAGAGTGAAGTTCAAGTATTTAAAAGAAGTCGAGCATGTATGCCAAAAAAGGTGCATGGGTTTCAATAAAAAGCACAACCTATCCAAGATATTGGATAAGCTGATGAGAGTCTCTACGAGTAATACGAGGCCATGAAGCCATATCTTTCAGAGCCTGATCCCGACTACGAGGTATCTGATGGCCAGAAAGGAGCAGAGCTGATCGTGGTCATTGGATTGGTGGTTGGAATCGTTACCGATGGAGCAGTAGGAGTCGCACTCTACCAAGCAAGCTGAATATCATTCTTTGAGGAGGAAACCGTGGCATTGTCGAAGTAACGCACAATCACACCCACTGAGCAGATTCTGCCTATAAGGTGTCCAACATGGAAAGTGAGCTGAGTGTTGTCGTTAGTCAGGGTGTCTCTACCAACGACGCTGAGCTGATGCTTGAGTGCTCAAGATCGCCATAGCAATACATCAACTATAGAAGCGTTTATGCATTGTTGGTAGGGACTGACGTCAGCACAGTCATGTACCTCTCTTAGAATGTTGGTTCCAGCCACCACAAGCTTAAAGTCATCTAACTCGTCGACTTCCTGGGGTGCTTCTCTCTTCTTAACGAGGTCTGCTACAGCAACACTGTCTGAGACACCCCATTCCCATTGCAATGTCAAATCTGTGCGACGATTGGCTGTGGCATGGACTTGCTGCTGCTCTCGCGCGTGCCTGTGTGTGTGTGTGTGTGTGTGTGTGTGTGTGTGTGTGTGTGGTGCATGCGTGCGTGCGTGTGTGTGTGTGCGCGCGTGCAAGCACGCATGTGCGTGTACGTATGTATGTGTGTGCGTGTGTGTTCTCTATGATAGAGACAGAGACATACAGTCATTTCTTCGACTGTTACATGGTCAATTCTGTGCAGCCCTTATTGCAGTCTACAGCATACTATGCTTTTCCATTCACCAGTGGAGCCAGGACACTGTTCTCATTGTTCAAATAGGTACTGTTTACTGTTTAGTTACTTTGTATAATCTCCTATGTGTAGATACACAATAGGTGCTAAATCGTCTGCTGGGTCGAGCTCACGGGCGAGAACTTCAACATTAGTAATATGTTGTCATGGATCTGTCCCGAGAGTGCAGTCATTCATGGCAAAAATGGATCTTCCCGAAGAAATTCTGATAGAGGAAGGCCATGGAGCTGGATGGACTTAGTGAGATGAAAGACTGAGTTCTTGAGCTGAAAGCTGGGGTTTCTGTGTTAAGAGATAGAGGTCCTGAGGTGAAACTCTGAATTTCTGAAGTGAAAGATGGAATTCCTGTGATGAGTTAAGGATGGTGCTCCTGAGGGGAAACACTCAGTTTCTGAGGTGAAACTCTGCTGAGTTTATAAGATGAAAGATGGTGCTCCAATGTTGAATATGAGTTTCTGAAGTGTACGATGAAGCTTCCAAGGCGAAGCTCTGGATTTCTGAGTTGAAAGATGGAGTTCCTACAACGAGATACTGAGGCGAAATTCTGAGTTACTGAGGTGTAGGATGGAGCTCCTAAAGTGAGCCTCTGAGTTTCCTGAAGTGAGCCTCTGAGTTTCTGAGGTGAAAGTTGGAGCTCCTGAGGTGATGCCACGAGGTTCTGAGGTGCAGGGATGAAACTCCTGAGGCGACTCTCTGAGTCTCTGAGGCGAAAGATGAAGTCCTTGAGAAACTCCTAGCAGCTGGAAAAGGCCTCACCCGCATTGACTGTACGACGATGTCATATCAATGAGATGATACACACATGCTTATCGGATCCAGTGTATAGCTGAATCTTTCCACCCTCTCCAATGAAATCTAAGGTATACGAGGCCCGTGTCACTTGTTGCTGAATATAGATCATATAGGCCACTTGATCTTGGTGTGCCGAATATGCTGAATTATGTTGCTGAGGTAACAGGGTTCCCAGCCACGCTGGAAATCAGGGAAAACTTTGAAAATGAGTTTTACTTTTTCCAGTCAGGGAAAACTCAAGGAATTTGGGAAAAATAAGGGAAAATTCAGGAAACTTGATAGTAACCCAGAAAGGGAAAGTTTTCACATTATGCCAGTTTGCCAAGGTGCGTCTTGTGCCTTATATCCAAGTTGTGTCCATTCACTAAAAATGGAAATAAATTAAACGTATTGTATGCAGAGGCTACCACTCTGTTATACATAGTGTCAGTATCCTAGTTGGGTTGCTGCAACCTCTTGACTTCAGAGCCTCGATAAAGTGAAAAATATTTCTCATGGAATTTTGGAGATTTCTCTCGGAAATATCAGGGAAAGCTCAGGGAATTTTGTTTTGATAAAGTGCTGGTGACCCTGGGCAAGGGGTAGCCGATGTGTCCATTGCCAGCACCTCAATAACCAGGGCAAGTGGGTCAGTCAGCCGGCATTTCATTACCTTCTCCATCAATGACTACATATACTGCATCTTGGTGATTGTATCCTTGTACCACTAAGTATTGCTGTCCACCACCTCGGCGGCACAGTTTGACACCAGAAGTGTGTAGGGGAGACTGCATATATTCTGCCAGCAGGACACACACCACAATGTTTTCCCATGTTCCAAAGGAGCAATGATCACCACCACATGAACCACATTTTTAGATTACCTGCTTTTTAACACAGACATGTTCTCGAAGATTTGTCACCAGTTCTTTAGTTATGGTCTCGCCTGTGTTTAGGATACTAAGTCAGAGTACTTGCTGGAGGAGCACACTACTGCAGGTAGTGCCATACCACTGACCAAGCTGAAAGACGTTAGAAATATGTCGCACATTAAAGTCTAGGAGCAACAAAGAATGTAATGCAGTTGGAGGGAGGAGGGAGCATCTGCTGCACCATCGACTGTAATATTGTTCAAGCCAAAGCACATTGGATTTTGAGCTTTTGTTCTTCAACAGTTTTTTGATGAGGACTTGTGCATATGCCCCGACCATCACATTGACTGCACCAGCCTCCTCTATCTTTCTTTCCGTGTACACAGTCTTAGTTCTGTTGATTGCTGACTGACTCCGTGTGTTGGTAGATTTGATGAGGCTTCTGGCTGAAATGGCACCTCCTATCTCACAGGGATCTATCTTCTTGGCGGTGTCTGGAAAAGAGATGGGACAACAGTGTCATCTGATCCATGGGATGCCGTACCTAAATGACACAGTCTTCAAGCTCTGCTTTCAAGTTCAGTCAGTGAGAGAAAGGATATGAACATCTTAAAATCTAATGGAATCCACAGTGAATCCGGCCGCATGGGATGAGCTAATTGACCACAAAATAGATATCAGTCCTCATGGTGATCTCCCTCTCTGCAGAGGCATGCCTTATGGACTAGCCTTCATACTCGACTGTGTTCTACCATCTCTGGCACAGCGCACTACACCCCATAAGCTGGGCTTGTCTCTTGGGACGAGCACGCTTCGATCCTTGAATGGGTATCTTAACCACATGCCACAATGCTCTCAGCCAAAACACTTGTAGTCAAGGTCAGGACAACTGCATCCACGTAGGAAGGAAATCACTCATTACCTTCACTGCAATTGTGTAAGAGACACCACTGATGGTAATCTTTTGGATGGGGCGTTATCCTCAACCAGTGCTCGCAACGACAACAGCCACTGTGGTGAGTACGCCGGACCAGTCACAGGAATAATTTCATTGCCGCCTGATATCTTAACCACTGCCACCTCTGCGGCGACATGACTGGCAACCTGAACTGCCAGTGGTTTAGCCTGTGTCTCATTTGATTTGTTTCACAGCAGCATCTCTATTTTGTGACGATTTCCTGGCTGTTTGGCAGTTGCTTTAGTCTTTAGAATCTGTTTAGTTGACTTCACCATTTAAGCAGTCTTTCTACAACGCTCGAGATCTTCCATGTCTACAGCTGCTGACTGCAGCAGTTTATACTCGGGGATATGATATCTAGCTGCATATCGCTGTATATTATCTTTATAGTGATATGAGTTGAGCATTCAGTACAATATAGTGCTATATAGCGGCTTAACCAAGGCTGGGCTCTCGAACTCGAAAGGAATGTAGCGTACTCTGTACAAAGCTGAAGTGGTACAATAACACAGCGGAAGTTCTGAGCTGACAGCCCTGAAGATTTACCTAGGGTTTTCGTAAGGACCAGATCTGCTTCATCTAGTACCTCATCGTGGGATAGGGTTGTGGGGAGGGGTGGAGGCGGGGGGGGGGGGCATCCCCGATGGATCAAATGCTTCTACTAGCATTGGGAGTGTCTATCAGATGTCTTCCACACACATCCGACAGTCATGCCATCGCCAACCTCTGAGTTGAACAAAGCTCTGGGGTACGACAATCTGGAGAAAGGATACTTTGTCAAACCTTCTATATTCTGTGGATAGGCAGATCTAACTAGTTCGGAGTCTCGCCTCTGTTTGGAACCATGGCCACAGTCACGGATCCTGCTGCAGAGAGAGACTATTTTGAGAATGTGGTATTAGTCAGGCCGACGATCATCTGGTAGAGTGTGTGGGGGGGGGGAGAGGGAGATACAACCTTTCTAATATTCTCACCTTGGGCACTAGTTCAGAGTTGCCAATTTATAATGACAATTTTCCATGAACCAAGCCAGACAGAGGTCACAAAATATCTTTCAAATGGCAATACCGTCGAATGCTATTTCATTCATTTAGACGAATAAGCAATATTTGTGGATTGCTTTCACAATTATGTGTGAAATTGAACAAGTCAATCTACTCACTCTTTATATTACAGTATGCAATATTGCAATATTGGTCGCTTGTCAAATTGATAGGTCCGATATGTCACTCAAGTATATGACGTCAAAATCAATGACGTCACATGTAGGCTGATGTTACAATCATAATGACGTATTATAACTCAGTCACGAAGCTCGGATAGTCTGCCTAGTGTACGAATTGCCAATATGCAGCAACAGTACCCAGTCAAATTTGTTTTAAAACATTCAACAGATTACCTGTACAGTTAGGCGTCTTACCTGGAATTTGTGGTTCTGTGAATTCAGGATTCAAAGTATATAAAGTCGATTCCAACACAAATAAAATGTGGGCGGAGCTTAGCTAGAAATGTGCGACCATAGCTAGAAATGTGCGACCATAGCTAGAAATGTGCGACCATAGCTAGAAATGGATCCCTCAATGGGCCTTTCCACTGTATCCATCCACCATATGACGCCATAATCAACTCGCGTCATTATGACGTAGATAAGTACGTCACGAACGTATAGTTGAAGATGGACTATGCGTTGTTGTACGAATTGTATGTCTTTACTATACACCTGTGCAAAAGTTAAGCACCACCCTATTTTTACGCACATGCGAGGGTATATTCATGTGCTATGAAGAAAGCAATAGCATAAACATTTATGTACCCATCCATCTTAGTGCAAGAGGTAATAATGCAACTAGAGGAATGCTGATTATGATGGTGGGGAAACACTGTATGTTTTTGTTTGAATTTGAAAACGAGGCCTGAATATGGTTAGGTTGACACAACTGACAACTATTGCCCTACAGTTGACACACGTGGCTAGATTGTCATTAATGGTGTCTGAAAACGAAGTTTAACATCTGTGCACGAGTTTGAGACTGTCATTATTAATACCAGGTATATCCACCTTGTGCCTGGATGACGGCCTGGACACGACGTCTCATGCTGGTCACCAACCGACTGATACGCCATTGTGGTATTCGTTGCCATTCACGATGGAGTGCGTTTGATAATTCCTGTAGGTTCTGCACAGGAGGATCCCCCATTCTCACCATGTTTCCCAGAATGTCCCAGATATGCTCAATAGGGTTCATGTCAGGGCTCCTTGCTGGCCATGGTAGGGTTTCGATGGCATTCTGGCGGAGGTATTCATGCACAGCTCTAGCACGATGTGGTCGGGCATTGTCATCCATGAATATAGGGTGGGTTCCAGGTGCATGATTTACAAAATGAGGGACCACAACTCTATCCAGTATGGAATCTTGATATCTTTGTCCATTTAGTGTTCCAGGTACAGTCAACAGATCCAGCTTACAATCAAATGAGATGCACCCCCATATCATAACGGAACCTCCACCAAATGGAACTTCTTCCATGATGTTACGTTGGTCGTACGCCGTGCGTCTGGACCTCCATACACGAGTTCGACCATCTGTGGCATGAAGCAGGAACCGACTTTCATCGGACCAGTGTACCCGTCTCCAGGATCTCATGTTCCAGTGTCTTCTTTCGTTGCACCACCTCAGACGCTCCTCTTTGTGGTGTGCAGTGAGGAGAGGACGTCTGACAGGTCTCCTAGCTTTCATGCCAGCAGCATACAGTCTCCTTTTGACGGTAGACATTGACACTCTATTGCGCGTTTCCCATTGCTGGCTGAGCACTCTGCTGTTGGTGAATGGAGATCTCCTAACAAGGCGTACTAGGGCTCGATCATCACGGGCAGTAGTCTTCTTCGGTCTTCCAGATCTAGGCCTGTCCTTCACCTCGTTAGTTTGCCCATGTTTTGCAATCAAACGACTGATTACAGTATGGTTAATGTTCAGCTGTCTGCCAATCTCTCTGCATGACATATCAGTGGTATGCATGCCTATGATTTGCCATTTCACACGATCACTTAACCTTCGTCTTGCCATAGCGGTTCACAATCAAGAGCTAATCCTCTCTGTACAAATAAACCACGGTCATGAACACAAAATTCCTAATCTTGTCGCCTAAATCTGTATGTAATGTTCTACACCTCAAACTGGACTTTTACATAACTGAACACGCGTGCTGTTTCCCGCCACGCACGGACATCAAGCGGCGTGAAGTCATGCATGCATGTGCATTTCGTACTTGGAATTATGTCAGCTAACGCGGGGACAAAAAGTATGGCAGCCTAGTTGTACCATCATGTTTCTACGTTCTATTGTTTTTGCTGGTGCTTAACTTTTGCACAGGTGTATATTTAATAAATATCATGTAGAATATTTTGTAACTAATTTGACTGAGTGTTGTTGCTGCCTACATTGATAGTCAGGGCATTCGGGGATCGATCAATCCCAAAACGGCGAAGTGAGGGTGGAGCTTAGCTAGTGATGGGCGGGGCATAGTTAAAACTGGAAAGGTCCATTGATCCTTATAGAAAGTTGAAGCTTTACTACTTTGGTTGGCACGTGCCATTATGAATATTTTGAAACTAATTTTACTGGGTCCTATGGCAGCAACAGCAACCCAGTAAAATTAGTTTCAAAATACTCAACAAAATTGTTCTAGTCTGGACAACAGAGGGGTCCATTTCTAGCTATATCCGGCCCATTTCTAGCTATGCCCAGCCCATTTCTAGCTAAGCTTCGCTCACATTTTGCGCGCGTTGGAATTGATTTATATTACATTTAACGCGGAATTCACAGAATCCTGTTTTGAGGTAACTATGCGGGTAAGCCGTTGAATGTATTGAAACTAATTTTACTTGGTGCTGTTGCTGCCTATGGCAGGAACAACGCCTAGTCAAATTAGTTTCAAAATACTCGACAACAAAATGTTTATTAAATATTAAATCCTTCAAAGACATACAATTCGTACACTTGACGGACATTTAAATGTTCATGATGGAGCTAGATACTGTATTTATTACGCGCATTTTGATTATGACATCAGCCTACATGTGACGTAATTGGCTATGACGTCATATACTTGTGTGACAGATCGGCTCCATCCATTGCGAGAAGTTCTTCACAAATACAAAGTGATAAGTAATATGTACGTCATGTGCACTTGCGTGACAGTAATCCATCACATTATGCAGGTTAAAAAGACAGTGCAATGGTTATATTTACATATTCTTGTTCCACGGTGGCGCACCGCCTTGTCCTACCTTACATAGCACACGTCGTCAGACTGGCGAAACACTAGATGACCGGTGATGACCGGGTTGATGACGCTCGAGATGAAAAGTGTATATTCACCCATAACAAATATAACGTGGTGCAGACGTTGGTTTGGAAAGCTAAAGGCGCTGTGCATCATGGCGTGTATATACTGTGGAGTGGCAGTAGCAAACACAACAATAATAACCACGGCCACTGCCCGGTTATCGGTGGAGCCTCGTTCCTGCGAAGTTGTGTCAACCTTTTTATTCACTTGCCAATGTTTTAGCAGATGGCAGATCACTACAACTACAACTGTCATCAATCCCACCATATTTTCTATTGTCAAGTTAAAGATTTTTACTGAACCGTAAAAATGACACATGACAATTTCACGTCCTTGGTACGTGTTTTTTCCCTGTGAAATATTGCCACTGGTATATCATATATCAAAGTCACCAACCATATGCCAAGACATATCTTCCCCACCAGCCCTGATGTGACGTTAGCGCGTGAGACTAATGGATAGACAAGCACAAAGTACCGAATAATCGCAAACGCTGTTAGATGATACATGCTGACCTGGAATGTGACATACTGTGCAAATACTATCAATTTACAGAGATAGTCTGTGTCCGGATATCGCATTAGTGGAAACAGAAACAACACCCAACCGATGGTAGAGACACACGATGCCAGGTCACACATGCATAAACTTGTTATTATTGCAAATGTATGGGGACTTATACCTTCCTGACTGAATCAGGTACGCGAGTAGGATAGTATTCGCTATCAAACCAATTGGAAAGATCATCAATGGTAGCTCGAAGTAGGTAAAAGCAGGAACCGACCCCAGATTATGCATGAAATCGGCTATGGCCGGGTCATCGGGTACTCTGGTAGCTTCTTCATCAGGAATGGCTTGATCAGGCACAGTGAATGAATAATTGTTGACGCCAATGCTCCGGAACTCATCGCCTCCCTGACTCGTATATTTGGACGATTTACAGCAAGCGTACGTATATTTAGACACGCGTGTGGCATCCTAAAAACCAAAACCCGTTTTCCATATATCCAAGATCCTGTTTCAGTATTTAACGGATTGTTCTCTAAGATATAGGGAATCGGGTGCAGTACTTGAAAAATCGGTGCCATCCATTTTAGATTATTTCATTCGTGTCACCTAAAGACTATATTTTGACTTTTGTGACAGGTGGTTAGAATGCGTTTCTCTGGCCGTCTAACCAGCATCTAGGCATTGAGGTAATCTTTCTATTCCATCGAGGAACTGAGAAATAACAATTTATAAAGATTTGGTGGCCATCTTGGATATTTCGTTGGCCATGTGATATCATTTATAATTCACCTTTCCAAAGTATCCGTCTATCAATCTGAAGTCATATGACGTCATAATCAGCTAAGTAGCGTGTAGGTTGACGTCATAATAATTACGTCATAAATCATTCTATTTGTCCCGTCTTTAACTCTTATTTTTAGTTCGACACGTTGTACGAATGTCTCTACTATTTAATAAACATGCCTATGGCAGCAACAGCGCCCAGTCAAATTAGTTCCAAAATATTCAATAGCTTACCTGTATAGTTTTCTGGGAATTGATAGTCAGAGATTTCAGAGATCGATCGATCCCAACACGGACGTGGTGTGGGTGGAGCTTAGATTGGGATGGGCGGGGCATAGCTAAAAGTGGAACGGTCTTGGTATACAGTTAACATATCGCTATAAGCAGACGCCATTTCGGAGACCTATGATCATGCGGATTGATCACATATATGCTCTATGTGGCGTCAATCACTGAGAAAGTACATTTAATTAAAAAAATGGCATCCATGTTGAAATTTGTGAACACGCGACCTAATTCTAAGGGGTAGACAGTAACTGTATTTTAATGATGTAAATTAGCTTCCATGACCCCACACACATCAAGTTAGACACAATGATAAACGTATTCTGGTATCTTGAAGCTATGGGTTAAGTGTCAGTGGTGGTCATCTTGAATAAATGTAAATTATGTCATTGAATATATCAAATTTAAAGTGTAGGGTGGTCTACCTTGCGCATTTTGATTTTGTTTTGCAAAACATATTTTAGGAATAAATGAGATAGGTTTGATAGTCGGAAAGATTAGTCTGTGACAGATATATCTATCTCTGTTTATGATACATTGATGGAAATTGCCATTATTAAACACTAGGCCGACAATACGCGTCTAATTTACAATCGGCAGAATCGTCGCATGTATGTATGTACAAAGCAGTCCCTAAGTATATATGGTCTACGCCTACATAATGAATATACTTGCGAGAAATTAAAAGTTTTAAACACGATCGAATTACACATTCTCGAAATGACTAATTATTTACTTCGCTTTCGAATTGATTAGTACAGTTAAACAAAGTCGGTGGAGTCTCGGTAGCTTCCGGTGAAGCGTGAAAAGTAGGTCGCACTCGGGGTCATACTCTACACACCCTAAGCTTACAATGCATGGCAAATGTGTCTTTCATGCACATGGTTTTCAAAATAAACACTTTAATCTGGTCACCATGCATTTGACCTTTGTTCCAAAATTTATCACACATCTTCGGACCACATGGGCAACTTTCCACACAAGTCCGGTCAAAAGCTATCCAGCAGAACTAGAAATACTGACAAATATGTTTCTTTCAGGCACCTGCTTTTCAAAATTAATTTTAATTTGGTCCCCGTGACATGACCTTCGACCTTAATTTTGACCCTACATTTATCACAAATCTTCAAGACTCCGTTGGCAGCCGAAACATGTTTCCAAGGATTGATTATTGTATACGAAAAACTCTTGAAACGGCAGCACCGACTAACTGGCTGGCTGGTTGGCTGACTGACTGACTGACTGACTAACAAACTGACTAACCAACCAACCAACTACCTAGCTAACTAACAGACAAGGTGGTTTATTGAGCTACTGCCCGAAGTAAAATACACGCAAAGCTCAAATCTACGAACTTCAAATTACATCATCGAATACTATCTGTAAATACAATTCAATTAAAATTGGAAAATTAAACGCATTTTTTAGTTTTTCATGAAATTTGAATAGATAAATTATTCCAGATTTTAATTTGGTTTACTTTCGAAACATTAGATTCAACGATGTTCAAATACACCAAATCTTTCTACACGTTCTGCATTAAACCTAACCTTTGTTTTCGTTATATTGTAGAATTTACCAATTATATGTCTCTATCTGAATCATCATTATATATCCTCTAGTTTGATACATTTATGACGTGTGGACCTGTACATCTTCTATGGTTGAAAAACAGTAAAGGTTGTCATGCAGCTCAGGTGATCGGTAGGCTATAATGGCGAGTTACACGGTGGATAGAACAATACATTAATGAACCTCTCTATAGCGGACACTCGCTTATTTGTTATCAAATGACGGCGGTTCTGTAAGACGGGTGGTCGTAAAAGCACCTGTCTTAAGGAAGCGCCATCATTTGTCCCTCGTAAAAGTTACCCAGCATTGCAAATATATTGTATTAAGCGCCACCTGGATTTAAGATCCATCTTTTGATGGACCATTGTGTCCGGTATGGCCTAGTGACAGGTTTCACCGTACTTTAGATTAGCCTATTTGCCATTTCTATTCGGGACATATTGATAAACGGTTCGTAGTGCTTTATTATCCCGTTTCTTCAGCTGCTAACTATTATGGGAACCGGATAGACCCGATGAGCGCGTGCATGTTTCTTTATGTACTACACAATAGACACTATAGGCACACCCATCGTTGACATGTGACGTCAGCATGTATGTGACGTAATTCTTGATGGCGTCATATACCTGAGTGGCAGATCGGATCTCTCCATTGCCATGCCCGTGGTAATCTTTCCATAACTGTGAAATGTGCAATTGAGCTACTGCTATTAAAAGTTAAAACAGATTCAGAATTAAGGCGCTTTTCCATGTGTGCGTCAGCTAATCATCTGAGATATACGTGAAATTGATTCATTAAAGCTGCCATGACGTGTTCAATTAGCCAACCCTAGCCAATATCGGAAATAGTGCGGGATTAATGCATTTCCGTTTTCGATAACTCGCCATCAGGAATTCGTGTTTTGTCTGTTTTAAAGTGACCCGGATAATCTCTCATAGCTGAGTATAAGGACGCGTTCACACTAAGTGTTATTAATACGGAGTGACGCCATACTTCAGTGTTGCTTTACTCTTTAAGTCTCTAGTGTGAACACGGCCGTAGACTATTTGCTCAATACATCGATCATTTATGGCACACGTGGAAAAGGACATTTATTTGCACACACACATGCGTTGAGAGTCATCCACTCTATGACGTGTTTAGTTCACCATTTTGGGGAGCGCATAGGATCAGGCGTAGGATTCAGTCACGAACCTCAGATTACAAGTTGATATCTTAACCCTTACCACTCTGATGTCAAAATCGTTATTTAAAAAAATTAAATTATAAGATGAACTGGTGTTCATTTTTTCAGCAAATTTAGTGGAAGATGGTGCTGTCATAAATACCAACAACGTCCACAAAAATTGTTGAAAAGTGTACACCAGTTTCTTTGGCATTGGCACAGTAAAATATAGAATATTGACATCAGAGTGCTACGGGTTAACTCCAACCTAAACATAGAGCCGTCGCTTCGTGCCATGCCGAGAATACACCCGTTTAGCGTAAATCTCGCGAGAACACGAATGAATGCTCTTAACTCTACGCGTGTTGAACAACTGGTTTATAGACTATAATTGAGCAACTGACGAACCAGAGTGAATCAACCAAATACGATGTGATATAGAAAGAACTTAAGTTATCCAAATATGATACAAAAATTATTAGATAATTGTGTAAGGGGCACACTTTTGTGTGGTACCGACTTAATACAAGAGGCACAAGGGCCTTAACGCTCACCATTAGCATTTGATCTAAAGCATTTGAACAGACATAATACTCTACATTCAGCAGTAACAAGGCAAAAAATACAAAAATTTGAATTCAGTATAAATGATATTTAGTGGGGCATTAATGATGGACGTTGACCACGCAATTAGATTGAACCTTAGACTTTGATTGGTCCATGACAACCATGTTTTATCAATGAACAAATTCTCTTGAACAAATTTTAATCACCCTTAATTTTAGTATCAATGAAATTAAATGTAGAGTTTCAGCCTTTTCTGTACAGCAATTCCTGAGATGTCAGTTTCGAGAACAAGACAGTCACTGGAATATCCGGTTAATGAGGAGCAGCGTTGTAAATGATTCCCCACCATTTTTCGGAAAATCCGAGAGAGATGGCTAACAAAAAAATAATGAAGCAGTAAAATTTAGTTTACCAATTCTGAAGCGTACCAGGCTAGGGTATTCCCAGCCGATTTTGGGTTTAAATTGGCCAAACGGTTAATGACGAGTAGCCTTTTAAATGATTTTCCAAAATGTTCGGAAAATCCAAGATTGCCACCAGAAAAATTGACCAATCAAAATTTTGTATACAAGTTCTGAAGCATACCACTCTAGGGTCTTTTCATTTGAGTTTCCATGAAATCGGCCAAGCAGTTAATGAAGCTCTTAGCGTTTGAACTGATTTTTCAAAATTTTCGGAAAATTCAATATGACTGCGGGAAAAATTGACCAATCACAATTCTGTATAAAATTTCTGAAACCTACGAGCCTAGTATCTTTCCATCCAAGTGTGATTGAAATTGCTCAAGCGGTTAATGAAGGGTAGCATTTTAAACGATTTTCCACCATTTTAAAGAAAATTTAAGATGGCTGACAAAACAAGAATTCCGCGGAATTAAATGTCTCGCCTGTCTCCTGTTTGTCACAGTGGCATTGACTTTTGACCTTGTGACCTCCGTGTTATCATGCTGTTTCCTAACATTATAGGTAACCATGTATTCAAGTTTTGTTCCTATAGAATTAACCAATCCTGAAATACAAATGATTTGCTGAATGGAGAAACCTACGGTTGAAAAAGGACAAATAGCAATATTAGAATGGACTTGACCTTTGACCTCCATGTCACAATTCTGTAATCTCTTGGCATAAGCAACCATGTATCCAAGTTGAGATCCATTAGGGTTAAGCAATCCCGAAATATAGTATGATAAGATTTTCTAAGCCTAAAAACTTAACATTGAAAAATAGGTTTTGTAGAGGGTACGAATGACCTTGACCTTCGTCATTGTGACTTCACTGTCAGCATGCTGCTTCCTAACAGTATAGGTAACAATGTATCAAGGTTTAGTTCCAATAGGATTAACTAATGCTAAAAGATAAACCGAGAAGTTTTGCTAAACTCAAAAACTTAACATTGAAAACAAGAGGCCCAAGGACCCGTGGCGCTCACCTGCACCTCATATAATTTAAATAGACATGATGGATGATTTTCAGAAAATCCAAAATGGTCGCCAAAAAATTTACCAATCAAGCTTCTTGTTTAATATGTTGAAGCCTACCGTTATAGGATCGTTGCACCCAAGTTTTGTTGAAATCGGGCTATTGATTGGAGTACCGTTTTTAAATTGTTCTGGAAAACTTCAGAAAATCGGAGATTGCTGCCAAAACATTGACTGATCAACATTCTGAATACAATTTCTAGAGGCTATGACAATAGGATCGTTCCAGTCAAATTTGGTTGAAATTACCCAAGCGATTAATGAGAAGTAACATTTTATACGAATTCCCATAAAAAAATTTGTATACAAGTTCTAAAGCCTACCCCCCTAGGATCATTCATGCCAAATTAATGAGGAGTAGCGTTTTTAAGCAAAGGTTGATGGCCCGATGCCGGACGGTCGCCATGGCATAAGCTCACGTGGCCATTCTGGTCAGGTGAGCTGAACCAAGTTTTGTATCAAGGTCACAGTGACCTTGACCGTGTGACCTCAGTATCATCATGTCGCATCCGAACAGTATAGGCAAACACATAGCCAAGCTCAGTTGCAATAGGATTAATTGATCCTGAAATGTAAGCTGAGAAGTTTTTTCTAAACGCAAACACTTAACATTGTTGACGACGTTATTGTCGGAAAAGTGACACCACTCTAGGGTCCTTCCAGCCGAGTTTGCTTGAAATCGGCCAAGTGGGTAATGAGGAGTGGGGTTTTAACTGATTTCCCCAAACTTTCGGAAAATTCAAGATGGCCGTGGTAAAAATTGACCAATCACAATTCTATATAAAAGTTCTGAAACATACCAGCCTAGTATCCTTCCAGCTAAATGTGTAGCATTTTATACGATTTCAACACATTTTGTCGGAAAATTGAGGATGGCTGCCAACCCATCAAAATTCTGTACACAAGTTCTGAAGTATACCACTCTAGGACCCTTCGTTTGATTGAAATCTGACAAGCGGGTAATGAGGAGTAGGGTTTTAACCGATTCCCAGAAATCTTCGGAAAATCCAAGCTGACCGCCATAAAAATTGACCAATCAAAATTATGTATACAAGTTCTGCCACCTTAGTATCCTTCCAGTCAAGTCTGGTTGAAATTGACCGGTTAATGAGTAGTTTTCTCACCATTTTTCTGAAAATTGAAGATGGCCAAAATAGACCAATCAAAATTCTGTACACAAATTCTGAAGCATACCACTCTAGGATCTTCCTAAGTTTGCTTGAAATCTGTTAAAAGGTTAATGAGGAGTAGGCTTTTAACTGATTTCCAGAAATTTTAGGAAAATCAAAGATGGCCACCGGAAATATTGAACAATCCAGATTCTCGTTAGAAGAGTTAAAACCTACCAGTATAGAATTAGCACACCCAGGCTTCATTGAAGTTGGTTTAAATGATTTCCGGAAATTTTTGGAAAATCCAAAATGGCCGCAAGAAAAATTGACCAGTCCAAATTCTGAAGACGTTCAGGAGCCTACCACCATAGAATCCTTCCAGACAAATTTGTTTGAAATCAGTCAAAACATAAATGAGGAGATACGATTTGACAAACTGATGGGCGACAGATGGACGAAAGGACCACTGCCATGGCATAAGTCTCACTGGACACTTCAGGACAGGTGAGCTAATAATGGTGTGGTAATTAATTCTTTTGTGCACAACATGAGACTCATTTCACCCTACATAGTCCGATAATTTTCTGTAATGTTAATATCTCATATAAACTTATTACTATAATTTTATTAATCATGTTCTTGCCCTTTTTTTGCAGATGCGGCGGTTACATTACTTCAACAGCAATCAGGTTGTATGGGTTTGAAAACAAAATTATGCATGCTACGCCACATCATTTGACTAGTATATTTTATTTTTTAAATCTTTCTGCCCCAAAATAGGAATGCGGGATCTTAGTATGCTATGCAGCGCAATGATTGTGCAGAAACCCCAAATAAATGCACGCGCGCACACACACACACACACACACTTAATGGCAGCAACAGCATTCAGTCAAATTAGTTTCAAAATATTCAACGCAATAATGATTAAATAGTAGACATACAATTCGTACAACTGACGGACTATTATACTCCATGTTCATGACAGAGTATTTCTTTCAATTACGATTGTAATGCCATCCTACATGTGACGTAAATGATTGACATTATATATTTGATCAACAGATAGGATTCATCCATTGTGATGCCCTTTATATGTAGGGTACATTGTCCAACAAATACATCAATGACGGCTGTACCACAATACAAAAATTGCTTTTCTTTTCAGAAATTTGTCATTTGTTCAGTTATCTGTAGGACACTGACCAGCTCTTCTCAAAATACCTCTACTTACAGAGGTGAGCTACAATAATTTTTTGTTGCAACGTCACACTTTGGCATAGCCAACCATTGTTCCTGTGTTTACTATGCAAAAACAAAAAGTGGACATAATTGAAAATTATACTACATAATAAAGTACATAAGGGGCATAGTGCTCACCTAGCTGATAAGGACCTGTAAACATGTTTATATTAATTAATGCATGACAAGCATCATTGGTCAATCGGGCAAACATAACTGTTGCCATATACCATTGGGACAATGTTCCTTATCATTATTTACCAATGAGGCAATTATCCTTACCACTAATGACTAACAACACAAGTGTCACTGACACTATTAAGCAATAGGACAGCACCATTTGTCAATGGGACAAGCATAAGTTAGGCCACTAACCGAAGGAACCATGGTACTGGCCTTATTGGGCAATGAGTAAACTATCATTGACACAATTTACAAATAGGGTAAGCATAGTTGATGCCATTGACCAACAACAGCAGGGATTCCTGACAGTATTGACAAAAGAGCCGAGTGTTACAGACATAATTGACGAATGGATCAAGCACCCTTGGTCAGTGTGGCAAGCTCAACTGGTGTCATGAACAAATGGGGCAAGGGCCCTTAGCATAATCGACAAATGAAACACCCATCCCTGACACTAATGATCAACAAATCAAGCGTCATTTACACTATTGACCAATGGGACAAGCAGCCAATGAGGAAAGCATAACTGATGTCAATGATTAATGTGTTAAGGGGTGGGGGCAGAAATATAAATATTTGTGTGGGAAAAACTAAATCTGTTAAAAGTTTGATTAAAAGTAATTTCAAGTTAGAAACAATGTTTTGTTTGTCATTATTTTTTGTGGGTCGGAAACTTGGCAAGTGATGAAATGGGACCGAGTTTCAGATTCTATTTTTCATATAAACTAATATTTTGACAATTTTTCCAATAAAGTCGATTCCAGAAATCTGTTTGAATTCACAATTTTGCGACGGCGATGAAAACGAACAGCGCAAAAGTGTGCATTCAAACAGATTTCAGGGATCAACTTTATTGGAAAAATTGTCAAAATATCAGTATACATGATAAATAGAATCTCAAACTCAGTCCCATTTCATATCACTATTATCAAACTCATCGAAAAGTATCACATTGCATGAGCTTTAGGGAATAATTCTTGACTCAGTTGATAATAGTGATGTGAAATCAGATCTCATTTTAGATCCTCTTTAAAAGTAGAGCTAAATCAAAACAGAGGTATTAACAAGATCTGGGTTGCCCTGACCTTTGGCCTCCATATCACGTTGCTTCGACTCGATACATTTAGATGAACCAATCCTAAGATATAAAACAAGATGTAGAGATAAAAAAGAATAATAATAATAATAATAATAATAATAATAAGAGGCCCAAGGGCCTGTGGCGCTCACCTGGGCCATTAGCATTTGAACTGCTTGCACTTTGATGGCTACACATCACGCCTAATTTTTGGAAAATCCAAGATGGCCACCAAGAAAATTGACCAAACAGAATTCTCATTCGATTTCTTGAAGCCTATCATAATAGGGTCATTCCACCCAAATGTGTTTGATATCGAGCCTTAGTAGTAGTGATAGCGATTTAAAGGCTTCTGAAAATTTTGTGGAAAGTCCAAGTCGGCTGACGAAAAAAATTACCAATCAAAACACTCATTAGAAGTCTTTAAGCCAATCACCATAGGATCAACATACCCAGGTTTCGTTGAAATCTGGCCATTGATTAGAATTGTAAAATATTTCTGGAAAATCCAAAATGGCTGCCATAAAAAACTGAATCAAAATTCTGTATATACATTCTGAAAGCCTACCCACCTAGGGTCCTTCCAACTGATTTCACAAAACCTTTGGAAAAGCCGAGATGACCGCCGAGAAAATTGAGCAAATAAAATTCTGTGTACAACTTCTGAAGCGTGCCACCATAGGGTTCTCCCATTCAAGTCTGGTTGAAATCTCCCAAGCAGTTAATGAAGAGTAGCGTCCTAATTGATTTCCGGTAAATTCTTCATAAAATTCAAGATTTTCACCAAAAAATCTACCAATTAAAATTCTGTATATAGATTTTCTACAGCCTACCACTACATGATCCTTCCAGGAAAATTTAGTTGAAATCCGTCAGAAGCTAAGGACGAGATGCATTTTGACGGGTGAATTTTCTACAAAATCTAAGTTTTTAACCCAAAAAATTGACCAATCAAAAATTTGAATAGAAGATCTAGAATCTAAGTCCACAGAATGCTTCAAGCCAAATTTGGTTGAAATCTCTCAAGAAGCTAAGGAGGAGATGTGTTTTGACACTTTCCGGTAAATTTATATAAAATCTAAGATCTTTGACACAAAAAATTGATCAATCAAAAATTTGAATAGAAGTTCTAGAACCTACGACTATATGATCCTTCCAGAAAGATTTAGTTGAAATATAGAACTTACATCCATAGAATGCTTCAAGCCAAATTTGGCTGAAATCTCTCAAGAAGCTAGGGAGGAGATGCGTTTTGACACTCCGGTAGATTTTTGACAAAATCTAAGATTTTCATCCAAAAAATTTATCAAATTTGAATAGAGTTCTAGAGCCTACCTCCATAAGATCCTTCACACAAAATTTGGGTGAAATCCGTCAAGAAGCTAAGGAGGAGATGCGTTTTGACATTTTGTGGTAAATTTTTATAAAATCCAAGATTTTTGACCCAAAAAATTTGAATAGACGTTCTAGAGCCAGGTGAGCTAATAATAATAAACAAAATTTCTTGAAAATGGTTTATTCATTTTTTGAATCTCAAAACAGTACATATATTTGAATTCTGCATAGCACTTCACTCATAAGGTAAATAGATACTCATACATTCAACACTTATTACATAGAGACCTGGATATATTATGTCAATATCTCTAATCGTTAGACACTGATGTAACCCAGCGAAGGATATATATACTGAGCCAAAAAAGTTTGAAGTGAAGTTTGGTTTGTTGCATTAAATCTATGCGTCCATTTATAACCAAATTTGCAGGCATGTTTCGTCAATGTAATGTCTCGCTGATCATGAAGAATTGCAACTCATTTCTTGCATTTCTCGGCCGCACGCTTACTGCATGTGAAAATGCATTTTTCATGCACTGGCCCACATTGGCGGGTAGCGAAGGCAAAAATTCACCATATTGCAAAAGCAGATAACGAACGTTAACAGAAAGCGCTTAAAAGTTTACCCTACAATAACATGGGCCACTGCCCAGGGCTACCTGAAAATCAGCGCCATGAAGCAATGGGAAGACTCGCTGCTGGGCAGAGCGTTCGCGCTATTGCTCGACATTTTAATGTTCATGCCTCAACCATTTCCCGTCTCCGCCAAAGTGAGCAGGAAACTGGACATGTTAATGACCGACCATGATCTGGCAGACCGAGAGCAACAACACCACGAGAAGACCGCTACTTAGTGATGTCATCACGACGTCACAGGTCTGAGACTGCGACGCGGCTGTTCCGTAATTTGCACACCGCTACCGGCACTACAGTGCATGCACAAAATGTGCGAAACAGACTCCATGATGCCGGACTGCATGCCCGTCGTCCACTTGTTGCTGTTCCCCTTACAGAGCGTCACATTGAGAATCGGTTTGCATGGGCAAGAACTCATCAGCGATGGCGTGCTCAACAATGGAGCCACGTTTTGTTCAGTGATGAGTCGAGGTTTTGTGTAGATGTGGCGGATGGTACGCAACAGGATTGGCGACGTTTAGGAGAACGGTATGATGCAGCCAACATCATTCAGCACGACAGATTCGGTGGTGGCAGTGTCATGGTGTGGGCTGGAATCCATGAAAATGGCAAAACAGATCTTATTGTGATTCGCGTAAATTTAATGGCTCAATGTTACTGTGAAGAAGTTGTCGCCCCTGTTGTCATCCCTTTTATGCAGCATCATGCAGACTTTATGTTCCAGCAAGACAACGCCCGTCCTCATTCAGCTAGGGTCACCAGTGATTTCCTTGAGGCTAACAACGTTCCGGTGTTGGACTGGCCAGCGCGATCGCCAGACCTGTCTCCTATCGAACACGTGTGGGACATTCTTGGCCGCATGGTGCGTGAGAACCATCCACATCTTCACAACATGCGGGAGCTGAAGCTGCACTGCTCCAGGAATGGGATGCGATTCCTCTTCATGACATCAGGTGCTTAATTCGAAGCATGAGAAAGCGATGTACGGCCGTGGTTAATGCGCGCGGAGGTCACAACAGGTATTGACAGCTCAGTGTCATTATTTAAATTGGACCCTTCTTTTGAATGATGCCGTGTTAAAGGCGCGATGCTAGCATTACAGTAACAAGAGAAATTTGAATCAATTTATTGTTTTTGTTAAATAACATTTATACAGTAATATTCTCAGTGTTGCTAAACTTTTTTGGTTCAGTATATAATATATATATATATATATATATATATATATACATAATATATATATACATACATATATATAATGCTGATGAAGGCTGTACTTTTTTTAGAATAAATCTGTCAGTCAACATGTACACTCATCATGTAAACCATTTCCCTCATACAGACAGCACAGAATAATTTTTATTCACGAAAGAAATAGTTTATCTGTTATAGTTACAGACATTTTGCACACTCCACATTTTTTCCACTTCCCCCCACTTAACTTCTCAAAATATATACCTTGTATCTTCATGAATAATATATCTAATAAAAGTGCATTCGTTTGTCATTCCGCATTCTTTTGAATTCTGTAATTTTCTTAATCATCTATTGGTCAATTTGACTAAAACCAGCCTTTGTAGTCCTGTGAGAAATGCCCATGTGCAGGCAAACAGAAGCGTATTTTTCGAAATTTTACCACTAAAATAGCTGGCTCAATAACCGAGCCAGTCATTCCAGTGGTAAATTTTCAAAATTAGTATTCTCTTAGTCTGCAAAAGGACATTCACTAAGCAGAAGCAAATGGTTCGAGAAGACCTACCAAACAGATATTCTCAAAAATTCTGAACATGCAGTTATACAAACTAAAACATGTGCAAGAATGTAAGCACACTGACACGCACGCGCGCGCACACACACACACGCACGCACACACACACACACACATGCGCAAGATTGAATGAGAATTTTAGCAGTGAGCGATAATAACATGGACAGGTTTTATTTGGATCGAGAGGCTGAACAAACAAAACTACAAATAGTCAATCAGAGTGCCAAAAAAGGTACATTACTATAAACTTTGTTAAATAGCAGCACGCAGTGAAGCGTGAAAACAATGTTTACCTTGCACGGTGGACATAGCCTATGACAAGGTTTTGTTAGCCTAGCTGGCGTAATCTGATTGGTTAATCAGTGACCTAATTGCGCTCCCTTGGAATGTTTGTCATTCTACATGCTAGTAGCGGCTGTGCTGTATAGTACCAGTAAATTCAATTTGCAAATATAAGCAAATAGTTAGATTTTTTTGTTTTCTTTAAATAATTCTCTCGAGTTTGTTTCGGTCCGCAGATTTGTAGAAGTCACCCTCTCAGCTTGTCTATGTTCAAGTGTGTGCGTGCGTGTGTGCGTGTGTTTAAATGCCAAATTTATTAGCACAATCTTTTACATAGATTCACATGAATGCTTTGGGCACAAACTTTGCAACATTCGCTTTCAAGTGCCGATGAGTTTTTATCACAGTGACTGCATTTTGCATCAATCACAGGTAAGTCTTCGAGATGAACTGGCATATCTTTTTATCACTGAATGGTCAGGAAATTTTAATTAAATACCAAACAATGATCTGACTGTCACTCAAGTATATGATGTCATAATTAGTTATGTCACTTGTTACCTGATGTCACAATCATAATGAAATCTGGCTCCCACATGAACATTGAAGCATGTGTCACGAGTGCACAAATTGTGTCTTTAACAAATCTACTATTTAACAAACATTATGTTGAATATTTTGAAACTAATTTGTCTAGTAACCACCAGTCACATTGTTTTCAAATAATCAACAGGTTACGTGTATATAGTGAAATTTTGATTATGAGAATTCAGGTTTCAAACCTTTAAATCCATTACAACACTCGTAAAAAGTGGGCGGGTAGTTAGAAATTGGCGGATAGAAATGGATCCCTCAGATGTTCAACTGAATCCAGAATGCTGTATCTAGATGAACAAAAGCCAATAGTAACTGTGAGAAATGTATACACTACAAATACTCAATACAATATACATATACATACACACATATTATACAGACATACATTTTCGTAATAAATAAATACTGTGAAAATTAACATGAATTAGAATGCGCAGTCGATGGCACACTATCGCAAATCCTCACGCTTTCACCAACTTTGATGCTCTGCCGCCACCCTGGGGGATGAGCCTAATGTAAACATTGTCTCACAATCCGCAATTATATGGGTAACTAACATACCAAATTCAGTTGAATTGTGCCTACTTTGACTTTTTTGCCCCACATCCACCCTGTCCCCTACAGAGCAGAGCCCAATGTAAATATCGTCTTGCAGTCCTTAATCATATGGGTAACTCACACAACAAATTTGATTGAATTCCACCAAATGGTTTCAGAGGAGATAGCAGAATGGATAGATGGATGGAGGCGATTGCAACACCCCTTCTGTTTTATCAAAGCATCTGGGGATAATTATGTATTGTGAAAGAAGGAATTTATGGCTTGAATTACAAATAATGATACATTATATTTGAAGCTTCCCCAGCATGAACAATAAGATACTTAGTATCAAAAATTCATAATAAAGCAGCTGACATCTTAAACCTATCTATCATTAGCACTGTTTTATGAACCTAATCATTATGCTGCAGTACCCACAACCACTAAAAGGCAATCAGTATAAACTGTATTAAAGTATAATGTAGGTGGCAAAAGTGATGTCAAACGAATGTATTCTTTTCAACTAAGGTAAACAACCACTTAAATTTAAGGTTATGTTGATGCCATTTCAAATCGATATATTTGATAAATGTCACTTTAACAGATAACATGTTGTTTACAAATTACATATTTAACCCTCAAATTTGTTCAAGAAAATTAAAATTTTCTCATAGAAAATGTCCATTTGCAGAACAAGAGAAAATTGTTTTTGAAAATCTATCACTGGAATGACTAGCTCGGATATCGAGCCAGTCATTCCAGTGCTAAATTTTCAAAAATAGTCTTCTCTTGGTATGCAAATGGACATTTCTCAAGAGCACTGCAAACATAATTTTTGTCTGATATGAGTGTTAAAGGGTTAATACATGGCAGTTGATGAGGTCATCTTACATCTATCTGACGTGAAATTAATTTGGATCAGTAAAAATAAATTCTGTTTTGATGGTGTACAGGCCGGTTACGCGTGCAAAAATAATGTATCTGCCTTACTGCTCGTGCAAGATTAGTCAAAATCATCGACATCATATATGCTTAGTGAATGTCCATTTGCAGAGCAAAAACTTTTGAAAATTTATCACTGAAATGATAACTAAGCCAATTATTCCGAGCGGTAAATTTTCAAAAATGGTCTCTTAGGACATTCATTACACAAACACATTGATTACCATGACAAATTTTGACCGCATTCTTACACGCTGTAGTAGTAGCAAGGTGGATGGGAGATTCATTTGAAGCAGAGCCTGCGTGATCTGAAGATCTGGCACTTACACATGCTTCAATATTTAGCGTGACAGGCGGATGTATCCATTTATCATAAATACAGTACAACTCATAAATAAGTTAAAATATTTACAAAACAAATCCAGAAACTTACAATTTTGAACATGATGTAAGAAATGGTCTGTTGAATAGTTTAAACATAATTGCTGTAGGCAGCAATGTCTTCCAACCCAATTATGTTCAAAATATCCAACAGTACATTTTATTTTGGAAACATGATAAGTTATTTCTGGGCTGTACTCTAGCTCTACTTAGGCTTGTGCGACTACGTGATTAAATCTAAAAACGCAATTATTTTTTAAGTCACGAAAATTTTAATTTTTTCTCAGCGAATGCATTTCCATTTACAGGCCAAAAGACTATTTTTGAAAATGTATCATTGGAATGACTGGCTCAAGCATCACGGGCCAGGAATTCAAGTGATACATTTTCAAAAATAGTCTTCTCTTGACCTGCAAATGAACATTTCTAAACACCATTTCAGCTTTCGTCAATGACATGCCTTTGTTGTTATGTTTGGGCTATTTGTACCAAACCTGATTAATCGAGTAATCACGATTATTCTTAAATAATCGATCGTGATTGCTCAAGACAATAATCGCACAAGCCTATCTCTACTATGCCCAATCCTGGTTGTGCCAATGTTAATCATCTTCATCAGAATCATCCATTTTCATTCTTCGCCGATCAAACTGCAAACAACAAGCAGAAACACACAAGCCATAAATATCACATGTACTACTACTACTACTACTACTACTACTACAAGAATTCGGTGAAATTAACATGCCTCACCAGCCACCATTGTCAATAAGCACAAAAGCTCAAATCCATTTAGCAATATAAATAGAATCATAATTTTGTTTTCACTAGTACGATAAGAAGACGATCTAAATAATTTTAAAAAGATGCTAATGTTCAATTTTGTAGTCTTCTCCAGGGCAAGAGATTTATGATGTTTGCTAACCATTTAACACTTAAAACGGCCAAAAACTGCTTCTGTAGTGGTCTTGAGAAATGTCAACTTGCAGACAAAAGAGAAAACAATTTTTCGAAATTTACAACTTGAATGACTGGCTCAATAACAGAGCCAGTTATTTCAGTGGTAAATTTTCAAAAACAGTTCTCTTGGTTTGCAAACTGACATTTTTCAAGGAGAAAATTGAAATTTTCTTGAACAAATTTGAGTGTTAAAGTGTTAATAATTGACCAGAAGCCAGCCCTTGTACCACTTTAACCCTTTAATGGTCAAGATTTTTCAACAGTTAAAATTTTTGCTGTTCAAATGTCCATTTGCAGGCCAAGATAAGACAATTTTTGACAATTTACCACTGGAATGAGTAGCTCGATTATCGAGCCAGTCATTCCAGTGATAAATTGTCAAAAATCTTCTTATTTTGACCCGCAAATGGCCATTCCTCAAGCCCACTGCAGAGGCCGGTTTTGGCCGGGTTGACCATTAAAGGGTTAGTGTTTTTGGCTTTGACAATGTGACAAAAGTTTATTACAAGTATCATTACCCTGTGTGGGACCCAAACTCTTTGTCTCTCCGTAGCTTGTCTCTTAGAAACAACTGATCTAATATTTATCCAATATTTACACAAGAACTGATGGTCCAATGAACTATGCATCAGCAACTTTGTTGAGAAAAATGTAAAATGGACAAGTAAAGGTTTGCTATCTCTGATTGCTTTGATTAATCCTAAGTGAGGACAAAATGCACAAAGATACATGTAAGGACACAACTTTGAGTTTTGTACCCAAGTCAATGACCCTGATGTCACTCTTAGTGCTCTCAGTATCAGCACAGGTAACCAAGGTTACTTAAAAAATCATTACCCAATCCTGAAATATATATATATATATATGCAAAACGCTAAAACTTGTTAAAACAGAGCTTGTATCATGGTTACTGATGTTGACTTGTAAGCCTTTAATAATCAACATTGGGTTTTTTTAACTTCAATTTTCTCATAGTCAGTCATAGGAAGTATCAATTTGTAGACCAAGAGAAAGACTATTTTTGACGATTTACCACTGAAATGACTGGCTCGGTTATCGAGCCAATCATTGCAGGGTTAAATTTTCAAAAATATGCTTCTTTGGATCTGCATATGGATATTTCGCAAAACCACTAAAAGAGCTGTTTTTAGTCATCTTGACAAGTAAATTATTATTCCGTGTTATTGTGTTTCCTCCTCTCAGTACAAGTAACCATGTGTCCAATGTTAGTTCCCATAAGATGATCTAATACTAACAGATGAGTACATGTATGAGATACATAGCTAAATATGAAGCGTTAACACTTTAACCATGGAATTTGTTCAAGAAAATTTAAATTTGCTCATAGAAAATGTCCATTTGCAGACCAAGAGAAGACTATTTTTGAAAATTTACCACTGGAATGACTGGCTCGGTAACCGAGCCAGTCATTCCAGTGGTAAATTTTCAAAAATAGTCTTCTCTTGGTCTGCAAATGGACGTTTCTCAAGACCGCTGCAGAAGCTGTTTTTTGCTGATATCAGGTTAAAGGGTTAAATGCGCACATTCACAGCAGAATGCTTGAAAATAAAATTGTTAAAATTATAAACCTTTAAAGGCTTAAATTGTGGGCCTAGAAACAAAGTAATTCATAACATATGATGATTTCATTCCATATAAATTAAATAAAGAAAGTTTTTTTAAGTTGTGAAATCAAATTAGAGACACGAGTCCTAATTCAAATTCAAAACTAAAAAGATTATATTAATTTATACGTAATGAAATCATTATATGTTAAGATTTATTTCGCTTCAGTACATCTAGGCCCACAATTTAAGCCTTTAAAAGGTTACAATTTTAACAATTTTATTTTCAGGCATTCTGCTGTGAATGTGCACCTTTAATATTGAAACTGCCAAAGATTTTTACTGCGGTCCATGACTGCAACATCAGTTCCCACAAAATCATGACAGAATGGTCACAGCATTGTGTAATGCATCAGCTCAGCACGTACCAATGCATTTTAACCCTTTACTGGCCATGCCGGCCGCTGAAGTGGATATTTGCAGGACAAGAGGCTATTTTTTAAAGAATTTCCAGTGGTAACAGTCTTCTCTTGCCCTGCAAATTGACATTCAAACAGGAAATATTTACATTTTCCCCTCCAAATTTGACCATTACAGGGTTCAAATGTAATCTTCTTCTTCTTTTCGTTCGCTGATCATACCGCCAGTCCTGTAAGTGACTATCGACATGATCATAAGCGTTAAGTGCGTGGATCCATGGTTTATTAGAGTGCGCCGTGCAGCCTGGAACCTCCGTCTTCAGCACTCGAGGTTTCTGTCAGGGTTACCTCACCCTTACCTCCTTTAGTCGCCTCGTACGACACACAGAGGATACGGAAGGTGTATTCTAAGCCCCACCTACAGGGCAGGGGTTCAAATGTAATTATAATCATCTGTTTACCTTAACAGTCGTCTTTTTCTGTGTCCTTTCACTGACCTCTGATAGCAATCGAATCAGTTGATCTTCTCCTAGCTGCAAAGCAACATGACAATGATTTCAATTATGTAATATCAGTTCAAGATAAGACTTTCAAACTACAAGTCTTTATACAAGACAAGTTAAAATATGACACCATACAGGAATTTTAACAACTAGAAGGATTGCCCCTTTGTTTTTCCGCGTATCACATATTGTATGTGACAGGGTCGTGAAATAAGGATTGCTATGGTATGGCATGATATCACATATACAGGCATTTTATTGAGATCGAATAAGCCCTTGTTGATCTAAATGTCCATTGAAAAACTAACTTTATTCTACTTTTTGGTGCAGACAGAAATAAAAAACAATGTCCAAGCCTTGTAAAGACATGTAAAATTTTTTGAAAATCATGTTCATTATGATGGAACCTGGATGCAATAATGGCATAAAACAAGTAATAAAGTTTTAATAAGATCAGATAAGCCATTGATGAATTAAATGTCCTTGAAAATGTTTAACCGTTTAACATTCATATCGGCCAAAAATGGCTTCTGTAGTGGTCTTGAGAAATGTCCATTTGTATACCAAGAAAACTATTTTAGAAAATTTGCTACTGGAATGACTGGCTTGATAACTGAGCCAATCCAGTGGTAAATTTTCATAAATAGTATTCTCATGGTCTGCAAATGGACATTTTCTATGAGAAAATTGAGATTTTTGGGAGCAAATTTGAGTGTTAACGGGTTAATATTTTCCTAAGTTTTGATGTATGGCTCACCACCCTACATGCCATTTTGATCACTATGTCGAGCTATCCTCCGTTTTGTGTAGGGCATGACAAAAACAATTCATCAGTGAAGGGTTAAATTGTAAATATGCGACAAAGACATACAATGTACATTAGTGTTGTTCCAATTAAACGATTTGATCGATGATTGATTGGGTTGCATGTCCAACCAACAGATCGATCATGATTTCAGAAATTTACGATATTAAAACTGCAGATGATTCTATCTTTTGGGGGGGGGGGGGGGGAGCGGGAGAGGGGCAGTACCATTTCACTTTCATTTTTACATCTATATAACATAGTATTACTACATACGAGTCCATAACAATAGTCTAAGACATTAACTCTCTCAACACTGAAATAGTATGCTATAATGTCAAAACCACCATACCGATAACCTGTTGAATATTTTGATACTTATTTGACTGGAAGGCAGCAACCGCTTCCAATCAAATTAGTTTCAAAATATTCAACAGATTATTTTTTAAATTATTACGGTTAAATATCCATGGACATGCAATAGTTATTGCATTCAAAATTTCAGAATGGGTAAAAATGAGAGCCTGTTATGATTTATCATCAATTGATCATCGGTTAGTCTGTAAAACCAATCATCAACTACAAAAATAGAACTAATTCCCAACACTAACGTACATGGATCCTCTTGGAGCTTTGCTTTGTGTTGGACCGATCTCATTTGATTGTGACATCAGCTAATAAGTGATAGATTTTGATATACATGTATATAGGCTTGCGTTATTGCTTTGAGTGATCACGATACATTATTTAAGAATAATCGTGATTACTCGATTAATCAGCCTTGGTACCAATTACCCAGACATACGCATATATCAATAACGAAAACTGAAATGGTGTTTTGAAAAGTCCATTTTCAAGCCAAGAGAAGACTATTCTCGAGCCGTTTATTCCAGGGATAAATCCTTTATAAATTGTCTTTCCTTGGCCTGCAAATGGCCATACAATAACTGAGCTACATATTAATTTTTGTAGGATTTGCCATATTTTTGCTGTAGAAATTATTCACGATTATTCGATTATGTAATTTTAAATCGTAAAAATTCATGATTTAATAAATAATCACGATTTTCGATTTAATCGCGTAATCGCACAAGCCTAGATATATGACATCACATACTTGAGTGACAGATCAGATGCCTCAATTATTAGCTAGAGAACACACGAGTAAGGATCAGACCTTTCCTTGTATCTGTCCCATCTGTGCCATTTGCATCAGCATATTCTCCACCATCTCCGCTTTCTCTGGCTTCGCTAAGGCTATCGTATTCACTAGAAATAACAAGAACGCTAAAATAATTAAACATAAATTTACATTTCAACATTTAAAATAATAATACAATCATATTATTAAAAACTAACAGTCTTCATTCTCAAATTTATATTTTTATTTTGTATTTTACTTCAAGCAATGATTATCAGCTAATGTTTGAAATTCATATTTCACTGTACAGTACAGCTCATAAAACAAACCATTGCAAACAACACAAATCCCCTCAAACTTCATTTTCGAGGAATCCCCTCAAACTTCATTTTCGAGGAATCCCCTCAAACTTCATTTTCGTGGAATCCCCTCAAACTTCATTTTCGTGGAATCCCCTCAAACTTCATTTTCGTGGAATCCCCTCAAACTTCATTTTCGAGGAATCCCCTCAAACTTCATTTTCGTGGAATCCCCTCAAACTTCATTTTCGAGGAATCCCCTCAAACTTCATTTTCGTGGAATCCCCTCAAACTTCATTTTCGTGGAATCCCCTCAAACTTCATTTTCGAGGGGATAATAAGGTAACACCATTCCAAAAACAAAAACAGAAACATGATAGTTAGTAAAATTTTGAACATGATGTAAGAAAAGTTCTGTTGAATATTTTGGACTTAATTTGATTTAACCAAATTAAGTCCAAAATATTCAACAGTACATTTATTTAGCTTTTGGAAGCATAAGAAGTTATTTCTGAGCTCTACTGTACATGTGTGGTTGCTTTTCTACCACACTCCCTAACTAGATTTACATTCATGTAGATGTATGAATGATACTAGATTGCTCGGTTGATAACGCATCACAGCAAATCCCCACGTTCACCGCTTTGAGCTTTTGACCACCCACTCCCAGGGATGAAGGCGAATGTAAATGTCCTTTTGCACGCCGCAATCATATGGGTAGCTGACATACCAAATTTATTTGAATTTCAACAGTGTCAGAGGAGTTGGATTACAACTAATTTCATTACCTTTTGACCCTATCCCGCACACCCCTAGGGGGGGGGGGGGCCAAATGTAAATGTGCTCATACACTCGACATTGATATGGGTAACTTAAATACCAAATTTGGTCAAACAGTTTCGGAGGAGTTGCGTTACAACTAATTTTTTTACCTTTTAACCCCTCCCCCACCCCAAAGGAGGCGGGGCCAAATATAAATGTGCTCATCCACTCCACATTGACATGGGTAACTCACATACCAAATTTGGTTGAATTGCATTCAATGGTTTCGGAGGAGTTGCATTACAAATTTTTTTACCTTTTGACACCCCCCCACCCCTCGGGATGGGGCTAAATACAAATGTGCTCATGCACGCCACATTGATATGGTTAAGTCACATACCATACATGTATTTGGTTGAATTCTCTCCAGCGGTTTCGGAGATGCGTTACATTCAATTTCTGCACATTAAAACTTTACCTTTTGACCCCTCATGGTGGCGGATATAAATGTAAATGGTGATTGATAACGTTTTCAAATGTACAGGATTGTCCTCAGTTGAATTATATCAGGCAACCTTACGCTGAGTGCTGGTGTGACTCAAAAGTCTGAATGGCCTGAGCCTGATTTTTCTCAGCCTTTAATACCCTATGGCCCGGGCACCGGTCAAAATCTTGGTGACCCTTTTCAGAGGTATCCCTACACCTGTTGGTTTCTCGGAGTCATAATTCTGGAAAGTGTGTCAACGCCGGTGTCAGAGTGGCACAGATTTTTGAAATGTTGGTGTCTGTTTTTTGACACCGGTAGAAGTGTAGGGGGGAACCGGTTATATGAACAGTGCCCCTGGGCCACCTATTTTCATGATGGTGTCCCTTTTCGGTACCATTTTGAGATATATTGTTGTGGTCAGGAAAATCCTATTTTTTGGGTGTGATTATCCGTGCCTGTGGGGCATCACTCCCGCGCGCGATGTCTCGCATGCATTGGCTGTACTGATGACAGACACAGTCGACACTACCTGCATGGGACATGTGGTTGGACCAGCAGCAGAGTAACGAGCCCCAAAATCCTGTACTGAGGGGTCAAGAGCGGTGCCCTACAGTCATCGTGTTAAAACAGGCGTTGATGCTCCATATATCCTTGGTGGTGATTCAGACTTTATGCGTTTCATTCCAAGGTTTTTGGATACTCATCAGAGGTTTTAGATGCGCGTGCATGGGGGGGGGGGGGGTTGAAAACCTATTGAGGTGTTGAAAGACCAAGAGCAAAGTAGTTGCTTAGCATCTTAGCGATTCCAAATGAATGAACATGGAAAGGCCAGTTGGGACACGTGTTGAGTGTGATTAGCAACATAGAGGCGATGTTGCTAAGTTTACTTTATTGAGAAAGTGACATCATATGTTCTTATGACGTATACAGGCCTTAGAGATCAGACATGGGGCAATTACATTGCCAATGTAATTAATTAATTTACAATTACAATTACTTTGCAAAATGGTCAATTACATTAGAATTACAATTACTCCATTTTGTGAATGTAATTAATTAAACTGCGATGTCAATCGCAGATTATTGAAATCACTCGGGATCTTTCTTCTTTCTTTCTTTCTTTATTCTTCATCCAAAACTTTGGACCCTACCTCCTCCTATAGTTTTCATCCGATCAACTTCAAATTTGGTCAACTTCTGCTAGTCAGACTGGAATCATGTGCTATTGTTTTTATTTTGGATCCATCCAATAGTTTTCAAGCTACCCACCTTTAAGCGAGCAAAAAAGTCCCATGGGAAATGTATGGGGATTTTCAAAATTGATTTTTGAAATGCTACTACAGCTTGAGTTTTCAATGGATTACTACCATATTTGCTGAGGATATTACCACTGGCCATTTGTTTTTTAACAAAATTTTTTTCAAAATGCCAGCCAGACCTTTGACCCCAGAATGCATGAAATAAAGTCCCATAGGAAATGTATGGGGATTTCAACTGAATGTTTGAAGTGCTACAACACTTAGAGATTTGATCGGATCACTCCCATACTTGGGTAGGATGTTGCCAATGACGATTATTTTTGAAAAAAATTTTCTTTTTAAAATGGTCTCCATAGAACAAATTTGGTGGAAGATGTTGTTATCATAGTCTCATAGACAGCTATCGACATAGTAAAAGACAGAATATTGACCCTGAAGAGGCCGGTTAAATGGCCGGTATCTAGTCAATCCATACCCTAGCAAATCTGGCTTGAGCAGTGGTCTTGAGCAGTCCATTTGCAGGGTAAGACTATTTTCTTAAATTTTACACTGGAATGACTGGCTGGAATTCCAGTGTTGAATTAAAAAAGAAATAGTCTTATCTTGGCCTGCATATGGACAATCACTGAGCAGAAAATTTCAATTGACAAATCTTGAGCTTTAAAGAATTATATTAACCCTTTTCAAGGAGAAAATTCTTTAGGATGTCTGACATATTCAGTTTAATATTTTGGAAATAATTCGACTGAGAGCTCTTGCTATGTATGCAACCAGTGACATTTAGTTTAGCTATTTTAAAAATATTCAACCGAATAATTCTTACAATTGATGTGAACAGAATTTGTAATATCTCACCTATATAGTTGAAAGGGTGTTTACAAAACCATCAATAAAATCAAGACTTTTGTGAATGGATAAAATCACACCTCTGAGGAGATTGCTGACCACTGGTGGAGTTAACCCTTTCAATAATACTCATCCCCAGTGGTAAAGTAAATATAGGCATACTAAGTTAGTATTACTATGTGAACTAAGTTCCTTAGAATAAGCAGCAACAACTTCCTGTCAAATTAACGTTTAAAAAATTAAAATTAGTGGGTATGATAATGTGATTTGTTATACATTGTGTACCTTCCTAATGCATGGGGGTTTGTTGTGAAGAATTAAGAAGAGATATTAATTTATAGTGTCAGCATCAAACAGACATTCAATTTTTGTATGTAATTGATAAAGTAACTGATACAGTAATTGAAATTACCAATTACAAATGACAAAATTTTAAAATGTAATTAATTACAATCCTATTATAATTACTTTTTAGCTACTCAATTACAATTACAATCAATTACTTGAAAAATGTAATTAAATTACAGCCAATTGCAATTACAAATTACAATTACCCCATGTCTGATAGAGACAGAAGGGTTAATGGCATCATAATAGCGTTTATGATGTCATTAGGATTAATTCTTAGAGGGGAATCCCGCACATCTGACCAAAAAGGGGTGTATACAATAGGGGCATTGAGGGTATGAAGAGGGGGTGATAACTACATCATGTCAGGGGTCTGGCTTTAAAAACTCCCCCTATCCTGCATTGTTGATGCCTTGCAGTTCCATACAGTGTAGTTGATGTATCCAGTGTGATAAATGTAAATGGCCTCTTGCACTCTGCAATCATATGGGTAACTCAAATATTAAATTTGGCTGAATTCCGTCTAAAGGTTTCACCCCTATCCCGCCCCTAGGCTGCCCCGGCCCCTAGTAAATGTGGTCGTGCACACTGCACTCATACGGCGCACACAGGTTGCATGACATAATCCCTGCTTTCTTCGAAAAACGTGGGGATAATAGCAGTGATAAAGCTTTAGCATTTTAACCATGTAGCCAACTAGGCCCCTAAAAGCAAAACTTAAGGGGCCCAGTCAATTTTTCAAGGGCCCAATCTTATTATTATGATGCATCAGCGCACAAGGTCCCACATTTAGAAACAGGATATAATAATTTAGGATTTACTAATGTAGAATGTGCTAATTATGTTGCTTTCAAGCATAACCATTTCACCGATAAATTACATGTATCTCAATTTCAGAGCAAACAAACACAAAATCTGTTGAATATTTTGAAATTAATATGACTGAAAGCCATTGCTGCCTTAGGCAGCAATGCCTTCCAGTCATATTAATTTCAAAATATTCAACATGATATACATCGTAAAAATGTTTACTTTTTAAGGATTGGAATGGTTAATGAAACTTGTTTGATCTGCAATAAAGTCATCAGATACATAAAATGATTTTCTGATTACAATCTTAAAATATGAATGGAAAGATTGCCAGTTGGGCTAGTGAGTTTGAAATTTTGGTAGCCCAGCCAAAAATCTAGGTACATGTAAATTTTCAAAAATGGTCTCTTGATCTGTAAATTGCGATTCCCTTTGACCATTTCAGAGGCCATTTTTTTCCGGCTTGATCATTAAAGACTTTCAATTATGAAATCCTGTTACCTTACTAAAAAAATAACTTCAAAAGCAACTGAAAAGTTAGGCCATGAGCAGTTGCGGGTTGTCAAAAATCTTTTAAAACTAGATTGGACGGTCAATGGTGCGTCATCACAAATACCCACATTCACCGCTTTGAACTTTTGACCCCCGTGGGGGCCAAACAAAAATGTCCTCTTGCACTCCTCAATCATATGGTTAACTCACATACCAAATTTGGTACAATTCCGTTCAATGGTTTCAAAAGAGATGCGCTACATTACAATAAATTTCTGAACCTTTTACCCTACCTAGACCCCAGAAACCCCCAGGAGGTGGAGCAAAATATAAATGTTCTCATACACCTCTTAATCATATGGGTAACTTAGCTCGCAGATTTCGTTAAAATCCTGTCCAATGGTTTCGGATGAATTGTAAAAGGTTTTTATGTATATATCCGCTAGCACTCTGAAATCATATGGTAACTCACATACCAAATTTGTTTGAATTCAATCCAATGGACCTTTCCATTTTTAGCTATGCCCCGCCCATCACTAACTAAGCTCCACCCACACCTCGCCGTGTTTGGATTGATCGATCCCCGAATACCCTAGCTATCTATTTCCTGAAAACTATACAGGGAAGCTGTTGAATATTTTGTAACTAATTAGACTGGGTGCTGTTGCTGCCATAGGCAGCAACAGCGCCCAGTCAAATTAGTTTCAAAATATTCAACAGAATATTTATTAAATAGTAAAAGCAAACAATTTCTACAACAGCCCATAGACCGTCATCAAATATGCGTTCGTGACGTACTTATCGACGTCATTCATTATGATGTCATTGTACACACCACGCAGTTCATTATGACGTAATATGATGGGTGGGCACTCTGGAAAGGTGAATTGATGGTTTCAGTGGAGTCGTGTTACAATCAATGCCGCACACGCAGACACACGACGGCATAATCACTACTTTTCTTCGATTAATTATTCAGATTAATCTAAAAGTATAATTCAACAGAACACGTAGTATTTTTGACACCAACCATGTCGCATCTGTCATTCATGGTTCAAAGGGTTAAATTGTAATGTATCAGTTACAATCGTGATGTCTACCGCTGTAGTGCATCAATATTTTCAAACTTTTATATAAGTGTGACTTCACCAACCATCGGTATCTGCATTGTGTATGAAAAAATGCTTAACCCGTTACCACTTAGCACTCTGATGTCAAAATTTACAATTTTCAAATTAAATTAAGAGATGAACTGGTGTACATTTTTCTACAAATTTGGTGGACGATGTTGCTGTCACAGACAGCAACATCGTCCACCAAAATTGTTGAAAAATGTACCCCAGTTTCTCGTCTATTGACACAGTAAAAGATAGAATATTGACATCAGAGTGGTAAGGTTCTTCAAGTATTTTCATTTGCATTTGAAAATTTCTAACCACAACTATTTGCATTTGCATTTAAATACTTTTGCTAAAGTATTTGAAATTTCAAATGCTTTTTCAAATACTTTTCATATAAATATATTTAGACAGCGGGATCTTCCAAGCAAACTAAGTTCAAAATATTCCAAAACCGTATTAAAGCATAAAGAATTTGTATCTGCTTTGTAGCAGAAAATCAATTCCATTTCATATGTTAAAGGTGCGCATTCACACCAAAATGACTGAAAATAAAATTGTTTAAATTGTTTTCACGTAGATCTTTAAACTGTGGGCCTAGATGTAATGCAACGAAATAAATCTTAACATACATGTATGATGATTTCACTACGTATAAATTAATATATTTAAATTTGAACTCATGCCTCTATTTCAATTTCACAACTTAAAATTTGTTATTAATTCATATGTAAAGAAATCATCATATGCTACGATTAATCTCATTTCATTACATCTAGTCACACAAAGTAAACCTCTAAAAGCATACAATTTTAACAAATTTTTTTTCAAGCATTCTGGTGTGAATATGCACCTTTAACTGGTGTACATTCTGGAAGCAAAATTGCTGTAAACTGTTTGTGTCTTAATGTGACTGCATTCACTGCAACAGATTTAAAAAATAGTGTTACATTTTCAGAATATGAGTGTTAAAGAGTTAAGCGAGAACTTCTACTAACTGTCCTTTGTATGGCCTCTTAATGTGAGTCTCAGCGTGCATGTGTATATGCATATATGTAACTTGTGAACAGCGGGAAATCAACTTAACTGAAAGATGCTAGTGCCTGGTAATACGGTGTACAAAGTGTGTTTAAGCCATCTCATCACAGAAATCATAACAGTTATATCTGATATAGGTTATATAGAAATGAATAGCATTTGAAACTATTTGAAATACTTTTTAAAAAAGCATTTGCACTTGCATTTGAACAAAGTTGAAAGTATTTGCACTTGCGTTTGCATTTTAACCAATGTGAAGTATTTGCATTTGCATTTAAATACTTTTGAAAGTATTTGACAGTGCATCAATATTTTCAAACGTGTGTATATATACCAATGAAAACGCAACACCTAATTTTTTCCAAATATTTTGTAGAAAATAGAATTCTACTTAACACAACCATTGTGTATTGGTTTAAAACTGAGCAAGATTTCTTTCGATGAGTTTTGGCCTTGCGATACTGGTACTACGAAATTGTTTTCGTCAATTTCACAGACCGTTGGTTTGTTACACTCTCTATCCACCGTTTTAGCCCTATGAATGCACGGGTATTTCGTTTTGGCGCGAATTCATGCAGGATTGATTTCAAGTGTTGTTTTGTAAAGCTTATCTAAAGTGATTAAGAATCCCTTCGTGAGCCTGGAAAGTTATGGCCCGCTCTCCGACAATCAGCGGCATCAAGTTTGGGGTATGATCCAAGGAGGCCTCTCTCGACGTGAAATTGCTCGACGAATGCAATGCTCAGCTTCAACCATCACACGTCTGGTCCAACGCTACCAACAGACTGGGACCCTGAATGACAGACCTTGTCTAGGGAGACAACGGGTAACTACGGCCCGACAAGATCGGTACATACGCCTTCAGCATCTGCGATATCGATTCCACACCGCCGTTCAAACTGCACTAGAAACCGTAGGCGTCCATGGCCGACGCATCGGAGCAAATACAGTGCGACGACGTCTACGCAAAATCGGCTTAAGAGCTCGAAGGCCCTTCCGTGGCAACATGTTGACACATCAACGACGTCGAAATCGACTTTTATGGACGCAGCAACGTCTGCGATGGGCACACAGGCAATGGGCATCAGTATTGTGGTCAGATGAATCCAGATTCAACTTACGCCATAGTGACGGCCGAACACGTGTGTGGAGGCGTAGAGGAGAACGTTATGTTGATCCTTGTATTGAAGAGACTGACCATTGGGGTGGTGGCAGCGTGATGGTATGGGGAGGCATCTCTTTTAATGATAGGACTGCCCTCGTCGTCATCAATGGCAATCTCACGGCTCAACGTTACATCGATGAAGTGTTACGACCCACAGTTCTTCCGTTTCTCGCCAGACATCAAGAAGTGGACCTGTTTCAACAGGATAACGCACGTGCTCATTCCGCCCGTATTACAGCTGCATTCCTTAATGACAATACCATTCAGACTCTTCCTTGGCCAGCTTTTTCACCCGATTTGAGTCCGATCGAGCACCTATGGGATCAACTTGGTCAAGCTGTTAGAAGACGACAGCCAATGCCGCTAACGTTACGTCAGCTTGAGATTGCGTTGCGGGAGGAATGGAATAACATTCCGCAAGTTCGTATCCGTCGTCTCATTCGATCTATGCCTAGGAGATGCAGAGCATGCGTCGCTGCAAATGGTGGACACATACGCTATTGACATTGTGAGTTTATGTACTGATTGACCTTGCTTTAGCGATGAATTTTTGTTAAAAGCAATTTGAATTAACTTTCCATTTTTGATTTTGATTTGTTGCTGATGTTGTTAAATTCGCAATATACAATATGTTGGTATTATAAACTTTTTGATATACATCTTATTTATATAAATATAGGTGATGCGTTTTCATTGGCAGTCAGTATATATATGTATATATATATATATATATGTGTACATTCACCAGCCATTGGTATCTATCTGCCTTGTGTATGAAAAAGTGCTTACCCCTTTAACCCTTAGCACTCTGATGTCAAAATTAAAAATTTACAAATTAAATTAAATTAAGAGATGAACTGGTGTTAATTTTTCTACAAATTTGGTGCAACCTCGTCCACCAAAATTGTTGAAAAATGTACACCGGTTTGTTTGATATTGACAGAATAAAAGATAGAATATTGACATCAGAGTGGTAAGGGTTAACTGCCGAATTTCTATCCTTTGGGTTTAACTCTGAATATGCTAAATATTTTGAAATAATTTGACTGAACCACCAACAACATTCAGCTAAATTGTTTTCAAATATTCATCCATGGACCAGTTATAATCTTATTGCCCACCGAAATTATTGTTCAGTGGCCTACAGCAGCCAGAGTTAATGGTCAAATATGCCCAAGAAAATCAAAATATTTCCGTATACATGTTATAGAATGCAACATTTACAAACCAAGAGAAGACTATTTTTGAAAATTTACCAATGGAACGGTTATCACGCCAGGCATTCATTCCAGTGATAAAATTTCAAAAACAATCTTCTCAAAGTAGCCAGCCCATGAAAATACCAAAAAACCACTGCAGAGGTCAGTATGACGATTAAAGGGCTAAATTTGTTCATATTTGAGTGTATCTCCGTTTCTCTTATGGATACGTACATCTAGCTCTGGCTGATTGGTCAAGCACTTGTGAGAGAATGCTATGCTTCATCTCCGCCATCTGTCGGGATTTCTCCTCTTGTTCATCTTTACCAGGACCACCTCCCTACAGCATAGAAATGAATTGATCGTCAAAGATCACAAACAATAATTAGATTTCAATAAAGATGGCAAAATTAAAAACTATTTTATCATAGTTTAGGAATTTAAAAACCATTTCACAAAGTTACACAAACTCTATCACTGCTAAAATTTTGGTTAACCCTTTAACACTTGAATTTGTTCATGGGAATTTCAATTTTTATCATAGAAAATATCAATTTTCAGACCAAGAGAAGACTATTTTTGCAAATTTACCACTGGAATGACTGGTAGCCAGCCATTCCAGTGGTAAATCTTCAAACAGTCTTCTCTTGGTCTGCAAATAGATATTTCTCGAGACCACTACAGAAGCCAGTTTTGGCTGATGTGAGTGTTAAAGGGTTAAAGTCATGAGCTTTGACACCACATAAGATTCATGGTACGAACATGGATTCAGATTATGACACACATTTTTTTCAAAATAAATGGAACTGGTGTTAAATACATTTACGAAGCTGGACATCAGCTCAAATGCAATCTCTAGTTTGTCAAACAGGTATTTTATCTCTGCATCTCATTAACATGTTGGTGCATGGGTCAAAATGTTTACTCTTCCACTCGTTTTTAAGACTTCAAATTGCTATGGATGACCTCAATTTTAGGTGAGGTCATCCATGAATGAATTCAAATCCTGGAAACTTGCATTGCTTATTACGAAAGGATGACTGTAGTTCAGGTTGGATGACTTCAAATTTTCAAACATTTGACCCCTGTATTGGTGTATGAATGAGCTGTTGTGAGATACATTTGTATCAATGATCAACAGCAACATGACAACAATCATTCACGCAATGAAGTCACCCTGTGATTCTCATGGGAAATAGAAGACAAGAGGACCAAGGGCCTTAATACTCACGTCGATGAATAGTATTTGAACCATTAGCATTTGAACAAACACAATACTTTAAATTCATCAGTAACAAGACATAAAATACAAAATTGGGAATTCAGTACAATCCATATTCTAAGAGTGGGAAGTTAATGATTAACGCTGACAACACATGTAGATTGAAGTTTAGGTTCCATCCAGCCAATAAAAAAATCCAATATGGTAATAATTTAACCCAAAATTTTAATTGGTCCATGACAATCATGTTTTGTCAAGGATCACGTTCTCTTTAACAAACTTTAATCACCCTTAGTTGTCGATAAAATTCAATCTAATGAGTTTCAGCCAGATCCATACAGCAGTTCCTGAGATGTCATTTTGAGAACAAGATGGCCATTGGAACAAGCTCTTACTGAAGAGTATTTTTTTAAAGTGATTTCAGCCATTTTCCGCAAAATTCAAGATGGCCACAAAACAAATTGACCAACCAAAATTCTGTATACAAGCTCTGAAGCAGACCACTCTTGGGGTCCTTCCATTGTGGCAAACCCAACATGGATTTAATAATGTAGATAGAAATTGTTGAAGCAGTTCATTCGTTCAGTTTGTTTTGTTTAAATGATGAGCAGCATTTTAACTGATTTCCCAAAATTTTCAGAAAATCCAAGATGGCTATCAGAAAAAATTGACCAATAAAAATTCTGTACACAAGATCTGAAACCTCCCAGCCTAGTATCCTCCCAGGCAAGTCTGCTTGAAATTGTCAATTCTGTATACAAGTTCTGAAGCATACCACTCTAGGGTCCTTCCAACCGAAAGTCAATAAGGTTTTGTGATTCCGTAACTGCCCATAACCCTACATATTTAACACTGTGGACATAAATTTAAGGAACATCACCACTCAGATGGATTGCGCATTAATGCCTCAGGTAACTCAGGTAAATTGATGAATCCAGTTTCACAGTCAATCCTATGATGTCATAATCAACTACATCTAGGCTTGCGCAATTACGTGATTAAATTGAAAATCGCGATTATGTTTTAAATCGTGAATGTATATGATTAAAAATTAAATAATCGAATAATCGTGAATATTTTCGAATGCATAAAGTATTTCAAAACCTAACTTTCAATTACTTTTTAATGCGATCGGTCATGAAATTGGCATTTTGCTTAGTGAATGTAAGTCCATTTGCAGGGCAAGAGCAGAGTATTTTTGAAAATGTATTACTGGGATGCCTGTTTCGTAATTGATATTCTTTTGTTGTTATGGCTTGGTAATTTGTATCCAAGCTAACTTATCGAGTAATCACGATTATTTTTTAATAATCGATCGCGATCACTCAACGCAATAATCGCACAAGCCTAACTACATCACATGTGGGATGTCGTCATCAGGGTTGGGTCTGTCCCAAACTAACTTTAAGCGGACATTGTCAAAAATGGTTTAAACCTGTCCCAAACTAATGTGAACATACATGTATGTTTGTTAAATGATATGTGCTTATTTAATATGTCAATACAACAATGAAAAATATTGATGCATAAGAAATCAAACAGCTTGCATTACATGCAAATATTAGATTTTAAACGATAATTGAGTCATTCCAGAGGTCAATTTTCAAAAATAGTATTCTGTTATCCTACAAATGGACATATTTTCAAGGAGAAAGTTTAAATTTTGTTGATTAAATTCAGCCATTAATGTTAATTAATTACCTACAAATAATATGTAATTCAGTCTACCTAAGGCAGCAACAAGTTCCACAGCTACAGTGATATTTTATTTTAAAAAGCAGATTTTATGTAAGGGTATATTAAAATGAAAAGACTGCTATGATTCAGAAATTAAATTTTCAAACACATAGATAGATCATCTATCAAAACTAAATCCGCTCCTCATATGCATTTTATTTGTTTATTTAACATTTAGTGTCATAGACTAGTCTTACCAGATATGGTAAGGCTTCACGATATACTGATATTATATCGAATACCAGTATCATAGCTATACCGTTAGTCATACCGATATGATTTTGTTGATACCGAAATATCGAGATTTAACATAAAACCGGTGACATTCTGTTTAGGCAGATAATCTGCTTTCCATTAGCAAATTCAATTGTATATATGTCTAATCAGATAAGCGACTACTCTTCGTATAGAAAAATGATAGTTTACCTGTACTTAGCGACCACATACAATTTTCCTATTTATCCAGATCTGTCAAATTGTTGTTTGGAGGTTAGAGAAATTGATAAATTAACCTACTTATAAGAATGCACTTCTCGCCAAAAATTTAATAAAACTTATTTTAATTAACCTCATAGGAGTCTAACGGGAACGAGCGGAGGGCTATGTATTCTCAGCATATATGGTGGTCTATTTAGTAAGTGGTATAATGGCTAAGTTGTACGCCTGCGTGGAGATTTCCACCATTCCTGGTGTTTTCGTCCAATTGCAAATTCGTTCTATATAGCACAGGTTTTCGGGAAATGTTTATTTATTATTCTGGCATATATCTATACAAGTAGCTGGGAAAATTACTAAAACATAGGTTTACATCTATATTTGTCAGACAAATATCAACAGGTTTATATGGGACGAGGTGGTCACTGGTTATCTCACGAGCTCCACGCAGGTGCATCTCTGTTGATGTCACGGAAATAGGTGTAATTTTGTGGCAAATTCTAATCATTTGTAGGGCCGATTTTGGGATTATATAAGCCATTTTGGAATATGATTTAACTGGACACTTATAATTTAGCGTTTAATATCAGGAATTGTGCAATTTCTTGGTTTTATTGTGGAAATTTGCAACGTTCAGCAATTATTTCAGGAGCGCTCATATACGTTGAATATGTTATCATACTACCTACGCATCGCTCTATTTTGCCCATCCAAAATAATAATAAAGATATACCGGTATGGAAATTGATATCGATACCAGGATTCATTTTTCTAATACTGTGAAGCCCTAACCATAGGTCATAGCATGTGTATTATTCTTTAAAACTTTATCACCATCTAATTATAGACCCGTAGGTTCTGTATGTGACACAATTGATCTGTAAAGAAACTCAGGGTGTGATTGATGGCTATCAGTGATGGTTAGAGCTACAAAGAGATCTAATTATGTAATATCCTCACTACACTCAGATGTATGGATAGGTGATACATACTGTAGCGAATCTAATGCTCATTATTTTAACTAAAAGTCATTGCTTTCCAATGTTACAGCAGTCTATATGCATGGTGTAGAAAGAACAAAGGAACAAGAGGGCCAAGGGGCCTGTATCGCTCACCCGGACCATAGGTATCTCAACGAGAATGGTCATTAACAATAAGTAGAATTCTAATGGGTTGAGCAGACTTGTAACAAGAAAACAGAGGCCATGTTTCTTTATGTATCAACTTCGCTTGAACAAACTTTAATGGCCCATAGTCATCAATATCATCTCCCAAATTTCGGTCCAATCACTTCCGCAGTTCTGGAGAAGTCGTTTTCTCGAAAACTAGGTCATCCAAGATGGTCACCGAATGATTCAGCCAATCAAGTTCACAAGTGAACAAATTTGTTTGAGGGCTTGCCCTAGATGATATTTCATGAGTTCTGAATCGATCCCTCAAACGGTTTCGGAAGATTTTTAAAGATGTTTTCTAAAATCGGCCAAAATTCAAGATGGCCGCCGGCCCAATTGGCCGATCAGAACAAACTTGAATTTCTATGCCCTAAGGATGCTTCCTGCAAAATATAATTGAAATTGTCCCAGTAGTTATTGAGAAGACATTTAAAATTTCCCATTGCTTTAGTATGAGAGCTTTTGGCAGGAAAATGATCCAAGATGGTCGCCAAACCGTTAATCTGACCGTTTCGAAAATTGAAAATTTGAGATCAGAATGCTCAAACACATAAAACCAATTTCAGCCTCAAAATCCATCAAATAAAAAAACCAATATGGCCGCCAAACACGCTATATTTTGATTGGCCCACGGCGGCCATGTTTTTTACGGTTCAAATTTCCCTTGAATAAACTTTAATGGCCCTTAGTCCCTAATCATATCTACCAAATTTCAACCCGAGCCTTCAGCGGTTCTGGAGAAGTCATTTTCGCTAAAACTAGGTCAACAAAGATGGCTGCCGAACCATTTGACCAATCAAGTTCCCTTGAACAAACTTGGTTCAGCTCTTGCCCTAGGTCATATTTCATGGGGTTTGCATCAATCTCACAAGCGGTTTCGGAGATGTTTAAAGACGTTTCTAACTATCAGCCGAAATCCAACATGGCCGCCGGCCCAATTGGCCGCTCGGCTTTGTTTGAACGAACTTGAATCCCTATGTCCTAAGGATGCTTTCTGCTAAATATAATTGAAATTGTCCCAGTAGTTCTCGAGTCTCGAGAAGACATTTTAAGTTTCCCATTGCTTTAGTATGGGACCGTATGGCGGGAAAATGATCCAAGATGGCCGCCAAACCGTTTATCCGACCCTTTCAAAAATTACAAATTTGAGATCAGAATACCAAAAAAACACATATAAAACCAATTTCAGCCTCAAAAACCATCAAATAAAAAAATCCAATATGGCCGCCAAACACGCTATATTTTGATTGGCCCACGACGGCCATGTTTTTTGACGGTTCAAATTCCCTTGAACAAACTTTAATGGCCCTTAGTCCCTAATCATATCTGCCAAATTTCGACCCGACCCGTTCAGCAGTTCTGGAAACCTCTGCAGAATTTGACCAATCAAGTTCCCTTGAACAAACTTGGTTCAGCTCTTGCCCTAGATCATATTTCATGAGTTTTGCCTGGCAGTTTCGGAGAAGATTTTCAAAGACGTTTCTTAAAATTGGCCGAAATCCAAGATGGCCACTGGCCAAATTGGCCGATCGGCTTCGTTTGAACAAACTTGGATCCTTATTCCCTAAGGATGCTTCCTGCCAAAGATAATTGAAATCGGCCCAGCGGTTTTTGCGAAGAAGTCATTTAAAGGAAAAGTTGATGGATGGATGGACGATGGACAGTCGCCATGGCATAAGCTCACTTGGCCTTTCAGGCCAGGTGAGCTAATAATCAATATCCTGTTTTTAGAATAGTCTTGTTGATTTGAAAATTGGTGCCGTCGCAGGTACAAGTGGCAACCCATTTTACTAAACATTCCTGATATTAGGCAATATATGCTTTTGAAAAATTCAGGCTGATATTAAACATTATTTAAAAAATAATTTAACTGATTTGCATCTTAAGACACCAAATGGTTTTCTATCAAATTGTTTTCTAATTAATCTAAGTATATATGGTAAGTAATTTAATATTACATGGATTTCACTGCATATGTAATGATTACATGTAACTTATTGGCCTCAGTGTAATAAGGGTTAATGTGTCAAAAATAGATAACTTTGAACATTGCAATGTACATCCATGTGTACATATATCACACATGTTCTTCTTAGACAAGTGTTGTACATATACATATAATCTTCACGGAAATAATTTATCCTAAGATTTTAGGTTTTAGACAGTTTGGACCTATTTTGGATGGACAGTAAACCAGGTGTAAACCACTAGTGTCCAAAACTTGCCAACCCTGAATGTCATAATCAATTACGCTATGAATGACTCGATTTATTCCATCTTAAACCTGTAAAGGAAAGGAACTAACATACGTTGTATGCTCTTGAATGATAGCTTTATATAATAATGAACCTTTCGCCACTAGAAATCAGAATAATTTGAAAACAGCAGTTAAATATCATTAATGCCACTCTGGCATTAGTGACACAGCTGGTCCTATGCGCTATGGTGTATGTCGATCAAATAAATAATATCCCTTACAGTCGGTCATATAATCTCAGTTATATTCGAGTTAAGTCGATTAGCCACTACTTCCTATATAGGTAAAATACTGTCTAATCTTAAAACAATTTGACTGAAAGCTGCTTTTTCCAGAGACGGGATCTACATTCAGTCACACAAATTTCAAAATATTCAGTGGGCATTATGTTGCGACCTTGGAAACCAGCAATGTATTTTGAAATCATTCTGACCGAAACTTGTTGCTTCACAAAACGTGACTTTCAAAACAAGAGGACCAAGGGGCCTGTATCGCTCACCTGGACCATAGGCATCTCAACTAGAATGGTCATTAACAATAAGTAGAACTCTAATGAGTTGGGCAGACTTGTAACAAGAAAACAGAGGCCATGTTTTTTTATGTATCAACTTCTCTTGAACAAACTTTTAATGGACCTTAGTCATCAATATCATATCTCTCAAATTTCGGCCCAATCCATTCAGTGGCTCTGGAGACGAAGTTGCTTTCATGAAAACCAGGCCATCCAAGATGGCTGCCCAACCATTTGGCAAATCAAGTTCCCTTGAACAAACTTGGTTCAGCTTGATCCCTAAATGATATTTTATGAGTTTTGTATCAATCGTTCAAACATTTTCGGGAAAGAATTTTAAAGACATTCCTAAAAAATCGACCAAAATCCATGATGGCCGCCTGTCAAATTGGCCGATCGGCTTCGTTTGAACAAAATTAGATCTCCATGCCATAAGGATCTTTCCTGCTAAATATAATTGAAATCGGCCCAGCAGTTCTCGAGAAGACATTTTAAATTTCCTATTAATTTAGTCTGGAAGCTTTTTGCGGGAAAATTATCCAAGATGGCCAGCCGGCAACCAGTTTATCTGAGAGATTGAAAAATTGCAAATTTGAGATCAGAATACCCAAAAACATATATAAAACCATAATAAGGAAAAATTAGTTACCTCTCCGGGATGTAGAAATTGTCTGTGTGTAGCTTTCGTGACCATCTCGGTCACTTCTTCAGCACTAACTGACGGTCCTGGGATCGGGACCAATGTTTTCGGAAATATATAAAACCAATTTCAGCCTCAAAATCCATCAAATAAACAAGAAGCCCAAGCGACCTGTGTCGCTCACCTGGAGCACCATCAATTTTTGTCCAAATTGTTGGTGCGTGGTTTAGCAGTCTTTTAAATGAGTTTGTGGACATTTTTGCAAGTGCAATATGGCCGACAAACACACTACATTTTTATTGGCGCCCATGTTTTTTTGATAGATCAACTTCCCTTGAACAAATTTTAATGGGCCAAATTTCGGCCTGATCCCTTCAGCGGTTCTGGAGTAGTCATTTTCGCTAAAACTAGGTCAACCAAGATGGTCGTCGAACCATTTGACCAATCAAGTTCCCTTGAACAAACTTGGTTCAGCTCTTGCCCTAGATCATATTTCATCAGTTTTGCATCAATCCCCATTCCGGTTTCGGAGAAGATTTTTAAAGATGTTTCCTAAAATCGGCCGAAATCCAAGATGGCTGCCGGCCAAATTGGTCGATTGGCTTCCCTTATGCCCTAAGGATGCTTCCTGCCAAAGATAATTGAAATCAGCCCAGTGGTTCTTGAGAAGTCATTTAAAGGAAAAGTTGATGGACGAACGGACACACACACGAAATGGTCGCCATAGCATAAGCTCACTTGGCCTTTCAGGTCAGGTGAGCTAATAATTGAAATCAGCCCAGTAGTTCTCGAGAAGACATTTTAAATTTCCCATTGCTTTAGTATGGGAGCTTTTGGCAGGAAAATGATCGAAGATGGCCCTCAAACCGTTTATCCGACAGTTTTGAAAATTGCAAATTTGAGATCAGAATACCCAAAAACCTATATAAAACCAATTTCGGCCTCAAAATCAATCAAATAAAAAAATATGTACATCACATATATAGTCATGACATGCGATGTGGTTTATTATTGCTGTGAATTTGCGTAAAAATAGGTGATATCAGATATGAGATGCGGGTTACGAATGTTAGTGTAGGGTCATTCCATCTCATATCACCCAAGGGCGGAAATGGCACCGACACCAATATTGACTAAATTTTGTCTATATATTATGTCTGTCACAAGAAACAAAAATATTAATTTTTATCGCGATCTGCCCAACCATTCAAGAGTTATGGCCCTTTAAAAGTTGTGAAAAATCACAAAAAACGTAAAAAATGTCCGAACAGCAAAACTTCAAACAACTATATCTTTTGAACTAGTGGACCGAATTGGTTGTAATTTGTGTCATTTGAAAGGGAATAACACAAGGATTCTAAATATGTGATCAGAATGAGAATAGGACTAGGTTTTTATATGATGACCTTTTGACCTTTGATTTGACCTTGAATTTGACCTTGTGGGCAACCTGCGAATAAAAAATTTGATATGACAAATTACACCTATACATGTTTTCTACATTATGTTAAAATTTAACAGGTATAATGTTCCTAGTTTTTGCACATTTTATTTATGAAAATGGCATGCACCAGTAAAAGAACAAAAACACATTCATTTATATATATATAAATGTATGTTTTTGTTCTTTTACTGGTGCATGCCATTTTCATAAATAAAATGTGCAAAAACTAGGAACATTATACCTGTTAAATTTTAACATAATGTAGAAAACATGTATAGGTGTAATTTGTCATATCAAATTTTTTATTCGCAGGTTGCCCACAAGGTCAAATTCAAGGTCAAATCAAAGGTCAAAAGGTCATCATATATAAACCTAGTACTATTCTCATTCTGATCACATATTTAGAATCCTTGTGTTATTCCCTTTCAAATGACACAAATTACAACCAATTCGGTCCACTAGTTCAAAAGATATAGTTGTTTGAAGTTTTGCTGTTCGGACATTTTTTACGTTTTTTGTGATTTTTCACAACTTTTAAAGGGCCATAACTCTTGAATGGTTGGGCAGATCGCGATAAAAATTAATATTTTTGTTTCTTGTGACAGACATAATATATAGACAAAATTTAGTCAATATTGGTGTCGGTGCCATTTCCGCCCTTGGGTGATATGAGATGGAATGACCCTGTAATGAATTGGCATGCGGAAGTCGAAACCACGTAGGCCTACTGATCAGGCGCATCGGAAGTACAAAACTGAAACATATATTACAGTTACGTTTTCTCACGTATATATAATTTCAAGCTCACGCACGCACATATAGGCAATGGCACATGAATTATTATGAATATTTTTACAATATGTGATGCTGTGTCCGAGAGGCCTATATATATGATTATGATAACAATATGCTATGTATGAGTGTTTATTGTTGCGAGAGAGAGAGAGACAGAGAGAGAGAGAAAGACAGAGGGGGGGGGGGGATTTTCAACAAACTACATTAATAGTAGGAACCTTTGCGCTGCGTATGCTAATTCTTATTGAAAGTCGCATAGAAATGTTTTTTGAGAACCAACTTGTAACCACTCAAGTGTTCCACTAAGTTAAAAAACTGCCAGAATTCGTCATATGTCATAGAATCATGTTGCTGCCTCACGTAAACGCGTTTTAGTGGTCCACCATTAGGTAGCTGGCCCTATACAGTTAGCTAATTAACCGCCAATACTTAAGATCCACCATCATCATAGATTAGATTTATTTAGATTTGGGGTCCCCAGACAGTGACGTGAATAGGAAACTGCATGAACATTTTTAAGAACCACCACACAAGTGGTCCACTTACCCCTTTCACCGACAACTCCATGAAAAAGTAAATTCTTTACGGGATAAAATATATCCTAAGGCAGCAACAGATTCCTGTCAAATTAATTTCTAATTATGCAACAGTTTTTCTGTATGACAGCATTGAAAATGGGATATGGGAAATTCATCATTGAATGGGTTAAGAACCACCATCATCATATCTCTTAGTGAAAGTCGCCGCTGCCTCGCATTAACTTAAGTGGTCCTCCTCAGACAAACAGATTTATTTTTAGAACCATCAGGTGCTATTTTGCATGTTTTTTTAACCACTATCAGGAAACCTCAAGTGGTTCGCTTAGATATAGTAGGTGGTGCTATGCATTAGGCTAATTATTCACTAATATTTTTTAAATACCCAACAACAACCTCATCATCATCATACATATGAACGGGGTCTTTTACAACCACCATCAACAATGGTTATTCAGTTTGAACCACCACAATGTGTGCGTTAAATGTTGGCATTCATTGAGAGAAAGGTTTCAAAATTTTTATTTTTGGCGTAAAAAAACAACGGGGATGATTTAATTGTTAGCAACAACCCCCCTCCCTCCCCCGCATTGTATCAATTAGGCTAGGAGATCTAATTGCAGGAAACCATTACAATGGGCTGAATAACTTCGACAAATACAATGAACATTGCTCTAGCCAATCAGCTATCAGAAACTTCTTCAGCAAATAGAAACGCATGAGCACTTGCTAGGCATCCACTGGCCTTAGATTGTTGATCAGGCTGCATTAGTCTTTCGAGCCAAACAGACTTAAACTTGTAAGATTCAAATTCTCTTTCAAGTTTTTCAAATTTATTTTCCTCATTTTAAATTCCGTACAGTACCATTGCGTACATTCCAAATCTATCCTTTTTGACAAAATCGATTCAATTCTTTAATGGATCATTTTCAAACATTGTAGATTCACATTTTCCATAGTAAGTCTATTTAACTTTTAATCAGATATTTGTGTCTTAGGTTTACTTACATTCAAAATTATTTTTATTCAAACATACAGCAGTCAATTTTGCTCGTTTCCGTATATAAAAATGAATTCAAATCATGATAGTATACAAAATTACCATGCAGATTTTATTGACTCTATTCATACGTTTCAAACGTATTTTTTACTTCAAACATCCGGATTACAGAAATTAAATTACAGAAACAGAGTCCGATCTTTAGCAATGCCACCGTCTCTTAGTCATCTGAAAAAGAATAGGAACGATAAGTTAGAAATAGGAAGTTACGTTAGAAACCAGTATTGATCTAAATTTGTTCAATGAAATTTTATCACTGGACTGAGTGTCTCGATCAACTAAGCCAGTCATTTCCAATGATAAATTTTCAAAAACAACCTTTTCTTTCGTCTTCTAATGGACCGTTACTTGATTATTAAACGATTAACAATATAGTGAGGCATACATAGCAGTAGAGCTGGGCGGTCTGACGGTAGTACCGTGAGAACCGCGGTATACCGTGAACCGATACCGTTGACATTTCCAAATACCGTGAATACCGTCCATAATGTTTGAGCAATATTTGAGAAATATATTCATAAAATCTGACTTGACCAAGGGTAAATAAGTGCTAATAGTGCCAAAAATACAGGCATCCCTAACTATTAGCCGAGTTCAGGTGAAAGGGTTGTTGTAAAAACAAACGTCAAGATGTCAATTACAAAATAATGACAGGCAGAATTGTATGTCAAACATACGTCTTGAAAGTCTCACGGTAAAATTGCTTTATTTAAAACATCTAAACTCATTCTCTGGCCGTCCGCCGGTAGTAATTACACTATAATATATTCCCTATTCCAGTTTCTATTATTTGTAATTTATTACTCCAAGCATCTTGTCACCGAACAAACACGCTAGAATAACAAAATAACATACAAACTGCGTGCTATTCAAACACGACAGCGATCTCGCAAAGACGTATCTGATTGGTTGTTCATGAACTAGACCGTGGGAAAATACATTACTATGCTGAATCTATCAATGAAAATTTACTAAAACGTAGTATTTGCGCGCGCCGTTTTGATCACGTGCTAATTTATTAACAACGAGCAGCGTTGAAGTCGTTATTTTTTTATTTTTCTGGCTTGTTTTAAGAAATTTCTTTACGGATTAAATCCAGTTTAAGTAACGACACCTACAAATTATAGTGTTTTAGTTTTTGTAATTCATTTTTCAACTGGCTACACGTCGGAAGTTCGCGGAAATAGCTTTTTACACGCATTGTTCACGTGAAGCATGGCGAGTAACGAGTCTGCACATCGGGTAGTCGGTAATTATCAGAAGCTCTGGAATCGGCTATATTCAATGTCGTGTTATATGTATGTGTATAGGCCTGTTTTCGCGAGTAACAGAATATACGACTCCAACAGAAATAAAAGCGTACAACACTCGCCCCGTTTAAATACTCGCGGATTTTGTCTGGACTCTACTGCCAAAATAAAATTTACCGTTTGCTGTCGCACGCATTAATAGCAAGAACAATCCAGATTGAAAATAATGCACCCCAATGTCTCAAACAGCGGGTTATAGTTAGCGAGTCGACCACACCCTTTGACCGATATTCCTGTGAATGATATTACATCAATAAAAATAGTGACCTAATAAAATCGTGAAACTAAACAGTCGCAATAGCCATGTTTTTCTTCTCTAAATCAGGAAGCCGATTTATTTATTTTACCTATATTTACCGTTGATTGGAGATGGAAGTGAAAAGGAAATGGAAAAAATTGTTCTAATTTCGTGGCATGCCTCAAGCTCAGATGACGGTATACCGTGGTACTGCGGTATTTTTTCATGGTACCGGTACCGTCATGTAAATATCAATACCGCCCAGCTCTACATAGCAGGTAATTATAGTAGGAGCAATACGCCTATAGGAATAGGCTGGGCTATAACCTGGCGGTTGTTATTGATCTACCGGCGGCTGTTTTCGACGGCGGCTGTTATCATCATACACACTATGAGTGTGGTTTGTTTGTCCCCTCAGAACGAAAACTGGTATTAACATCAAATAAGCTATATATTTTCTATCCTACGTTATATTATAGACACAAAAGATATCTACATAGTTTCTAAAAAGGCATACCCCATATTGCTTTTGCAATTCGGCCATTCGTTTAGCACGAATTTCTTCCAAATCGTCTGCCATGTTTGTCTTTCTCTTATTGGTGTTGTCAAGCAAGTCCCGTCCCTTGCATGCCCTTGACTATATTTGTAGATATTTTTTCTCCACGAAGCTTCGCGTGCGTTCATGCGTGCGTAGGGATGGATGGTCATGGGTGCATATGTGCAGGTATGCCTGCATGTGTGCGGGCAGGCGTGCATGTGTGCGTGCGTGCGTGCCTGCATGAGTGAGTATGTGCATAGCTACGTGGGTCAGTGCATGCACGTGTACGTACATATGTGCGCGCATGAATGGGTACAGCTTTTACACTATGTTTTTTGAAGAGCTTGCGCATCTTAGCCGCCAAATTCGAACAGTGATTTCATGCTCTGCTCGACATGAAGATATACATTAGCGTTATATCTGGTGTCATCTGATATTTACTGGGACGTCTGCCTTATCCGCTAAATTCACGGATGGCATCCGACATGCTCTGTGCAGTGTGAAGAAATATAAGTCGCCGGTGGACTTTTAACTGGATCCTAGATCCTGCCTAGGATAGCAATGACTGACGCGTGTCTCAGACACAGTGACCCGAGCTTGTTCTAGCAGAACTGAGGGCTGCCACATCTGATTCACGCTGCTGGGACTGCTCCCCACAGACATATTATGGTCAGGCACTGCACCATTTTAATGTGCCTAGCTTTTAGCGGGTCTTATAACACCTTGACTTCCTTTCCCATTACAGAAGAAGTTGCTGCTTAAACATCGCAACTGCCACTAGCCCACCCGTAGCGCACCTTTAGCATACCCATAAAAAGAACTCACTGTGGCATGATCTTGTCTGTCTATTAACTACTCCTTTTTCTTGTCGACCAGCAGTCAGGCTAAAATGATTCGTTACACAACTCTGTGGTTATCACCTTCGGTCACCCAGAACCATTTTTTAGTCGACCACGCTCTCCTCAGACAGGCATCACATTAGACCACTGCAGTGCCTAGACTCGAAAGGGACTCCTTAGAATCATTCCTCTTAATTAGGCTTACCCGAGTTGGAAGCCATGTCTGAATCTCAGTCAGGTCATTCTTGAACTCTGCTAAGTCTTTCTTTGATGCCCCTCCAGGTGGATTTCATCTGAATCATCTCTGAGGGAAAGATTCACCCGACTTTGCGAGGGTAAGGTTCTTGCATAATCTAATTGATCATGTCCTTAGCCGCAAAACACTTCGCTCTCTATAACTACCACCCTACACATAGGCACACATAGAAAGATCGGCTCTGGACAACTGCAGAGAACAAAGGATCAATCAGGCGGCAGCGACTAAATGTCGAAGTGAGTACTTTCCCCCCCCCCCCCCACACCAAAGTAGAAGTGTTGGCTCTGTTTCCGCTTTAAGCGGAAGATAGCTGACTTGGAAAACCAGTACCAACGACTTTCATGACTGATTAACACATTACATATAGACAAAAAAAGATGATAGTGACCGCTAGCGACGGACCGACTGCAAGGAAAATTCCCGCTCTCTCCCCCACCCCCAGCCAAATTCCCCCTTCCTATCTCCTGTCCCCTGTTAAGATAGAGACAGCTATGCACCACTTGAATAGGCCCGTCTACTTCCTGAGCAATGATCAATGTAGGGAAATGATGTTATATCCCATGACAAGGACACAAATTAATTGCCCCTCTTGCCACCTCGATCACATACTTTTCAGGCGACTGAAAATATAGTGCAGGAGGCTTCTCTTCTTCTTAAACTAGATCATACCTCTCCATGAACTCTCTCACTCTCATTCATTCCCATCCCTCTGGAACCCGAAAGAGATTCGCCTAAGTTGGATGCAGGTAGATAAGATCGGAAGACCATCTGCAGCGCTCACTGTCCTTTATACCGTAACAGTCACAAGCATATGTTTCTCTACCACTACACTCCCCAACCGACCACCAATTTAATAAATTGTACCATGAGTGTGAGATATTTGAAACCGATATTTTTCTGTAGTTTGTAAAGACATGTGTACTCAAAATAAGCCTCAGCTCACTTTGGTGTAGAAGTAGTTAATTATAATGTAAATATAGTACATAGTATATATGCATGCCCGCTGGAGCGAGACCAGTTTCGATCAAGACCTGTAGACACAAAGCGAGCATAGCTAGTGTGGGCATAGAACTTCATATATAGGCCTTTATCTTTCACTACATCAATGGGAAAGATGATACTAGGTACTAAGCGTGGGAGTAAGAAACAAATATCTCGCCATATAAGGACGACTATCTTGACTCAAGGAAATACCAAAATATGTCACCTTGGCATGGTAGACCCTCTTATAATGTACCTCCAAGATATGACAGCAGGCCCAGTTGGGGCTCTCCAAGGCATTATGCAATGACTTCAGCTCCCATTCTCCCACTTATGAATACCATCCTAAATTACCCTCCCACAGTCTCAGCACAAGCAGCAATATCTAATTCTGTCCATACCCCTGTGAAGGTTTTTTCACAGCCTCCTTCCACAGAAGTCACGACTTAAGCCCTCCTCCAAATGATGAGGAACTTGGACACTCGCATGGATGAGCAAGAAGCCTGGAAAATGTACCACCCAGCTCCAATGAATCATCCCAGGCCAGACGACAGCCATCCCATGGAGGGATGCCCAGATCCCCACACACCCCAGCGTCAACCTTCGGCTTTGTGCGGCAGTTAATGATGCTGGAAAACCATGTAGCCAAATTGGGAAGGCAGGTACCGCCCATCACCTCGCAGGTCCACCTTGCATCAAACATGAAGGACCAACTGCCTACTAAGCCCCTCAGTCAAAGTGAGCATAGGGAATATAGGCGACAACTAAGATCTCATAATGGAAGGTATAGGCGATCACTGCAGGAGGCATCAATTCCAACTCAGAATAACTGGCCATCACTCGACCCAGATGAGTGGCCAGCCTTATCACCTCATAGTGATGATGAATTAACAGATTGCTCTTCGAGTACTGGGTATGCCATCCCCAGTGGCAATCCCTTTTTTAGGTCTCACCTGAATGTGATGAAAGCAGAGCGTCGATACCAACCTGTGAATGCTGTGAGATTAACCCAACCTGGGAAGAGTAAGGTGCATCACCCACAGTATCAGGAATGTGAAAGAAAGTTTAATAAATGCAGAGTATCGGCCCTCAACTCCGAAACTGCTATCTTTAAGTGTTAGTATATTAAGAAATTACCTGCTAAGAGGGAACCCAGAAGAGAAAATATACTGCAAACTCTTCTCGATTGTCGTCACCTGACACTCTCAGAGCCTGATACTGAGGGGTGGAGGATGGTCCGGAGATCTGCCCATCTAAGAAATAAGAGGGAGCAGAACCAATGTGACTCATGTCAAGCATTTGGCCACTATCCACGTGAATGTTGTGCGAGGGGCCCCAGCGGTATTCCCCTAATAAGAGAAAGCACTGGAGGGCCAGTTCCCAACAAGAAGAAAACACAGGACCATCTTCATCGGGCCAACAGTCCAGAGTCACCCCATGCAAAGGCTAAAGAGCTGACGGACTCGTAAAGTGAAAGCAATCCAAGATCCTTCTATCCAACCAACAGAGGATGATTCGTCATCATCCCCAGATACATCTACAAGTGATTCCTGCATTGAAGGGACTCTATTCTCCTCAGAATCCTCACCATGGTATTCCATACCAGGGCATATAGAGGATAAAGAATTGGACAGGCAATGTCAAGAAATATGGTGCAAACACTGTCGCTTTCATTGGGAACAGAAGACCTCCTTTCTGGAGAATTGGCACTGCTGGTCAATTGGAGGTGACCTGTACCTTTAACCTTGTATGAAGCAAGTGTCTGGGTTTAGTGGCCTAACATTGTTTCCACTTGCCACAGTCATTGGGACAGGTATCAATTTCAAAATTGATACTGGTGCATCAATGACAATTATAAGTAGTGCAATGTACCACCTACTGCAGGACACTGAGCTGGGCCTCCAGCTTTACCCTCCCTTTCGTACCACTGGAGTTGAGATACTGACTTCTGATGTGACTGCAGAGATGACCTTTTTCATAGGTGGAGTCAACTTCTGAAACAGAATCCATGTTGCACCTATGGCTAAGGAATAAATACCAGGCAACCATGTCATATCCCACTGAATATTTGCCGGATCCTCATGATCCAGCTGCTGGCAGAACACATTAGCAAGACAAGGCAGTGACGCTTAGCATAGCCACGCGATCAGCAGAGAAGTCCCATTATTTAAGCCCTCCTGTGCTGCGCCCGTACACTCCTCTCTCACACATGTCATGCATGCATGCACGCACCAACAACGCACATGTAATGCACACTTTTCACAACCACTCACCTACTGACAAACATACGAATGATAGATAGTCAATGCCTCACTGAAATATTAGCAAAGACCAAGAAACCTACCGAGCTACAATACACACATCAAGCATGCACCATATATCACAACATTCCATCTGCAAGCACACCACCCTCCCTTTCCCCACGGATAACCCGACCCCTGAGGACACGCTCTGACTAGGGATAAACAATTATTGGGGTGGGGGAGCCCCACAGAAACGCCCATGGGACGACGTCGCAAGCCCCAAGATTTACTGCCACCAACCTCATGATGACCGGACACCCGTCCCCCGTCCACCAGCGCACGGTGGACAGACGACAACATACGCTGGCCGACAGCCACAGTGTGTGTGCGTGTGCGTGCGTGCGTGCGTGCATGCGTGCGTGCGTGCGTGCGTGCGTGCGTGCGTGCGTGCGTGCGTGCGTGCGTGCGTGCGTGCGTGCGTGCGTGCGTGCGTGCATATGATTTGAGTATCCGCATGATCCCAATGTTTCTTGCTACCTTTGATTTTACAATTTCTATATGTTTATCCCACGTTAGATTCTTGTCAAAGTATACACCTAACATTGAGCATTGCCTCTCTTCTATAGCTTGATTTTCAATGTACAGTTCTGGTAAGTTGTTTTTTTAGTTTGCTTGCACTTTGTAAAAAGCATATGATTTGATTTTCCGACATTCAAGGATAATTTGTTCACTTTAAAACAGTTTATTGTTTTTTTCAATCTTTTCATTTATAGTTTTATCTAGTGTTTCTATATGTACTTGTTGTCGCAAAAACATTACTGTCATCTGCAAACTGTATTAACCATTTCATGGAAAAGCCGACCAAAACTGACCTCTGCATTGGTCAACGGGCATGTCCCTTTGGATGGCAAGAAATACTCTTGTTTGAAAATTAACCTCTGAATGTCAGCCATTAATGTATTAGGGAGAGGCAGTGACAAATAGTGAGAAGATCATATATACAACTCCATTTTTGTACGCATTGTATTCTTTTTTTATAAATAGCTTGTTGTGGCATTGTGATAATATCTGGGCTGAATCTAAGGATTCCTCTCTAAAATCCATGATGGCCACCAGAATAATATTTTAACAGTGTATTTTAACATGTTTATGGAGGTTACGTTGCGTGTAAGCCTGGTCTTTTCGTGGCATGTTAAACGTTGAGTAAAACAAATTGTGTAAAGCTGTGGGTTAGGCCATTAATAACCACATTTTGCGACGGTTAATTGATAACATAACTTAAAGGTGAATATTCACAGCAGAATCACTGAAAATAAAATGTTAAAATTGTATACTTTAGAGGCTTAAATTGCGTGCTTCGATGTAATGAAACGAAATAAAACTTAATACATGATGATTTCATTCCATTTAAATTAATTTAAGCACTCAATTTAAGCCTCAAAAGGTATCTTTAAGAATTTGATATGATTCCTCATACTATGTTGCCTCGTGAGCGTTCTTCAGCATGGCAGGAATTTGCTAAGTCTGTGTGCAGTGAGGACCATACTACAACTCAGTACAACGAATCTACGCTTTTTGAAGAGCTGCATCCATCCAATACTGCTTACAACAAAGGACCACATATATTACAATTAGAAGTCCGTCGAAAGTACTTATACAATAGCGTTATCAATGAGAGAATACCAAGATTGCTAACATTTCGTATAATGCAAATGTGATCATTTCACATTGGTGTTCACAATGGAGGATTCCAGTATATCCGTTAATCATATAACGTAATCAATCAACTACGTGGCGTGTAGGATGACGTCATAATCAATTACGTCATGAATGACGTAGCTAAGTTTTTCACAAAGGCTTAAGTGATGACTATGGTGGCTGATTAGGGCCATCACTCTTTCGACTTGTAATTATTTACGCGAAGAAGCGATGGAACGAAGGTAAGATGAGATGCGAAGAAGCGAAGATAAGAAAACACGAAGATAATATGGGAAAAGGCAACAGAGCGAAGAAGCGAAAAGGCGAAGAAGTGAAGATAAGATACGAAAAGGCGATGGAGCGAAGAAGCGAAGAAGCGAAAATGTGAAGGAGCGAAGAAAAGTTGTGAAAAAGCGATGGAGCGAAGGAGCGAAGCTCGAAGGAGCGAAGATAAGATGCAAAGACATGAAGAAGTGAAGGAGCGAAGACGAGAAAGACGCGAAAGAGCGAAGTTTTCACACTAAGGATCGATCTATCCTGCGTGTCGTGACATGCTAATCATATAACGTAATCAATCAACTACGTGGCGTGTAGGATGACGTCATAATCAATTACGTCATGAATGACGTAGCTAAGTTTTTCACAAAGGCTTAAGTGATGACTATGGTGGCTGATTAGGGCCATCACTCTTTCGACTTGTAATTATTTACGCGAAGAAGCGATGGAACGAAGGTAAGATGAGATGCGAAGAAGCGAAGATAAGAAAACATGAAGATAATATGGGAAATGGCAACAGAGCGAAGAAGCGAAAAGGCGAAGAAGTGAAGATAAGATGCGAAAAGGCGATGGAGCGAAGAAGCGAAGAAGCGAAAATGTGAAGGAGCGAAGAAAAGTTGTGAAAAAGCGATGGAGCGAAGGAGCGAAGATAAGATGCAAAGACATGAAGAAGTGAAGGAGCGAAGACGAGAAAGACGCGAAAGAGCGAAGTTTTCACACTAAGGATCGATCTATCCTGCGTGTCGTGCATGTCGGTGGTGCCATGAATGTGAAAGGTGAGAAACTATGTATATGCAAACGTAATGTAAACTCAAGTCTGCTGTTCTGGCGATGATATTTCTCTCTGTGTCTTACCTATAATCATACGTTTTAGAAATATAACTTATACTTTGACCACATATCTACTCACCTGCACCGTGCCTTTACTACCTAGTCACAATAAGGAGAGCAGGCGAGTGGTCAAACATCAATGTTAACCATATGTCATCACTTAATTGTAGAAATGTAGAAATCGTGATATAAAATTAATTCTGTGATTATGGTTCAGTATGAAGAGCTACTGTAGGTAGTAAAGGCATGGTGCAGGTGAGTAGATATGTGATCAAAGAGCTTCGCTCTCTTAGATTAGCGGCAAAGTTTAATTGTTTGAAACATTGATCAAAGTAAACTGACCATTATTCAAGAAAGCTCATTACATATGGTTCACTCGGAAGTGTAGTTAACTTCTTAGCTTAGCCGCAGAGGTCAATGGTTTAAACCATTTTATCGAAGGAACCTGCTTATTATTCAAGAAATCTCACTGCGGCAAATTATTTCAGATAGGTTTCTAAGGCATTCGTGGAATGATTTAAAATTGCGAATACAATCTGTTACTGACTTGGCTTGTTGGCTGGCTGGGTGGCTGACTTGGCTTGTTGGCTGGCTGGGTGGCTGGCTGGCTGGTTGGCTGGCCCGCATCATTCCTCCTTTCTTCCTTATTCCTTCCTTCCTCCTTTCGTCTCTCCCTCCCTCCCACCATCCTTTCCATCCTCAATTCCTCCCTCGACCACTCACTCCCTACCTCATTCATTGCCTCCTTTTTCCTCCATCCACCCCTCCCTCTCCTCCCTCCCTCTCTCCCTCCCTTTCCTTATTTCCTTCCTTCTTTCCTCTCTGCCTCCCTTCCTTCACCCCCTCCCTTCTTCACATTCCCTCACTAACCTCCCCTCAACACCCCCTACCTCTCTTCCTCCCTCAATCATGCCCTACTCTATTCATTGTCTTCCTTCCTCCTTCCCTCCCTCCCTCACTCTTCCCTTCTCTATCTCACTCCCTACTTCCCTTCTGCCTTTCTTCCCTCTCTCACCTTGCCCCCTCCCTCCACCGTCCCCCTCTCTCCCTCCTAAACCCTTTCTGTCATTCCACCATTCCTCCATCCGCTCTCCTTTCCTACCAATCCGCCAACCTTCAAATCGTTCGTCCCTGATTCAGCTCTCCCGTTCCCATTCCCTCCATCCCTATCTCCTTCAAATCCCCTCCCTCCCTTCAGTTCCTCCCTCAAACCCTCCCCTCACTCCCTTTTCCTCCCCACCCATTCCTCATTCCCTGTCGCCCGCGCTTCCATGCATTCATCCACATACACACCCACCCACTCACCAATCCATCTACCCATCCATCCATCCATCCACCCATCCAACCACCCACCCGCCCACAAACACACGCAGACACGCCCGCACGCACGCACGCACGCACGCACGCACGCACGCACGCACGCACGCGCAGACGTACACGCACACCCACGTACACGCACACGCACGCAAACACACAACACTTTCAAAACAAAATCAAATTTCAAATTCAGTCTAATTTAGATTGCGATTCTGAAAACGTAATTTTCTTAATTTAATGTAAATTGTGTCAAAAGCAGTATGTCGGCGAAACGAAAAATCCACTAAGATGACGGGCAACTAGACACCTTTCAGATGCTAGAGGAAGACACACATGTTGCCGAATATTTTAATTTTCCTGACCATTTAGTCCCTCGTGACTTAAATTTTGCCAATTGAACAGCCACCCATTTCAGATTCGGCAGAAGAAACAAAAAAAACTTCATGAAAAGCCATTTTTTTCTTTAGTTGTTTAAGACTATATGCTCGGCCTCAACGTGGCGCAGGGGTGTAACCCACTGGGTGTCAATCCAGACATTTGGAGGGGCTAACCAGAGCATTATGCACAGCGCTAATGAAATGAAAAACCATGATATTCTAGGCCTTACCGATGCCTTACCTAAGCATTAGCCAGGCTTTACTAGCTAGTCCTTACATAGGCCTTAGTCAGGGTTGACTATGCCTTAAAAAGGCCTTAGCTAGACATGACTAGGCCTTAACTAGGCCGTACATAGGCCTTAGTCTGGCTTTGGCTATGCTTACCTAGGCCATAGCCACGTTTTGCTTAGCATTATCCAGGCCTTAGTCAGCCGTAACTAGGCCTTACTGAGGCCTTACATAAGCTTTAACTAGGCTTGCCTAGGCTTTACCTATGGCTTAGCCAGGCTTGACTAGGCCTTAACTAGGCCTTAGTCTGGCTTTGCCAGGCCTTGCCTAGGCCTTATCCAGGCTTTGCTTGGCCTTAGCCAGGCCTTAGTCAGGCTTGACTAGCCCTTACCGAGGCCTTACCTGAGCCTTAACTAGGCTTGACTAGGCCTTACCCAAGGCTTAGATGGGCTTGACTAGACCATACCTAGTCCTTACATAGGCCTTAGCCAGGCTTTGATAGGCATTAGATAAGCATTACCTAGGAGTTACCTATGCCTTAGCCATGCCTTAGCCATGCTTTGCTTGACCTTGGCTAAGCCTTAGTCAGGCTTGACGACAACTTACCTAGGCCTTAATTAGTCCATATCCAGACTTTCCTAGGGTTTACCGATGCCTTACCATAGCCTTTTCCAGGCTTGACTAGGTGTTATATAGGCCTTAGCCAGGCTTAACTAGGCCTTGGCCAGACATGAGTAGGCCTTAGCTATGCCTTACCTAGACCTTATCTAGGCTTTGCTAGACTTTAATAGGCTAAGAGCCCGTCTTGATTAGGTCTTGCCTAGGCATTGTCCAGGCATGCTGAGGCATTACCCAGGCCCTAGTCAGGCTTTAACAGACATTAGCTAAGCATTACCTTGGCGTTACCTATGCGTTAGCCATGCCTTAGGCATCCTTTGCTTGACCTTGGCTAGGCCGTAGTCAGGTTTGCCTAGCCCATAGCTAGGTATTATCTAAGCCTTAACTGACCTTGTCTCGGCCTACATAGATCGTAGCTAGGTTCTCCTAGGCCTTAAATAGGATTACATAGGCCTTATCCAGCCCTTGTATAGGCCTTATCTAGCCCTTAATTAGTCTTTAGCCATGAATTACTAGGCCTTACCGATGCCTTACCTAAGCCTTAGCTAGGCTTTACTAGTCCTTACATAGGCTTTAGTCAGGCTTGACTAGGCCTTAAAGAGGCCTTAGCCAGACTTGATCAGGCCTTACTTAGGCCTTAGCCAGGTCTTAGCCAGACTTGACAAGGCCTTACCTAGGCCTTACATAGGCCTTAGCCAGGCTTAACTAGACCTTAGCCAGACTTGAGTAGGCCTTAGCTAGGCCTTACCTAGAAATTATCTAGGCTTTGCTAGACCTTAGCTTGGCCTTATCTCGTCTTGATTAAACCTTACCTAAACGTTGGTCAGGCATGCTGTGGCATTACCTAGGCCATATCCAGGCTTTGATAGGCATTAGCTAAGCATAACCTAGGCGTTACATATGCTTTAGCCATGCCCTATTCAGGCTTTGCTTGAACCTGGCTAGGCATGAGCTAGGATTTGCTAGGCCGTAGCCAGGTCTTAGCGATATTGACTAGGCCTTACATTGGCCGTAGCCAGGCTTAACTAGGCCTTAGTCAGACTTGATTAGGCCTTCGCTAGGCCCTACCTAGACCGTATAAAGACTTTGCTATGTCTTACCTGGGCCTTAACAGGCGGCGTTGCTTGGATGTAGCCAGGCCTCAGTCAGGCCTGACTAGATCTTACATAGGACTTAGCCAGGCTTGACTAGGCCTTAGCTTGGCCTTACATAAGCCTTAGAAGGCTGTGATAGGCATTAGCTAAGCATTGCATAGGCACTACCTACGCCTTAGCCAGGCCTTAGCCAGGCTTGGCTCTGTCTTAGCTAGGCCTTAGTCAGGGTTGGCTAGGCTTTGCGTAGGCCATAATTAAGCCATAGCTGAGCCTGGATAGGCCTTACATAAGCCTTAGCTAGGCATTATAAAGGCCTTACATAGACCTTACCTAGGTCTTAATCATCGTTGCTTGCGCTTAGCTCGGCCTTAGTCAGGCTTGGCGAGGCCTTACCTACGTATTATCTAAGCCTTAGCTGAGTTTTGGTAGGCAAGCTAGGATTTCCTAGGCCTTAGCCAGACCTTGTATAGGCCTTACCTAGGTATTAGTCAGGATTTCCTAGACTTTAGCTAAGCTTTAGCCAGGCTTGAATAGGCCTTCGCTAGTCTGTATTCCTGCTTTGCTAGGCACACGCTAGCATTAAGTAAGTCTTACATGGGCCTTAGCTAGGCTTACCTAGGCCCTAGCTAAGATTACCTAGGACTTAACTAGGCCTTGGTAGGGCGTACATAGGCTTTGTCCAGGCTTCGCTAGACTTTAGGTAGGCCTTAAACCGGCTTGATTAAGCATTACCTAGGCCTTGACCAGTCATGCTAAGGTATTACCTAGGCCTTAGCCAGACTTTGACAGGCATCATCTAAGCATTACCTAGGCATTACCTATTCCGTAGTCATGCCTTAGCCATGCTATGCTTGACTTTGGCTAGGCCTTAGTCGGCTTGGCAAAACCTGAACTAGGCGTTAATTAGTCCATAGCCAGGCTCATCTACGCTTTACCTATGCCATACCTAAGCCTTAGTCAGGACTTGCTCTGCCCTAACTGGGCCTTAGTCAGGCTTGGCTAGGCCTTCCGCCTCTTACGACACGCAGAGGATACGGAAGGTGTATTCTAAGCCCCACCTACAGGGCTACCTACGTATTATCTAAGCCTTAGCTGAGCTTTGTTAGACATTATATAAGCCTTAGCTTGGTTTTCCTAGGCCTTAGCTAGAATTACCTGGGCCTTAGCTAGACCGTGTATAGGCCTTACCTAGGTCTTAGTCAGGTTTTTCTGGACTTTGGCCAGGTTTTATCCAGACTTGAATAGGCATTAGCTAGGTCTTATCCCTGCATTGTTAGGCATATGCTAGCATTACATAGGCCTTACATGGGCCTTAGCTAGGCTTACATATCCCTTAGCTAGGCTTATCTAGGACGTAACTGGGCCGTGAATAGGACTTTCATAGGCTTTGTTCAGGCTTCGCTAGACATTAGCTAGACCGTAGCCCGTCTTGATTACGTCTTACCTAGGCATTGTCCAGGCATGCTTAGGTATTACCCAGGCCCTAGCTAGGCTTGGACAGAAATCAGCTAAGCATTACCTAGGCATTGCCTATACCTTAGCCATGCCTTAGCAAGGTGTTGCTTGATCTGTGCTATTCCTTAGTCAGGCTTGGCTAGGCCTTACCTGGGTATTATCATAGCCGTATCTGAGCTTGACTAGGCATTACATAGACCTTAGCTAGCTTCTCCTAGGCCCTAGATATGATTGCATAGGCCTTATCTAGCCCTTGTATATGCCTTACCTAGGCCTTAATTAGTCTTTAGCCATGATTTGCTAGGCCTTACAGATGCCTTACCTCAAGCTTGACTAGGGCCTTAACGAGGCCTTAGCCAGACCTGATCAGGCGTTACCTAGGCCTTAGCCAGGCTTTGCTAGGCCGTAGCTAGGTCTTAGCCAGACTTGACTAGGCCATATGTAGGCTTTACATAGGCCATAGCCTGGCTTTGCTACGCCTTACTTAGACCGTAGTCAGGCTTTTCTTGGCCATAGCCAGGCCGTTGTCAGACTTGACTAGGCCTTACCGAGGTCCTACCTAGGCCTAATCAGGCTTGACTAGGCCTTACCGAGGGCTCAGCCAGGCTTGACTAGACCTTACCTAGGCCTTACATACGCATTATCTAGGCTTTGATAGGCATTAACTAGGCATTACCTAGGCATTGCCTATCCCTTATCCATGCCTTAGCCAGGCTTTGCTTGACCCTGGCTAGGCCTTAGTCGGCTTGGTGATTCCTTACCGAGGCCGTAATTAGTCCATAGCCAGGCTTGTCTAGCCTTTACCGATGCCTTACCTAAACCTTATCCAGGCTTGACTAGGCGTTATATAGGCCTTAGCCAGGCTTAATTAGGCCTTAGCCATGCGTTGTTTAACCTTAGTCAGGCCTTAGTCATGCTTGATTAGGTCTTAGCGAGGCCTTACCTAAGCCTTAACCAGGCTTGACTAGGCCTTACATAGGACTAAGCCAGGCTTGACAATGCCTTAGCTATGCCTTACATGGGCCATAGAAGGCTTGTGATAGTCATTAGCTAAGCATTGCCTAGGCATTACTTACGCCTTAGCCAGGCTTTGCTCTGCCTTAGCTAGGTCGTAGTCAGGGTTGGCTAGGCTTTACGTAGGCCATATTTAAGCCATAGCTGAGTTTGGATAGGCCTTACATAAGCCTTGGATATGCATTACAAAAGCCTTACTTAGACATTACCTAGGTCTTAATTAGTCGTTGCTTGCCCTTAGCTCGGTTTTAGTCAGGATTGGCGAGACCTTACCTACGTATTATCTAAGCCTTGGCTGAGTTTTGGTAGGCAGTACATAAGCTGGAATTTCATAGGCCTTGGCCAGACCTTCTAGAGGTCTACCTAGGTCTTAGTCAGGATTTCTTAGGCTTTAGCTGAGCTTTAGCCAGGCTTGAATAGGCCTTCGCTAGCCCGTATTCCTGCTTTGCTAGGCATAGACTAGCATTACCTAGGTCTTACGTGGGCCTTAGCTAAGCTTACCTAGGCCTTAGCTAGGTTTTCATAGACCTTACCTATGCCTTAATTAGTCTTTAGCCAGGATTTGGTAGGCCTTACCGATGCCTTACCTAAGCCTTGGCCAGGCTTGACTAGACCTTACATTGGCCTTAGTAACGCTTGACTATGACTTAGCCCGACTTGATTAGTACTTACCTAGACATTACCTAGACCGTAGCAGGCTTTGCCAGGCAGTAGCTAGGCATTAGCGAGGCCTGAATAGGCCTTATCCAGGCCTTAATTAGTCCGTAGTCAGGCCTTCCTAGGCCTTACTGATGCCTGACCTAAGCCTTAGCCAGGCTTGACTATGTAGTTCGGATCGACTGGTCGGGTACCGGTCGTACCAGCTAAGCTGGGTACGCGCCACCCATCCTGGATTCGTTCCATGAACACACACCCCTGGGTAGAGCCATAAGCGTATATGGGCCTATGAGAGAGATCGCGTTGCGAAAACGACTAAGTTCGTTAAAACGTCTAGATGCTATTTTTGATTGAGCACGTAGTTTACGACCAAGATAGGATGGCGCTTTTAGTGTACCGAGATGGTACCCTGTAATCTTTATTGCCTGTTCCCGTTGAATCTGGCATGACTCAAGACCAGAATTCAATGGGCTTTTTAAATCTGTAAACCATTTCCAAATCGGTTAACAAATGGCTGAGTTATCCACGGAAACCCCTTCTTGATTATCTTCAAAATATTGCCGTGACGTCATAACCACGTGGACGCAGAACTAATGTTCTAGAAGAATCGACTGCGCTATTATTAGCTACGCGCTGATTGGCTGTTGCTCAAACGATGATTGGATGGAGCCTACGCCTGTGACGTCACGGGGAGTACAAAATGAGACACGATCCAGGGATCGAGAGCATCCTCGGCTAGGGGCCGAACGGGTTGGATCTGTACCAGCTACTATCAGCGCAACAGACAATATGCATATTACTTCGCTATGTGTCGGGTTTTTCTCCCGTAGCTGGCAGTTGCCCAACCCACCGCACTAAAACAATTTTGTAACTCCCAACTTACGGGAGTAATTTGGAACTTTCTCATTATTGTCCACGAATATCAATATCTACTTCGGAACACGAATTTGCGGTGAGGCCTTTACGGCCTGAATATGTGATTCTACAGATGTAGAGGCAGGATGTTCTTTGATGGATGACTCGCGGGATCTGCCGGCCACGGCTAAAAGTGGTATTTCAACTGTTACTGCACTAATATCGTGTAGGTTCTTCTAGCTTTCGACCGCAGCAAGTACACTCTGCCCGGTGCATCTTCAGAGCTGGCTGACGTACCCAGCACCGTGAAGCTTTGTTTTGTATCTTCGTTTGCCTCTGACAAACCCCGCTTGTGATTGGGTTGTTTACAACTTCCATCCGTGCCATCGGTGTATGGGAACTTTCTTCACCACAGTAGTACTATCGTATCTTTCGCTGACTGCTCATTACACATCCTATTAGGCTTACAGCACTGAGCGATGTCCTCCCGCCATGAGTGTTCTTGCGGAAATCTTGTTTGCGAAAAACAGCTTGCGGGAACCAACCTGTGGGAACTTTCCAGCTTCCTGAGAATGCATCAATGCACGTCAACTACAGAATGACGTATCAATTTCAGTAACACTGTAGCCTAACTTAAGAATGACTACCAAGTATTCAAGTAACTATAGTTCACAGTTTAATTATTTCTCTATAAGTACTTCTTTAATTATATTGTATCCGTAAGAATGGTCCCGATGACTAAAAGGTACCGTAATGGTCTTAGGACCGCTAGTTATAATTTTTGTATTTGTTTATAGTTATTCTCATTTTCTGTAAGGTGTTTTACTAACCGCACCGTAGTAGGTTCGTTAACCTCCACTAAATATATAACTTTGATCATTTGATACCATCAGTTCATATGTTTTGCTTATTTATAGAAAATATAGGACTGCAGTGCACGTAGGAAACACTATACAGCAGCACTTATATATGCAGCACCTTCTCCCGCCACCAACAATTTTTCACTGAGGTCGCTGTCCATGCTATAACTCTGTTTAGCCCGGCATGCTACTGACTAAACCTTTTCTATTCAGCTCGATAAGATAGGTTCAAAATGATTAGAGACACTCTTCTCTTCCGGCAGTGCGATAATCTAGCACCGCACTCCGGTAAGACTCATAAGATTTTGTCTCTCTTCATGCTCCACTCAGCCTTGTGGCTTCTTAATTGTTTGGATGTCCCCATCCGCACCATGGGCTGATCCGACTCTGGGAAACTGTTGGGGTTTCCGAGCGGTGATGGCCAGGGTGTGGTATCATATACATTCCCCTTGTGCCATTTGGATACTTAGTAGTTAGCACTTTAGCCAATGTAGGAAGGCACAGCGAAAACATATATTAATTATTATTTTTATTACTGAACAAACCTCCCACACCGCAGTGCAAAACAGGGCAACCTGTATATAAACCTAACGACAGGTTAAACGATTAGTTCCATAGGACCCGGTGACGGGCGAGATACGTATCCCCACCGAATTCCATAAGAATGTCTGGGCATGATATTTAGGTCTGCCACGCCCTTGCGGGAAGGACATTTACGGTGGGTATTCGTCTCTCTCACCCCCACCATAACGATAGAATAATGGTCTAATAACGCTTTCGTGAAAAGTAACCTATGTCTTGTAAAGTTTTATGTGGTTACGGAGCGGGATGTCCGGATTCTTATCCAGTTCGGAGATCTTACTAAGTAACAAGTATGAGCGCTGTCTTCAGTATTGATGTCTTAGGGCATCTGTTCTCAATGACAGCCGTGTCTAATAGCCAGGTAGATAGCAGCCATTTGCGGCCAAAAAATAGTTTTTGTTTTAAAAACAACTAAACGCTAATTAAGCAAAGCAGAAGGCCCGCATAAATAAAGCGGCAACTACTAATTCAGCATACTAAGAATCACATAAGACGGTGACGAGGGAATCCATCGGGAATCGCTCGTCCCGTCTTCACGTAAAACAGCACGCATCCCTATAGTCATAATCTCACTAGGTATGGTCTTTTCTTTCTCAAGCATTTTTGGTTGAAATATTAGAGTAGGCCCATTTTTGCCTACTAGTCTTCTCCCACTTTAATCAGTGGCGACACCTTCCCGAGATGGAGGCCCGTGCGAGGCACTTGCCTCTCGCAAGGATTCAGTGACGATGGTCCACGTGAGGATAATACTCCTCACCCAAACTAGCACTAGGAGTAGTGCCCGCCTGAGGCACATAACTTTTCGTCCAAGATAATCTTCTTCCTTTCAGCCTAGAGGTATAATAACTTATAATAAGTTAATTAGCTAAGTCTCGTGTACGGGAGCATCGCTTGCGGGGATACCTCTGCGGACCTACGAGTCTGTGTGGTACCTCCAGGAGCCCCATGTTTAAAAGTTCATCTACCTGTCTCTATGTCTCATATTTTCGTATGCTCTTATTTTAGTTTTATCTAGCATATTTATAATTGTTTAGGTAAAATCATTGTATAGACTTATATTTTTAGGTCACCAAATCAAATCTTGTAAGTCCATAGATCACGAAATTGCTATGGACAGGCATTCTTGGGATGAGACGGTTGTGTTTAATGTTCGCGACGATGGTCGCATGGCCCCACCGGAATGATTGAGTTCCACCGGCCTTAGGAGCCGGTTTTTGTTACCCGCATGGCAGTCTCGTACAAGGTCCATCACCCTGAGACCGGATGCTAACCAGCATCATCACCCGTCGTGCACTTGCCTTATTACGCCTATGTAATGCTTATCTAATGCCTATCAACGCCGGGATTTATGCCTACGTAAGGCGTATACATGGCCTCGTTAAGGCCTAGCTAATCGTAACTGAGGCTAGGAAAGCCAAGTTAATGCTTATATAATGCCTGGTCAATCTCAGCTAAGGCTTGGACAATACCTAGGTAAACTTAGCTACGACTTAGGTAAGCCCAGCTAAGGCCGATGTAACACCTATGTAAAACTAGCCTTTGCCTAGCAAAGCAGGTATATGGCCTAGCGAAGGCCTATTCAAGCCTGGCTAAAGCTTAGCTAAAGTCTAGGAAATCCTGACTAAGAACTAGGTAATACCTTTACAAGGTCTGGCTAAGGCCTAGGAAATCCTAGCTGCCTACCAAAGCTCAGCTAAGGCTTAGATAATACGAAGCTAAGGACTCGCCATGCCTGACTAAGGCCTAGCTAAGGGAAAGCAACGATTGATTAAGACCTATGTAAGGTCTATGTAAGGCCTTTGTAATGCATATCTACGGCTTATGTAAGGCCTATCCAGGCTCAGCTATGGCTTAATTATGGCCTATGTAAAGCTTAGCCAACCCTGACAAAGGCCTAGCTAAGGAAGAGCAAAGCCTTCTAAGGCCTAGCTAAGGCCTAGTCAAGACTGGCTAAGTCCTATGTAAGGCCTAGTCAAGCCTGGTTAAGGCGTACGTAAGGCCTCGGTAAGGCCTAGTCAAGCATGACTGAGGCCTGGCTAAGGCCAATTAATGCCTGGCTAAGGACTAGGTAAGGCCTAGCAAAGCCTGGATACGGTCTAGGTAAGGCCTAGCTAAGGCCTAATCAAGTCTGGCTAAGGCCTAGTTAAGCCTGGCTAAGGCCAATGTAACGCCTAGTCAAGGCTGGCTACGGCTTAGGTAAGGCATCAGTAAAGTCTAGGTAAGCCTGCCTATGGAATAATTAAGGCCCATGTAAGGCATCGCCAAGCCGACTAAGGCCTAGCCAAGATCCAGCAACGTCTGGCTAAGGCATGGCTATCGCATAGTCAACGCCTAGACAATGCTTAGCTAATGCCTAACAAAGTCTGGCTAAGGCCTAGGTAAGGCTTAGGCAAGCCTGGCTAAGCCCTAGGTAAGGCCTAATCAAGCCTGGTTAGGGCTTATGTAAGGCCTCGGTAAGTCCTACTCAAGCCTGACTAAGGCCAAGCAACGCCTGACTAAGGTCTAGATAAGGCCTAGAAAAGCCAGGCTAAGGCCTATATAAGACCTAGGTAAGGCCTAATCAAGTCTGGCTATGACCTGGCTACGGACTAGCAAAACCTGGCTAAGGCCTATATAAGGACTGATCAAGTCTGGCCAAGGCCTCTTTAAGACCTAGTCAAGTCTGAGTAAGACCTATGTAAGGACTAGCTAGTACAGCCTAGCTAATTCTTAGGTAAGGCATCGGTAAGGCCTAGAAAATCATGAAGTTTTCTTTGTTTATCAGTTTCTTCTGCTGAATCTGAACGGGGTGGCTGTTCAATTGGCATAATTTCGAAGTTACGAGGGACTAAATGGTCAGGAAGATGTCTTGCTCTAGTATCTGAAAAGTGTCTAGTTACGCGCCATCTTAGTGGATTTTTCGTTTCGCCGACATACTGCTTTTGACACAATTTACATTAAATTAAGTAAATTACGTTTTCAGAATCGCAATTTAAATTAAACTGAATTGGAAATTTGCTTTTGTTTTGAAAGCGTGCGTGCGTGCGTGCGTGCGTGCGTGCGTGCGTGCGTGCGTGCGTGCGTGCGTGCGTGCGTACGTGCGTGCGTGCGTGCGTGCGTGAGTGAGTGAGTGCGTGAGTGCGTGAGTGCGTGCGTGCGTGCGTGCGTGCGTGCGTGCGTGCGTGCGTGCGTGCGTGCGTGGGTGGGTGGGTGGGTGGGTGGGTGGGTGGATGGATGGATGGATGGATGATGGATGATGGATGATGGATGATGGATGATGGATGATGGATGGGTGGATGGATGGATGGATGGATGGATGGATGGATGGGTGTGTGGGTGTGTATATGGATGAGTGGTTGGGTGGATTGATGGATGGATGGATGGATGGATGGATGGATGGATGGATGGATGGATGGATGGGTGAGTGGGTGAGTGGGTGAGTGGGTGGGTGTGTAATTGGATGAATGGATAGATGGATGCAAGGATGCATGGATGCATGGATGCATGGATGAATGAATGGTGGAAGGATAGATGGGTAGGTGGGTGGATGGGTGGGGGATGGGTGGGTGGGTGGGTGGGTGGGTGGCTGGGTGGATGGGTGGATGGGTGAGTGGGTGGGTGTGTATGTAGATGGATGGATGCATGAATGGATGCAAGGATGTATGTATGTATGTATGTATGTATGTATGTATGTATGGATGGATGGATGGATGGATGGATGGATGGATGGATGGATGGATGGATGGATGGATGGATGGATGGATGGATGGATGGACGGACGGACGGACGGAACGACGGACGGGCGGACGGACGGACGGACGGACGGACGGACGGACGGATTGACGGACGGACGGACGGACGGATGGAGGGGGATGGGAGAAAGCACGGGAGGCGGGGAATGAGGGATGGGTGGGGAGGAAAATGGAGTGAGGGGAGAGTTGGAGGGAGGAATTGAAGGGAGTAAGGGGTTTTGAAGGATGTATGGATGGAGGGAGTGGGAGCGGGAGAGCTAAATGAGGAACGGACGATTTGACGGTTGGAGAGTTGGTAGGAAAGGAGAGCGGATGGATGAATGATGGACTGAAGGAAAGGGTTTAGGATGGAGGGAGGTGGGCGGAGAGGGAGGACGGGAAGGTGAGAGGAAGGAAGGAAGGCAGAAGGAAGGCAGGGAATGAGATAGAGAAGGGAAGCGAAGGTTGGAGGGTGTGAGTGTGCTGGAGGGAAAGAAGGGGATGGAAGGAGAGATTAGGGTAGGGTGGAGGAAGGGGTGGGGAGAGAGTGGGGGTGGGGGGTGGGCAGAGGTAGGTAGGGAGATGGAGTGGGATGGAGGGGAGAACGAAGGAAGGGGAGGTCTTGCGGGAGGATGGAAAGTGGAAAGGGTGAAGTAGTGAGGGGCGAGAAAACGTTGGAGAACTGAGGGACAATCTGATGGAGGAAGGAGGGAGGAATGAGGAAAGGAGCAAGGACTGAATGGGTGAAGGAATGGAGGGAGGAAATGAAGGACGGATTGGAATGGAGGGAGGGAATGAGAGATGGACGATTAGATGGAGGGAAGGGAAAGGTGTGTGAGACGGAGGGAGGGGCCGATGAATGAATGAATGAATGAATGAATGAATGAATGAATGAATGAATGAATGAATGAATGAAGGGAGGGAGGGAGGGAGGAAGGGAGAGAGCGAGGGAGGCAGGAAGGAATGAATGAATGAGACAATGAATGATGTATGGATTGAGGAAGGAAGGAATGGATGAAGGAGGAGGTGGAGATGCGGAGGGAGGGTGGGAGCGAGGGTGGGGATGGAGGACATGAGTGGGTGCGTGGGTGGGTGGGTAGGCGTGTGTGGGTGCGTGCGTGCGTGCGTGCGTGGGTGGGTCGGTGGGTGAGTGGGTGGGTGTGGGTTGGTGGATAGGTGGGTGGGTGAGTGTGAGTGGGTGGGCGGGTGGGTGGGCAAAGAAGAAATGAAGGAAGGAAGGAAGGAATTCAGTGAGGGAGGGAGGGAGTGGAGGGGAGGGGCGGAAGACAATGAATGGAGTAGGCGTGCTGGAAGGAGGAATAGAGGGGGGATTGAGGGGGTTTGTTGAGGGAAGGGGAAGAAGGGATTGAGGGAGGGATGAAGGAAGGGAGGCAGGAATGAATGAAGGAATTAATGAAGGGATGGAGGGAGGGGAGGGAAGGAAGGAAAGAAGGAATGGAGGAGGAGGGGTCAAAAAGGAGGAAGGAAGGGCGGAATGAAGGTGCGAATGGGGGCAGGGGAGGGAGGGATGTATGGAGGAAGAAAGGAGGCAATGAATGATGTAGTGAGTGATGGAGGGAGGAATTGAGCGTGGAAGGGAGGGAGGGGCGGGAGAGAGGAAGGGAGGAAATAAAGAAGAAAGTAAAGATGCAGGAAAAGAAGGGAGGAGAGGGAGGGGAGGAAGGAAATAAGGATGGGAGGGAGGAATAGAGGGAGGGAGGGTACGGGCGGTGGGTAAGGAGGGATGAAGGAAGGAAGGAATGAAGGAAGGAACAACGGATGGATAGAGGGAGGGGGAAGGAAGGACTAAAGAATGGAAGGAAGGAACGAAAGAAGGAGCGAAGAAGGAAAGGAGAGAGCGAGGTAGAGAGGAAGGAAGGCAATGAATGGAGTAAGGCGCGAGGGATGGAAGACGGGAGTGGAATGAGGGGCGGGTGGGGAGGAAAGGGCAATGAGAGACGGGGAGGAAGGGATGAAGGAAGTATGTATGAAGGAAGGAACGGGGAGGAATGACGGAATGAAGGAAGGTAGGGAGGGAGGAAGAATGAAAGGGAGGGAGGGAGCGAGTGTGGAGGGACGGGGGGAGGGGAAGGAGGAAGAAAGGATGTAATGAATGAGGTAGGGAGTGAATGGTGGAGGGAGGAATGAAGGAAGGAAGGGAGGATACGGGGAAGGAAGGGGAGGGATACATGGAAGGAGGGAAGGAAGGGATGAAGGAAGGAAAGAATGAAGGAAGAAACGACGGATGGATGGAAGGAAGTATGGAAGGAAGGCCAGGGAAATGAAGGCAATGAATGGAGTAGAGCGTGAGGGGGCGAATGGGGAACAAAGGGAAGTTAGGGAGGGAAGGGGAAGGAGGGGGGAGGAATGAAGGAAGAAAGAAAGGGGTCTTGGGAATTCATTCATTGATTCATTGATTCATTCATTCATTCATTCATTCATTCATTCATTCATTCATTCATTCTTTCATTCATTCATTCATTCATTCATTCATTCATTCACCCATCCATCCATCTATCCATCAATCAATCAATCAATCAATCAATCAATCAATCAATCAATCAATCAATCCATTCATCCATCCATCCATCCATCCATCCATCTAGCCAGCCAGCCAGCCAGCCAGCCAGCCAGCCAGCCAGTCAGCCAGCCCGCTTGTCAGCCAGCCAGCCAGCCAGCCAGCCAGCCAGCCAGCCAGCCAGCCAGCCAGCAAGTCAGTCAGCCAGCAGGCCACGTCGGTAATCTATTTCTTCAGAACATCAAATAATTGCCTACCGATAGAGACAGGAAGATTGGATGGGGTCACACGGAAGAACAGAAAATGTACTATATGCACACACAATGCCATAGGTGATGAATATCATTGTATCCTGTCGTGTGAATTTTTCAAAGAGAAACGAAAAGCTTGTATTGACATTGACCATATGTATGATATAATCTGTAGAAAATGGCTGGCAGCTGAGAAGATATACATCCCGGTGAGAAAAATATAAAATAAGAAACACAAATTTCCCCTCGATAGGACTACAAGATCTAAGGTAAATAAAATGAAGCGACTCTGGAAAAAATACTTAGAACACAATAGTCAGACCACATATAAAGAATACTGCCGGACAAGAAACCAGGTCCGATAGGCTACCAGAAAGGCACTGAAACTAAACGAAAAGAATATCTCCAAAAGTGCCAAGAAAAACCCTAAAATTTTTTGGAATTATGTCCAATCCAAGACGAAAGCGAGGTATGGAATCCCAGATTTACACATATCTGGCAACGCTGAAGAGATAAAATTCACAAATGATGACAATGAGAAAGTTTTAGCAGAATATTTTCAATCCAGAGTAAGAATTACCAGAATCAAATAACCTCTGTATGCATCACACCTGACATTGTAAACAATAAACTGTCCAAAATTAAAATCTCTATGTCTCGAGGACCTGACAAAATCTACCCCAGATTATTATATGAGTTACGTAATGTTCTTAGTAACCCATTATCCACTCTCTTTAATGCATCAAAATACCAGAAAGCTGGGCTAATGCTAATATCTCTGCTATCTTAAAAAAAAGGTGACAAACGAAAGCCTGATAACTACCGCCCTGTCAGTCTCACTTCAGTGGTGTGCAAAGTAAAGGAATCAATTGTTAAAGACTCAATTATGAAACATGTAACCAACACCTGCATGCTGTCAGATAACCAAGTTGGCTTTATAAGTGACCGGTCTACTGTGCTTCAGCTATCAACAGTACTACAAAATGGTTGGAGGCATTGGATAATGGAGGGGTGGTCGATGTCATATACTTTGACTTTATGAAAGCATTTGATAAAGTCCCCCACAAACGTCTGCTTAAAAAACTAACCGCACATGGCATTGACGGAAAACTATTAAAGTGGATCCAATCATTTCTAATCGGGAGGAAGCAACAGGTCATCATTAATGGAACATACGCCAAATTACTAAATGTGACCAGCGGCACACCACAAGGCTCAGTTCTTGGCCCATTTCTCTTTATATTGTATTTAAATGATTTGCCGGATGCAGCTAAGTGTGAGTCAGAAATATTCTTGTTTGCTGATGATACAAAACTATTCAAATCAATTCTTAATCAACCAGATTGTGATACGCTGCAGCAAGATATAGACTGTATGTGCCTGTGGACAGAAACCTCACTCCTAAAACTCCTTCCAGACAAATATAAGAGTTTGAGAATTTCTTCAAGAACCACAGTTCCCCATGTCTACATAATGGACACTAACCATCATATTCTAGAGTATTCTCCCACCGAAAAAGACATTGGGGTCGTAATTGATGAAAAATTAAGTTTCAACCAACACATAAAAAAAAAATAAACAAAGCCAATCAAATCATGGGACTAATTAGACGCACGTTTACCAACATAGGTAAAGACAACTTTAAGCACCTCTTTAAATCCCTTGTCAGGTCTCAGGTCTCATATCGAATAAGCAAATGTAGTCTGGGCGCCTTTCCTAAAAACATGTAAATGCGATTGAAAATGTTCAAAGGCGTGCCATAAAACTTATACCAGGTATGCGTAACCTACCATACAACGAAAGACTAAAAGAACTCAACTTACCAACTCTCACATTCAGAAGACTGGGAGGTGATATGATTGAAATATACAAAATACTTTACAACACATATGATCAACCTCCATCAAACCGTATCAATCTTTTTGACAATAACAGTATTACAAGAGTTCATAGCCTAACAATTCAGAAAATCAGAGCTAGGTTAAATATCAGAAAGTTTTCATTTCGATTGCGCTGCACAGACCAATGGAACAAACTTCCCGAACACATTATCAATGCACCTTCTAGTAACTCTTTTTAATCCAGATTAGACAAACTATGGAGTAAACACCCACTGCTATTCACTTTGAATCCGATCCAATCTTTCATCCCACTTTCTTTAAAGAATTACTAACAAATCATGAATGTGATGACAACCTACAACTGAATCAGCCATCCAGTATTTGCAGCCCAGAACTCACGCCAGAGGCGATTTGAGGATTCATGTGAGTTCATGTGAGAAAAGAACTACTCCAAAAATACTGCTATACACGTCCAAGGTACGATAAATTTTAAAAACTTTTCACATCGAAAACCACACATATTAAACAAACTTCGTTGTTTTTATCAGAATTATCGTAGAACAGTTCCCTAGCCACCGTGTACAGCAACAGCAGCTGCAGCAACAACGACAACACCAGCAACAACTATAATGGCAATGACAATTACAACGACAACTACAGCAACTGCGACTATGACGCCGACAACAACAACAACAACAACAACAGCAACAGAAAGAACACGAACAACGACGACGACGACGACAATGTTGGGAACAATGAAGAAGTAGTGTCGGAATTAAAATGATACCACCTCCCTCAACTGGCCGCCGTTCGGCGACCCGTGTCCCCCCACCACCCTCTTAATCCCTGGGGCATAGGTTGGTGAGACATGTGGATGGTGTATGCCTCTAGATGGAGGGATGGGTAGTTGAGACAGGTGGTTGGTATGCCTCTAGATGGAGGCCTCAGGGATTGAGAGGGTGGTGGGGGCCACGGATCACCGAATGGCGGCCAGTTGAGGGAGGATGTATCATTTTAATTCTGACACTACTACAAGGCAAATGATACCACCGCCCTCTCAATCCCTGGGGCATAGTTTGCGGTGGCCAACACGGATCCCCGAATGGCTGCCAGGGAGGTAGTATCACACTACTACTACCAGGGTCTGAACACCCATTTAGAGACAAGCCTCAACAGTGATATACACCACTGATCACCATCAACCACAGGGCCAGCCTCTCTCTCTCTCTCTCTCTCTCTCTCTCTCTCTCTCTCTCTCCCTCCCTCCCCCTCTCTCTCTCTCTCTCTCTCTCTCTCTCTCTCTCTCTCTATTCTGTGTAGGCTCAGACAAACACGTAGTCTCTGCCAGAGTCGCATTGGCATGATGGGACCACCCATAGGGGCTTCCATCTACCTTGACAACGCTCACCTGGGAGGAGGCTAAAGTGATTAGCATGTGAACCATGGCAGACTCTGGCATGTTCACATGTTACGCAGAGAATCTGGTGCTGAGCAGGGGTCTCCAGAAGACAACCACGGCCTACCCTCTCCACCCCATAGAAGTGGCAGACAGACTAGATCTCTTCACGTGGGTGAAAGCGGTCGTAAATGTTTCTCCGCATGCGGTAGACCCAAGGATTGTACTTGGGGTCATCCCGGAAGTGGGCCCACTTGTCATCCAATATCATGGCAGTCTCAGTGCCCTGTGCCACTGCTGTAGACGCCAGAACGAGCAGTATGATGAGAATCACGGCTATATATGAAGAGTTAAGCTGAATAGAGTGAACCCCTCGAGAAATATCTGTGCCAGATCGAGCCCTCAGGGGCATGGGCTAGCTGCTTCAATCTGCCGCCAGCTAAGAAACGTAGCTCTACGACTATATGAGTCGTTTGTGGGCTAGTGAGTCCGACTCACTGAAGCAGTTTAACATCACCCTTGACTTTGGAGACATGTGACACACCATCTACCTGTAGGGTGCCCTCCTGGCGGTTAACAGCTTCTTCTGGTCCATCGAATGGACGACGCAGCAGGAGCTTTCCACCTGTAACCCCGATCCGGTGACCCACCCTCGTCAGGGAGACACCTTCACCTATGGAGGTGAGGAAGGATGATCCCAGATTGTAGAGCTTTCGAACTGTCCCATCCTTTTTCACAACAGTGGAGAGGGGAGTAACCTCTATGTCAATGACTGCGGGAGGCCTATATAGGGGCAACCATGTTTGCCAGTCACCTCCAGGCCCAGCGCGGTACCACACTTCATTCTTCTCAAATATGAACTGCAGGTTTTTTGCCAGGGTCAATAGCAGGCCAGCATGGGCCATCGGCGGGGCACCGCTCAAATAGGGTTTGACCTGATGAAAGCTGAGGTCGTTATTTAGGGTGTTGATGTCTGCCACCTCTGTATCCGAGAGCTCAATCAATGGCTTGAGGATGTACTTCCTCTTCGGGAAATCGTACCGAAACACGATCTTGTGGCCATCTATGATGCCACCCAGGTGCTCCTTCGAAGCATCCTTGAGGTCTGTGAACAGCTCCACCCCATCACCACCATTGGGGTGGCGGGAGAATGCCTTTGAGTTTGCTTCGTACTGTAGGGCGAATGACTTGCCATCGCTCTCTTCTACCTTGGCAGCATCAACTGCGTACACATCTGCCATGTCAGCGAGACCAGTCGAGTGAGCAAATATGGCTCCATAGCATGCTATAGGAGGGGTTTAAACAAGACATATAACCATGCCGATTGTCCGACTGCTGCTCTCTGGTGGTGAGAACGTAATCTCACCCTCTCTAGAGGGGAGATGGGTGGTACAGTACCGTGTAGAATGGGTCTTCTTCAAGGTGCCCCAGCGGGGCACAGCATACATACACGCGGATGTGCTACATCAACCTCCGGGCAGTGCACACACCAGCTCACTGGTAGAAGTCGGCCAGGACATGATAGCGTATCTCCCAGGTGCCAACAGCAACCTATGGAAAGCTATCAGTCCTAGCCTGTTCACACCTGTAAATCACCTGTTTGACATCCCCTCCATCAACATATATGCCAGCACGGATTGGATATTGGACGCCCATTTAGAGTTTACACTCTTATTACTCATTGACCTGATGACAACATGATATCACACCAGGAATATCTGACTTTTGCCAAGATGATGAAGAGCCAGCTACAGGGTTGCCCCTTCATGGCCCTGCACAGATAAAGACCTTAAACCAACAGATGCTCGCACTGCAACAAGAAGGAGAGCGACTACCATGGGAGAGCTGGTATCAACAGAACGTTAGCATTGCAAGTAGGCGAAGGAACAGTGAAGGTTCCCGTTAAAGGCAGGCCCTCCTGGAGGAGAGTCAGCGGGCCGATGAGCCAGATGTATCGGAGAGTGCGGACGATGCAGTGGAGACTGTAAACGAGGATGAGCCAGAGAGTAAGCGGAACGATGTCTTCACATACGACGATGAGCCAGATGTCTTCACATATGACGATGAGCCAGCTGTCTTCACAGACGAGGATGAGCCAGATGTCATACAGTGGGAAGAGGAGATGGCGCAGAAGTGTAAGACCAAGAAAGGCATCCAGCGGTGGACCTACTATCTTGGTCATAAGGTGAAGTTCCAGATGGCACATCTCAGAAAGCTACTGGCACCCGACATAGCGCTGGATGACCTCTGTCTCAGAGACATCTGTCTCCAAACCAGCAAGATGGCACGGTTTGCCAGCTCTCCAAAATGTACCCGTCTAGGACTCATGAGCAGATTCTGTAGGTGATGCAGGTTTAATCTCCAGGTATACCATGGCAAAATCAGAGTGGCGGAAGCAACCAGAAATATACCCACCCCCATCCCCACCGCCTGACGGCTGATGAGGGCGGTACCATCCACGGCTTGCGACTCTAGCAGATAGATACCATCAGACAGAATCTCGGCCATGAGGCAGAAAAGTACAGCAGAATGTGCAGGCGATATAAGATAGCCTACAACATCCTCGCGCGTACAACCACTGCTGTGGGTGTGATTGGAGCCAGTGCTGGGGTGGCAGCTGTGGGCACTCTTGCTACAGGGGTGGGGGGCATCATCGCCATCCTGCTGGGTGGCCTGACACTAGCCACCACAGTCTTGGCCACGGGCTTGGGGTGGGGCAGCGGCAGATCACAAGGAGGCTGGAGAAGCATGCTAAGTATGTGGCACTGGCACAGAGTATGCTACGGACTATCGACGAGTCTGTCAGCAAAGCTCTCGAGGTTGGTCAGGTCACCGATGAAGAGTACCACCATATATTGAAATTGAAGGTCCAAGCCCTGTACCGCATGGAGAAACCTAAAGTGTGACAGCAATACCTCAAATGCGCCAGCTGGCAGGTTGATATGGAGGAGTTAAAAAACGAGATGTTACGGCGACGTCGCCTCGCTGGTCTCTGGAGTCAAGACGACTACAAATAGTGTGCTGCCTGTACGGTAGCTTTAAGAACACCAGTATAGATGCCCTTCCCACTGAACCTCACGACAGTCATCTGGAGACAACCGACCCTCCTGGGTACACCCTTGACTGGCCTGAGAGGTCTACTGGATGATATACCAGAGTTAACACCGTTCTCCATCACAGTGGATGGACGGTGCTGAACCAGCTCCTCCGTCAACCCACGACCGCTGACCAACCGCCACATCACCATCAAGGATGTGAAGCAAGCTCATACTTGGATGGCTGCTCCAAGCCTCTCATACTGGAATCAGCAGCTGAACTTTGCCGTGTGGTGTGCCATGGCAGGATGTGGAGTAAGCTCCACTCTGCTTCACTCCTATTCTGGTACTCCTGAAGCTGTGCTCATCGCCAGCTGTCTCAGATTCCACGTGCACTTCACGGTGTGATGAATCCTCCATGAGCTGGGTGCAAGCCTCCCTGATACAAACGCCTTCGACCCACAGCTCAACAGTCATAGCGTCTCAGCGGTCAGCAGACTACAGTGAGAGTTCAGCGCACACTCAGACTATTGGTGGCATGGCTGTGACAACAGCGGTCTAGGGGTTATGTATGGTGACCCGAGACGTGACTACTCAGGATTCCCATATCGAAGCACCGACGAGTAGGCCGTCGGAAGACAGCGACATTCTCATTCGATCCAGACTCCGACCCTGGAGTGCTGGTGCAAAATATGCACATCACTGGCTTGCAGCAGGACTATCCAGATATGTGGAAGTACTTTGTCCCACACACCACCTCAAGCCTCACACCAGCAGGGATCGTTCAGATCAACCAATCCCTGGAAGCACTGTGCTACTGCCTCATTATGGCACAGCATTCCATAGATGGTGTCAGCGGAGCAGAGGTCAAGGCCATGTTCATCAGTCTCGTTGAGGATATGATCATCGTGGCAGACCCCAGTAGTCTTATTGCTAAGTTCCAGCAGGGGTTGCAGAAGGACCGTCACAAACTTGACTTTGCTATTTCGCCACACCTACAGTTGATTCCGAGCAACATGATCGTGAACATCGAGGACCTTCAAGTCAGGGGTTATAAGAACATGATTGTCGAGGGGAGTTCCCCCAGTGTCCACTTCGGCTTCAACACTGCCATCAATGCACCTATGCATAGTATGAGCCATACAGCCGTTCCGACCCTGACACTGCAGCCAGTCGACACGGCGGCTCCTGGCGCCCCGACACTGCAGCCAGTTGAGATGACACCGCTTCCCATGGTAGCTCTACATATGGTGTCAGGCCTAGCTTTCGTGGTGCTCGGAATCAGCCTACTCCGCCGTTAGTAAATCAGCTATAGCACTATACTGACTCTCTACAGTAGCAGTGGGGACCACCGTGAGACACTGAGCCAGCTTGGCATGCCCTACATCCCCTATACCCGCTGCCAACATGCACATCCAAGGGCTGGCAGGTTTGGCAGTGCATCCTTTTTCCAGCTTGTTGTACTGCAGAGCCTTGTTCAGCTCTGAGTCCGGTGAGGCCATGGCAGTCTGTAACTGCTGGAACACATCTGACAGATACTCCCGATCCTTGCATAAACCTTTAGCTCGCAGGAGCTTCTCGACGATACTACCACCCATGATAAGGTATTCGAGGAAGCAGATCTGTCCCTTCCCAAATCCTAGATAGAGCTTCACATCTGTCAGCTGCTCTGTCAGCTCAGCACCGGAGAACTGAGTGAGCTGATCTTGCGTCTTCTTCTTGTAGTCCTTCAACTCTCTCCGGAAGACATCATAGTACTTCTCACATGGACATGCTTAAGATGTCTCAATAGAGAGATGAATATTCCTGACTACCAACCCAGCCACCTGGCAGACGCAAACTGGGAAGATCTTATTAGTTCTCTTGACAGGGGACGCAGACGTTCAACCGCGTTGTATACTCAGTGCTTAACCAATGACGTCAATGGTACAGATCGTGAAGCAACTGCCCAAGAGCCAGGCGAGTCTTCAGAAGGTGGAGAACCTGCTGCGAACCAAGACACAGAATTTACTGACCAAAGCAAAACCTCTGGCAGTCCATGTCGCCAGTAACATGGCGGCGAATGTGGCCATGGTGAAGATGACAGGGGGAAATGAGGTTCTTCCTGCCACCACTGCGGCTGTCCTCGCAACAGTGGTGAGTGGGATGGCCGGGCACTGTCTCGGAATAACTCACCCCATCCCAAACATCGCCCTCAGTGGTGCCTTCTACACTGTTGACGCCAAGATCTTGGGTGAACGTGTTACACTAATGGAGGCCGCGGTTCTAGTGCTAGCAACGAGTGCAATGGATGAGATCATCGTCGCCTATGTTTAACCCCTCTGAATAGTGAGACATGAATCACGAGACCCCTGCAGCATATGAGGCATGGCGTGCTGGAGGGCGGTGTGTAGCCCATAGTCGAGCACGTGGACTGAGGAGCGGTAATGCCCACAATGTGTGCCCCTGCAGAGAGGGCCAGTACCCAGAGCACTGCTACCTATTCCTTTGGCCGACTGCGTGGTCCTCCTATGCCCAACTATTTCACTGGGGGTATGACTAGTAGGTTTAAGCCGTCTGATATATATATATATATATATATATATATGACTCTGTCACTCACAGACCTAGAAAGCAAAGAGCTAGGCGATCTTGCTCACTTGGTTGAGGCACACCTCGGTTCAGAGGACACTGTTGCCCCTATCTCCTTCCTAGACTTCGATGAGAATGGAGACCCGCAGGAGATCCGAGGTACCATCTCAGCACGAGATCTCATCGGGAACACTGATACGGAAGGACAATCGGCCATTAACAAGGCCAAGACTGTATACAAGGGGAGGGCAACGATGCTCGGTATGCTCGGAGTCAATGAGGCTGGAGCCATCAACGTTATGGCTGAGTCCTATGCGCAGGACCTGGTTAAGGATCTCCTGAAACCGTGGAGCTCATTCCGACAGGATGGAGAGAATCTCAAGATAGGCACCCTCGGCCTTAGCCATATCACTGTCGATGGCCAAACAGAGGTGAAGACGTCAGGGTTCTTTAATTTGCTGTTTAAGAACACAGGATAGTCATGGTTTCCCGTGCATGTAATATACAGATACTGGATGTACAAGACACTGTGGGTGCTGACACAGGCCCTCTACGCTATCTTCTCAGCTGCTGCTGGGATTTCATGCTTGATGCCTCCATCGCATCTGCCACAATGTGCGGTTTCTATACTTCAGCTCCAAGTGTGGACGTGCCCTGCTAGAGACCATATACGACACCCTAACCCTCAAGGAGACCAATGGGGACTTTATCGCAGGTGTACAGAGGGCAGCTGAGCTGTACTGCTTCATCTTCAGCAACAAGGAGACAGGTCAGCTGTCACACTTCAAGCCATCTCTGGAAAAGGCGCAGACCGTCACCTACAAGCTGAATCCAGCCAGGAAACTGGCCTGCTCTATGCGTCATCGCTGACAGACTGTCGCAGCTGCCGCAACTTTTTTTTCATTCATCAGAAGGCTGAGGAACATCGTCCACGGTCTCTGCTACTTCGTCAGATGCTTGATGACCTTCATCAGAAGCTTGCGGAACTTTGTCAGAAGCTTGAAGAACGTAGTCAGTTTCGTCAGAAGCCTGTCGCTTAAACTCTACCCACTGAGGGTCAGAGTATAGGGCTCTCTTCTTCTGGAACTTCTCATGGAAGATCCACTTTGTCCATAGGTGATGAGCATTTGATTTGCGAGTGGATTTGATGAGGTAGTCCTGGTAGTTATCTGGGAATTTCAGAAATGCTGGCAGATTACTGGCCAATCTCCTGCGACCTCTTGCGGCCAACAGTGAACCCCTCCTGAGTACCTTCTGCATGACTGGTGTCATGGCTCTCCACTACAGCGGCACTGACCTGAAGTAGTTATTTGCTCCAGCCTGGAGGCTATCCAGCATATCTCGCTCTTCCTGGCTATGGAGGCTAAATACGGCAGCCCACTTCCCGACCGTTAGTCGATCTTTGGGGTCGACCCGCACCCTTTGGAGAGCTAGAATAACAGGACTGTTGGTTTGGACCACACAAGGTAGGTCGAGTGTCCTGCCTTGGGTGCTGTCAAACTTCTGATAGAGTATCCGAGTCAGGAGTTCTTTTCCTTCCTCTATGGTGGCCAGTATCTCCGCATCAGACAGAGGTGTGACCTTGGCTTGCTCGTGGATAATGTTGATGTCACAAAGCAGTCCTTGGACCCTGTCACAGTGGGACAGTGCACGCCGTGGCTGTCATGCTGACTTTTGTGCTGACTGGCATGCCGACTTGTCCTGCTGCCTATAGACAATCTGCTGGAGAACTTTACCAAACATGGCAGCCATTTAACCCCTCTATATACCCAGACCTTAAACATGCTGCAGTATGTGCAAAATCCAGATGGGGCCATTGAACCCGCGATGAGATCAAGAGCATGACACTCGAGTTCAAGCTTCAGAGCACAATAGAACAGACTGTGGAGCTCCCGCAGGTTCTGAACAGGTGGGAGATCGTGCAGAGCAACAGCACCATGGACACCACGTATGTGAATGATGAGTACCGAGTCCTAGGTCCGCTGGCTCGTGGCCCAACCTTGTATGCGAAGGGAAAGGGGTACTATGCTGTGGGGTGCAATGAGTGGTTCACGGAATTCGAACTACGGGCAGGTGTCGAGAAGCCCGTGGCAGTTCCACTCTTAACCATCCTCGAGAACACACACGTGAATCCAGCCGCCATGCAGGATAGGCTGTTCCTCCAGGTGTACACTGAGCAGCTCGCAGATGCGACGATGAATGCTCCAAGACTTCATGTCTGGCATGACGAGAATTACCAGGAGCTGAAGCAAACGGGTTCCGAACAGCAGATCATGCATGTGGAGCGAGAACACCAGCAGGTCCAAACCACAGCTAACCTACGGGTAGAGCTGACATTGCATTGTGGTGCATCAGACTGTGTCGCTGTTGCAGTCCTGGTTCAGAAGGGAGGAGCCATCCAGAAGGTGGATAACCTAGACGACTTCAAGCTTGTGGTTGCTGGACCAATGTTCTCGGTGAGGTACACGAGCTGGCTGATTGTCAACTCTCCAGACAGAAAACTAAGTCATATGCATTTCTGCGCATAACCAGTGGAAGCGACGACCTCGAGTCGGCACTCGAGGGCCATCACCATCTCGGGGGCAGGGACATCCCACCTAATCAGGGCAACCGGCTCAGCTTCACCATCGGAAACCTCATATCTGGGACTTGCTCATTAGGTGTGACGGTACTTTACTTTGGCTATGCTAAGGTATGCATGTCGAACACATCAGGTATTCAGCTTGAGCATGCGTAGAGCATGACTCCTGTCATCACTGCTGCAGCTGCCACCACTACTATAAGCTCTTCTGACCTATCGATGCTTCATAGTCGAGCGTTGACTCAGATATCTATACGGCCTTGTAGTACTCATCGAGACTCTCATCTGCCTCTTTGAGGCTCTGGCTGGCCTGAGCTCAGAGTTGTCGTCGGCGTGCCTCCCTCTGACGCATATGCTCGAGTGCTTTGCTGTACTCAAACTTCTGCTTGGACAGCTTTTCCATTGCCTGGTTATGACGCTCACGCTCGACCTCTGCCGCCTTCTTGTTGGCGAAGCTGAGTCCCCCATTCGCTAAGGCAAACATGCCCGCATTCAAGATTGTGGAGGCCATGCTATAGACTACAGTTTAAAGGTACTATATAACTGCCCAAGCGACGGATCCCCAGAGCGATGTATGAACCAGAGGCTGATCCAATCGAGGCTATAGATGACGAGGACTATGAGGAGGACTATGATGAGAATGATGATTATGATGCAGATGGGACTGCGGGTGAGTATGATGATGTAGGGCCTGAATCCCTCAAGATAGTACACAGAGCGAAAGGAATCTATCACACTTATGTAAAAGGTTCTATTTGGTCTGCTGGCAGCAGTTGGGGCTCTGATCACTCTGTTCACAACGAAGGCTGACGAGACGGTCCGCAAGATCGCCAACAATGTTCTCCATGGGGTGGAGAAGATTTCTGAAGCCATACCAGCCATCGCCTCAGGAGCAGGTATGTTCTTCGGAGTCGCAGGCCCTTGGCTATCGTATGTTGCCATAGCGCTTGCGGTCATCTGGCCTGCCAAACATTTAAGCCGTACTATATACGTTGGTGTCTCTGTATGACCTGGTCAAGTCCCTTAACTTCCGCGGGTTGGTCGATAAACTACTGTTCAGTGAGGATCCAGCAGAGATTAGATGCCAGCGTACGAAGGTATTTGAGGAGGTCTTCAGTGATAGTCGAATGGATGACGGCCATCTGCTCGTCTGTTTAGAGTTCACCCAGGCTGTGCGTGACAGGACGGGAGTGGACGTCAGTGATGAAATCCAGGAGTTTATCAACCGTCGTTCTTGAGGAACTCTACTGTCAGCCTGTTGGATATTACCATGAGCCCCCTCAACTACTCGAGGCTGCACGTCGCAAGGGCCACAACTTCACATTGGAGACAGTTAGCCAGTGGCTCAGCAACCAGGCGATGTGGCAAATATACAGACCTCGTCCATGGCACATCAGGCATGCCCATTTCGAGGAAACTGTCCCCAACAGAGTTCAACAGACAGATGTTCTATTCCTTCCAGACGACTCAGTTGGTCGTAAGACCTACAAGTATGCCCTCATCATCGTCGATGTCGCAAGCAGGTACAAGGCGGCAGTGCCGCTCACAGACAAGTCAGCTGGCCAGGTGGCCCAGGTATTCCAGGGTGTCTACGAGGCTCCACTGGCCGGAATTGTTGCAGGTGGATGAGGGTAAGGAGTTCAGAGGGGAGACTGCAGCCCTCATGTGGAAACGCAGTGTGGCAGTTAGGCGAGGCGAGGTAGGGCATCACCATGCCCAGGCTATCGTTGAGTGGTGGAATCAGACACTGGCAGAGAGACTGTTCCCACACCAATATGCCCAGGAAATGGCCGCACCGATTGAACATTCTAGAGTATGGGTGAGAGGGCTGCCTGCTGTGGTGGAGAGATCCAATGCCGAGGTTACTAGGCTAATTGGCAAGAAGCCGGTAGAGGCTATCAGACACTCTGCTGGCCACAGCTCTAGAGTAGCGAACAAGGGAGAGAAGTGCCTACCACCTGATGCTCTGGTTCGGTACCTGTATGAGCCTGTTGAGCTGGAAGGGGGTCGACGGCATGCAACAGATCCTAACTGGTCGATAGATGTTCACAGGCTTGACAGGTATGTGGAGGCGGCCTACATTGTACTACCTGGCACGCCAGCACGGAGTGCCTAAGTGACCATTTGTCATAGAAGAGCTTCAGCTAGTCCCTGAAGACACACAGCTACCACCCCCTAGGGTGCTAACATGATACTCGATGGGCTCGGTATGGGCACCATCTGGCAGCACATGGCGCTTATCATAGTAAGCGGAGTGTCTGATAAGTTATGTGTTCTCACTGCTGTTACTGTGTTATCTAGAAGTGACATCAAGATCTAGAGGGACTGATAAGCACAGTAACAGCAATATTACAACTCACGCTCAGAGATCAGATTACTAAGAGGCGAGATTTTAGTGGTGTTGCGGTGGGTCAATCAATAGCGTATTGAATTGCATAGGATTCCCAGGCTGCAGACTGGGGTTAAAATCCACTCAAAAGACCTCGCTAGAACTTACCTGAAATTAGGTAAGACACTAGGGCCAGGGTAATATGACCAGGTTAGATAAAGACCCACCACAACACTCGCCAGTGCGGGGTCAAAGCACCACAGACAGACACACACACACACACACACACACACACACACACACACACACACACACACACACACACACACACACGCGCACACACACACACACACACACCAGCCAGCTGGAATAACAACAGGGTGGGGGTAGAAGATAGGTGGGGTAGGATAGGTATGATAGGACAGGTAGGATAGGTAGAATAGGTAAAAAAGTGTCCCACAGATAGAAAAACCTCCTCAGGATACCGGTCAGAATAGAGAGAGAGAGAGGCCGGCCATTGGCTGGTATCCTGCGGAGGTTCTCCCGGACAGTGGGGTCTGCACGGGAGTTTTATATTCGCCATGACCTTCCACGGATCGCCGAACGGGGGTCAGTTGAGGGAGGTGGTATCATTTCAATTCCGACACTACTACTGATGATGATGATGATGATGATGATGATGATGATGATGATTTTTACTAAATAATAATAATAATAATAATAATAATAATAGACGATATTTTATTAACTTATAAACTCTGACTATAGTGCAAAATATTTATTTAATATCTTTTCAATTCAATTCAATTCAACAGATTGTATTCGCACATTTAAATCATTCCCCGAATGCCTTTAGAAACCAGTTGAAATAATTTGCTGCGGTGAGCTTTCTTGAATAATTAGCAGGTTCCTTCGATAAAATGGTTTAAACCATTGATCTCTGCCTTTAATCTAAGAGGTTAACTACGCTTCAGACTGAACCATATTTAATGAGCTTTCTTGAATAATGGTCAGTTTGCTTTGATCAATGGTTCAAACAATTAATCTTTGCCGTTAATCTAAGAGATTATCCACTCTTCATGTTGAACCATAATCACAACAAGTCCACACGATGTTGATTCTTTAGGACTGGTGATCCCATTCCCAGCAGAACTAGTTTTATATCAACATTTATACATTTCTACAATTAAGTGATAACATAAGGTTAACTGTGACCACTCACCTGCTCTCGTTATTGTGGCTAGATAGTAAAGGCACGGTGCAGGTGAGTAGATATGTGATCCAAGCATAAGTTATATTTCTAAAACATATAATTATAGATAAGACACGGAGAGAAATGTCACCACCAGAACAGCAGACTTGAGTTTACATCACGTTTGCATACATAGTTTCTCACCTTTCACATTTATGGCACCACCGACATGCACGACACGCAGGATAGATCGATCTTTAGTGTGAAAACTTCGCTCTTTCGCTTCTTCACGTCTTCGTTTCTTTGCTCCATTGCTTCTTCGCTTCTTCGCTTCTTCGCGTCTTCGTGTCTTCGCTTCTTCGCCCCCTCACACCTTCACTCCTTCGCATCTTGACTTCGCTCCTTCGCATTTTCGCTTCTTCGCTACGTCGCCTTTTCGCATCTTATCTTCGCTTCTTCGCCTTTTCGCTTCTTCACTCTGTCGCCTTTTCGCATCTTGTCTTCGTGTTTTCGCATCTTATCTTCGTTCTTCGCATCTTATCTTCATTCTTCGCATCTTATCTTCACTTCTTCGCATCTTTTCTTCGCTTCTTTGCATCTTACCTTTGCTCCGTAGCTTCTTCGTGTAACTAATTACAAGGCGAAAGAGCGCACTAATCAGCCACCATAGATGACGGATTAAGTGTTGTTGTACGAATTGTGTGGCTTTACTACTTAATAATATATGGATATGTTGAAACTAATGTGGCTGTGCGCTGTAGGCAGCAACAGCACCCAATCAACTTAACTTCAAAATATTCAACAACGTACATTTATATTTTTTGGGGAAATTAAGTCAGGGGGATCCCAATACGGCCGAGGTGTGGGTGGAGTTTAGCTAAAGATAGGCGGGGCATAGCTAAAACTGTATTCCTCCATCTTCCGTTCAGACTTCCGTATGCCCAAATCCATCATATGTGTTGCCCTCTTCTTCAATATGTCATTGGGTTGTTGTGTAATTCCATTTCCTTATGTGGAGCCGTGTTCTTTATTGTTTGGCTGTTGTATTCTGTTTTTGGTTGGTCATGGTTATCCCAATGTCGGTTTTGGGTTTTTTCACTGGTATCCTTTCTCTTGAGTAGTATTTTGTTTGTGTTATAATGATGTTTAGGTCAGTTTTGTCTCGCCTGCGAAGCAGAACGCCAGACATATGTATCACTTTTTTAACGGCAGCGACGACGACGTCCGACAGCGTCAACCATGTCAAGTTTTTGCGTTTACAAAAACTTCTCAACATCTATTTCAGGATTATTTAACCCTACTGCAGCTAAACTTGGCTTTCTGGTTGCCTATTCTGTTAGGAAGCAGCCTGATGATAATGAGGTCACAAGGCCAAAGGTCTACATCACTGTGACGTTGTTACAAAACTCAGGTTTTTCAACGTTAAGTTTTTGGGTTTAGCAAAACTCCTGAGCTTAAATATTTCAGGATTGGTTAATCGTATTGGAACTAAACTTGGATACATGGTTACCCATTATAATAGGAAGCGGCACGTTGACAATGAGGCCAGAATGTCAAAGGTCAACGTCACTGTTATCTCTACAAAACCTGTTAATATATTAAGGTAAAATTTTGACGCTTAGCCAAACTTATCAACTTATATTTCAGGATTGCTTCAAGCTAATGGGGCACAACTTGGGTACCTTATTACGTATCCTAGGCGGATTCAGGCTAGTGACATGTAGATCAGCAAGACAAAGCTCAAGGTCATTCTGGCCTCTACAATACTTTGGTATTTTTCAACGTTGCGTTTTTGCGTTTAGCAAATCTTATCAGGTTATAGGAATATTTTGGAATTTCTTAAACCTAATCGAAGATTACACAGCTTGAGTACATGGTTGCTTATACCAGAATGATGCATGATGGTGATCGCGAGATCACCAGGTCAGAGGTCAAGGTCATTCCGACCTTGCTATTTGACCTATGCGTTTTCCACTTTAAGTTGTTCCGAAGTTTTTGCAATAAGGGTGGGTGGGGCTGCATGCTGATAGTGGCATCACTAGGTCCAAGGTCAAGGTCATCATAGCCTTGATATTTCACCTTTGTAATGTCTGTATTTCCAAAGTTAAGTTTTTGGGTTTGTCTATATTTTAGGATTGTTTAATCCTACTGGAACCAAACCTGGACACGTGGTTCCATATACCAGGTAGCATAATGATAGTGAGTTCACTATGTCAAACGTCAATGCCATTCTTACATTGTTATTTGACCTCTGCTTTTTCAACGTTAAGTTTTTTCATTTAGCAAATCATTTACATTTATATTTCAGGATTGGTTAGAACTAAGGCTTGAATACATGGCTACCTATAATGTTAGGAAGCGGAATACTAATATTGAGATCACAGCATCGAATGTCAAGACGACTGTAGCAAACAGCGGCGGACAAGCGAGACATTTAATTCCGCTGAATTCTTGTTGGATCACAATTTTATTTCACTCAGCGCATCAACTTTTGTGCTTTGATCGTTCACTTGGTTGTTATGTTCGTGTATTGATGTAGGCCTATGAATCTTAGGATACATTAGAGGCGCATATAACAAAAAGAATATCAGTGCGCCCTACATTACTTGTTTCACCAAACCTTAAAGGGCTGCTAATCTCATCTCAAATGTTGTATTGCACATATATATACATTGTGGTTGATAGATTCCATATCATTCATATCCTGTCACATTCTCTTATCTGTATCACAATTATCTGATTTGTAATATCGTCTATATGTTGAACAGTGATCGCTGCCATTTTGTCTCTTCAAGCGATTGAGTGTGATGTCATGTAAGTGTCAATGTATTATATTCTTTATTATGTAATACTCATCCCGTTGGATATTTTGAAACTAATTTAATTATTCAACAGCTTACTTGTATGATTGCTTTCATACCACATTGCCCAACTATAGCTGGTACCTCTATGACTGAGCGTATATACCGAGACAAACACGCTATGTTTTATCTGATTGGTTGAAAAGTAAATCATGACTGTCATTATAGGCTGTAGAAATATGTCAACATTTAGTTACTAAAGCGTGAATATGCTTCGTTGTCGGAAAGATAAAAAGCTAAAATGTCAGGGATGGATTATGGGTTCCAAATTCTATCACATGACTGCTTAGTATAAGATACGGTGAGATTTCCTTTAAAAAGGAAATGTTTATTTTGGATTAGTTTCCCGTAGCTCAGGCGTTATCAACTTGTTTCTATTATGTAATGTGTGTCTTGCGTATAGCTTACTGTTGGTATATTGTAAGCCTATATTGTAATTGATGACTCCAGTTTTAGCTATGGCCAGCCCATCTCTAGATAAGCTCCACCCACACTTCGCTCGTGTTGGGATCGATCCCTGAACTTCATAACTATCTATTTATAGAAACTATACAGGTAAGCTGTTGGATATTTGCCTATGGCAGGGCAGCAACAACGCCCAGTCAAATTAGTTTCAAAATTTTCAACAGCTTACCTGTATGCTCTGATTTTACTGGTGCGCTCTCCTCTAAACTTGGGTGGAAGCGTGCCCGTATGGTCCCATGTACGTATTCCAATTTTGTGGCCAAAAGGTAAAACGCAACGGCAACAGCTTTCAGCAACATTGTTTTATAAAAGCAATAACTTTAATGGAGCGGTGTTTTCAGAACTAGGGCTGGTGTGTGTCTGCCGGGTCCCGAAGACGTATGCTAATTTAATTGTTAATAAAACTAAAATGCAACAACAACAACAGCTTTCGGCAAGATTGTTTTCAAGATAGACACTTTTGACCTTACGGTGACCCGACAGAAAATTACATCATCGACGGGGGGGGGGGGGGGGTGGTGTTGGACAAATTTTTCCTTGTTTAGATTTGTTCGCTTGTCTGAAGATTTTGTTTTGAATGTTTGCTGTTCTTCTTATTTGCTTGTTTTGTTGTTGTTCTGTTTGTTTTCTTGCTTGCTGTATCCTGTGCCAGTTGTGTTCTATTGGTTTCCGTCTCTCGATATACTCTTTATTACTCACGTCGCCAAAGGCTGGTGAGTATTGCGGTTGGTGCTGCCTGTTTGTCCGTCTCATAGTCACATTCATATTTATGATTGGCTAGAGAATATTTTAGTTTGAGGTCAAAGGCTCACCCATCTAAGTCACAGGGGCACTTAGTGCATACAGGTATACACATTTTTGTTGATAACCCTGTACTGTAAGAAAGTTGAATCACAAAATCTATAACATACGTTCAAATTGATTGTGACTAAAAACTAAATTTAGTTTCAGGTAAAAAAGCCAAATGTTGAGGTCACGGGGTCGCTTAATGAATACATTTTCGTCGATAAATCTTCAATCCAAGAAGGAAGAATCAACACATTTGCAATATATATATATATATATATATATATATATATATATATATATATATATATATATATATATATATATATATATATATATATATATATATATATATATATATATATATATATATATATATATTGTACATGTTGGCTAGAACCGAAATTTAGTCTCAGGTAAAAAATTCAAATGTTGAGGTGAAGGGGTCATTTAGTGCATTGGCAAAACCAAGTGCAAAGGCGTTTGAGTCGGCATCTTCCCCGAGTGCATTTTAGTTTCTTTGAGGGTTTTTTGTGCTATTTTGGTTGCATCGTTTCATTGACATTTTCAGGTGATTTTCTCCGGTGGTTTGATGCTTGCTATGTTCAATTTCCTTGTTTTCCTTATTGATTTCTTTTCCCCAGTGGTTTATTATTGTGTTCCCATATTCTTGGCTTGCTCTATAAATGGCGATAAGGATGAGAGTAAGATTGCAGATATGTTAATGTATAATTATACATAAAATTTACACTGAGTAAGTTTATACTGTCTTACACATCATCCGCCACATAATTATGTAATTTGTACACCCATGGGCCGATGGGCCATTGTGGAAAATAAATTATCTATCCATCCGCCCACCCACCCACCCACCCACCCATTCATCCATCCATCCATCCACACACATACCCATCCATTCATCCATCCATCCATCCATCCATCTATCCACACACCCATACACCCACACACACACCCCACCCCCATCCATCCATCATCCACCCACCCATCCATCCATCCATGTCTCTGGTGGTTTCTTCGCGGCGGTTCTTTGCTCAAATCGTTGCTTTGTTCAATTGATATCATTTGTCGCTGTGCGTGCGTGCTTGTGTGCGTGCGCGCGTACGTACGTGCGTGCGTGCGTGCGTGCGTGCGTGCGTCAAGATTTGACAGACAGACAGATCGACAGAACGACCGACTGGCGACAAACCAACAAACCAATTTATACTAGGTGTGGGTTGCGACTAAAGAAATTACTTATCCGAATCTACACAGATTTTAACATAACACAGGCTTTTTACCGGGCAAGAACAATTCCAGACATTGGTCATGATCCCGCTTAAAAACTCCTGACCCGGGCCGGGTCAACTTCAGGATCTATATATATCTAAGAAACTGCTGATACAATTTGTCTCTAACTTTAACCCGAGAAATGTTGTGAGCGTAGACATACACTACCATTCCAAAACTTGTTAGTGTTGCGAAAAAAAATTCCGAAAAATCCTGAAAATAAACAAAATCCGGGAGTTTTTAAGCCTGAATATGCCAAAAACCCGACGAGGGTCTGCAATATCTGGTTACTCCTGTTTAAAATAAAACATTTACTGTACAGATCATAAATAAGTTAACACGTTTCCACAACAAAAACAGAGCTTGGAAACAAATCGTGCATAATCTGATAGAGGAGGTGTGCCTCTTTCTGTCTGTAGCTCGCCGGTCAGTTGGTGTGGTCACAATATCCAATTATTCACGAATTTATATCATCCAGGTAGAACAAAACTTACCTCAATCCCAAATTTATCGACATAATCCAAGAAATCAAAGTCAGAATGGACCAATCAGATTCGAGTATATCAATCTAAATTAACCAATCAGCTTTGTTTACGTAGCAACCGTCAGTAGTATAAATACTGATTGTATTCAAATTTCTGCAAATACAGTCTTCTCGGATGGGACTTTAAACTGAGGTCCCGTCATACAGTGCCCATCACTGTGTGAACGTGAGCTAGGGTTAGGTAGGCAAGAAATTTCGGCATAGTCAAAGTAAACCGGATGCTGAATGGATCCCTCCTCGGATGGAACCACGCAACATACGGATTACAAAACCAAAACCAAATTGCTAGAATTAGAATCTTTCGGAATTTTCGAGGGGACTATGGAGGGATGTAACCCGGATGACTGATCAAGTTCGTCCTCGGACGGACACAGTCACCATACGGGCTACCTAACCAATCAAAATCAAACAAGTGCGCGCTGGTGCCTGCTCGGATGATGGCCAGAAGACCAAATGGGTCCCAGGACCCGAAAGACCCCACACCCCAACCTCCCCACTCCCCCCAAAGGGGCCGGGAGGTCTCTGACCTAAAGTCCCCCCCCTTGGGTGCACCAGGTCATAAGACCGTACGCACCTCCCCCGACCCAACACCTACCCCATCCCTTACCCACCCCTGTTAGGTCCAGGTTAGGCCATCCCCATTACACACGCCCAAGCATGAGGAGCAACAAAAAAAAGCCATGGAAAAGAACAGCAACATGAGACAAAATCGAGAGACAAGGATCAACACACACACACACACAGAGAGAGACACGAGCTAATGCACAAACCGACGTCACAAGAATTCACAAGAATTCAACAGAAACCATAAAGGCCAGGCGTGAGTCTAGACCCTAGCATTGGGAACTAGCATATAAACGCCTCAAATATTACAACACACACACAAATTTCTGCATCATTTTTGCATTTTGATAAAGTGATTACGTCGTAATTTTACGCAATCAGAAACGACGGAGAGGCATTCCAACTATTTTCGAAAGTAGCCCTACACTAATTTTCCCCAGGTTAGAATAAATGATATAGACTATTATATGCATTTATTTAATTAATAAGGGACTATGGCACTTATGTGTGGTCAGCCGCTAACACGGTGTAAACGCGAAATCATTTTCATCAATTTCGTCCACAATTCACCTTTCCAGAGTACCCACCCATCATATGACGTCATAATGAACTGCGTGATGTGTGTAATGACATCATGATGAATGACGTCGATAAGTACGTCACGAACGCATATTTGAAGACTGTCTATGCGTTGTTGTACAAATTGTTTGCTTTTACGATTTAAAAAATTTTCTGTTGGATATTTTGATACTAATTTGACTGGGAACTGTTGCTGCCATAGCAACATCATCCAGTCAAATTGGTTACAAAATATTCAACAGCTTCCCTGTATAGTTTTCAGGAAATTGATAGCTAGGGCATTCGGGGATCGATCAATCACAACACGGCGAGGTGTGGGGGGGGGGGGGAGATTAGCTAGTGATGGGCGGGGCATAGCTAAAATGGAAAGGTCCATTGTTTCAGCACTTTATAGCCAGCTAATAATGACGAACGAAATAAAAGTAAAATAACATATTTTATTGGCGGTAAGCCCTCAAGGCCACCACCCCTAATTAAAAACTAATGCTCTCTGCCATTCCTGTAAACCAGTCGTCTAATGAACGCTTAGGCTGTGTTCTCACCGGAGAGTTAATCGGGAAATATGGCGTTACGCTGGTTAGGTCTCTAGTGAGAACACGGCCTTAGGGGCCTATTTGCTTATGATATAATACTTTCCGGCAATGTTAACAGTGATGACGACACACGCATACCGCAAGAAAACACTACCAGACTGGAGAGGTGGGCGCGTGACTGACAAATGGAATTTTAGCGAGGAGAATGTCAACCCATTAGGATATCTCTTTCAACAAATCTCCGTCTAACCAACAACACACTACGTGACCATATATCAGAACTTATCTCCAGTATTTCAATATCTAACATGGAATTCCCATACAACCATATGTCAGAAACAGCCAGTCTGCGAACAACTCAGATTCAGATAACCATTCAGATGCTTTCATATTTCAAATAATAATGAGGTTTTACATGTCTTTCTTTCCGTGGGTGGTTCTCTGGAACAAACTTACAGAGGCAGTAGTATAAACAACAACAACAACAACAACAACAACAACAACAACAACAACAACAACAACAGTGATAACAATAACACGAATGACGACAATGAGAATGACAATGACAACAACAACTGCAATTGCTATAGCAAAAACGGCGAGGCTAATGCTGATGCCAACAATGTAAAAAAAAACCAAACAATAACAACATTCGACGAAGAAGACGATGCCATGACAAAAAACAAACAAAAAAACACCACCACCAACAACAGCAGCAACAACAACATTATTAACAACAACAACAACAACAACATTATTAACAACAACAACAACAACATTATTAACAACAACAACAACAACAACATTATTAACAACAACAACAACAACAACAACAACAACAACAACAACAACTGCAATGATGACAACAGTAGCGACAATCATAACAAGAATGACGACGACGACGACACCGATAATGAGAATGACAATGACAACAACATAAACTGCAATGATGATAAGAAGAACGACGACGACGACGACGACGACGACGACGACGACGACGACGCCGACGACGACGACGACGACAACAAACAGGCAACACAACAACAGCAGCCGCAGCAGCAGCCGCAGCAGCAACCGCAGTAACAACAACAATAACAACAACAACAACAACAACAACAACAACAACAACAACAACCACTGCAATGACGACAACAGCAGCGACAATCTTCTTCTTTTCTTCTTTTCGTTCACTGATCATACCGCCAGTCCTGTAAGTGACTATCGACATGATCATAAGCGTTAAGTGCGTGGATCCATGGTTTATTAGAGTGCGCCGTGCGGCCTGGAACCTCCGTCTTCAGCACTCGAGGTTTCTGTCAGGGTTACCTCACCCTTACCTCCTTTAGTCGCATCTTACGGCACGCAGAGGATACGGAAGGTGTATTCTAAGCCCCACCTACAGGGCAAGTCCAGCAAATGGTCATTCACTGAGCAAACATTTGAATTTTTGTTAAAAATCCTGACAAATGAAAGCGTTAATTGATAAAAGTGGCATTTTGAGCATTTTGAGGCGCCGTTGACACAAGAGGGGCTAAAGTGTTAAAAGCCATCAGGTCAGAGAAAAGCTTTAATCTACCATTTACTGCTCAAAGACTCAGCCAAAACTGACATCTGCAGTCATGGCAGGGGTCTTGAGAAATGTTCATGCGCAAACCAAATTTGGTGGGCGTGCATATGTGCTGAACTGCCATGACTTGAGTCTGTGTGTGCCTTTGTGTACTTCTATGACATTGACTCACTCAGCGACAATCATAACAAGAATAACAACAACAACAACTGAAACGACGATAGCGACGATGACAACAAAAACAAGAACAACAAGCCACAACAACATCACCATATGACAACAACGACAACAAACAAACAAACAAAAAAACGTCGATGACAACCACAACAACAACAACAACAACAACAACAACAACAACAACAACAACAACAACAACAATCTCCCTCGACGAAGCAGACAACGACGACGACGACGACAAACAAACAAACAAACAAACAAACAAACAAACAAACAAACAAACAAACAAACAAACAAACAAACAAACAAACAAACAAACAAACAACAACAACAACAACAACAACAGCAATAACAATGACGACAATAGAAGCGACAATCCTAACAAAAATGACGACGACGACAACAACAGCAACAACTGTGATAAGAAGACCGAACAAACAAATAAACACACAAACAGACGACGACAACGACAACGGAAGCAGCATCAGCAGTAGCAACAACAGCAACAACAACAACAACAACAACAACAACAACAACAACAACAACAACAACAACAACAACAACCTCCTTCGACGAAGCAGACGGCGACAAACAAACAAACAAACAAATAACAACAATGTCGTCTCGTCCCACTTATAGATTGATATACAATGTAATGTACAGTTTTCTTACATTTGATCTAATAACATGAAAAGCTGGTACATAGTTACTTTCGAAGCAGCAGTAAATCTGCATGAAGCACTTGATATGGCGTCACCATCAAAATCTTAATAACATGGCGGATTAGATCAGAGCTGTATGTTTAAGCGACGCCAAATCGGATCCGAATGCATTTTCTGTTTATTTTGAAAATTTTCTCACCAAAATTTGAACATCTCCAGAACACGAGCTGATTTTAATTCTGTAAGAAACGGATCCTTATGGATGAAGATCTCCTGCTTACGGTAGATTACATTGGCAGCTGACTTTCCCAGGATTGTGCCGTACCTTGGTGAATCACAGAAACAGTTGAAAATTACTCTGTCTACAGAACAGTTTTTATGAACATCAAGGATTTTGCTTCGGAAATTGTATTAGGCTAGGCGAGTCTCAGATTTTTCCATCTCTCCTCACCATAGAAATTTGATTTATAACGATGACAAGATGTTCACCTTTAGCTTGAATATATCGCAAATCTCTGAAGCAAGCAACGCCATCTTTGGGGGACCATATAAAGCCCCAAGACCCCAAGGGTGGTAGAAATCTACCGTGTTTCACGTCATTCGGTTAGAAGCTCTAGGAGAAAACACAGTTTATATATTTTTCGCATGCTCTTCCTATATGTAGACATCTTGGGACGGAAATGCCTATTCCCAGAGTCAGGTGGCAATATAATGTACCCAAAACAGGGTATCCGCCACCATAAGGATTCATTTACAAAATTAAAATCGGCTCAAACCTCTTTTTAGCTATTCTCATTTTAGTGAAAAATTATTTTTTTGTTCAAACTAAAAAAAAATGCATTCCAAGCGTATCGGGCGTTATTTAAAGTTTAAACGTACACCGCTGGTATAATATGAGCATACACTAATCATATTTTGATGGTAGCGCCATAAACCATGCTTCGGTGTAGTCCAAACCACGAAGATTTACTGTTACTATAAACTACAAATATGTTCTAGTTTTATATTAAATCAAATTGCATTATTTATGTCGCGATTGTGTGTTTTCCTTCAGAGACTCCAGTGATGAGCGTGCTGTTCAACTGGACGTGGTCACCGCCATCCACGTGTTTGGCTGGCAGCTGGTCCAGCGTCGTACTAACATACGCCCACTCACATCTCTCCGCTGTCTGTGGCCGTGCTTGCAGACCTTTGATCTCTTGCTATGTGAAGTAACACTATGCCAGTGCGTTGGAGGTAGCCAATCACGTCATCATTTAGTTATTATTGAGCAATTTTATTGGCTGTAACCCGCAGTTCATTTATACTTAGGGCGTTTCGTTAACTTAGCGTCAGATATGATAGGGATCCACTAAAAGGAATAACGGATAACGAATAAAGAATAACGAACAAAGAATAAAGAATAACGAATAAAAAATAAAGAATAACGAATAACGAATAACGAATAAAGAATAACGAATAATGATTAAGGAATAAAGAACAACGAATAGCGAACAACACAGAATAACAGCCATTTTATATGGAATAACTCGGAATAACAGTCATATTATATGGAATAACATATTAGGACAGCCATTTTATATGAAATAACACGAAATAACGGCCATGTTAAATGGAATAACACGAGATAACATCCATATTATATGGAATAACAGTGAATACCAGCCATTTTATATGGAATAACTCGGAATAACGGCCAAAGTAAATGGAATAACACGGAATAACAGCCATTTTAAATGGAATAACACGGAATAACGGCCATATTATATGGAATAACATGGAATAACAGCAATTTTATATGGAATAACACGGAATAACATCCATTTTATATGTAATAACAGCCTTTTTATATGGAATAAGTTGGAATAACGGCCATATTTAAAGGAATAATGAATAATGAATAACGAATAAAGAATAACGAATAATGAATAAAGAATAATGAATAATGAATAATGAATAAAGAATAACGAATAAAGAATAACGAACAATGAATAACGAATAAAGAGTAAAGAATAACGAATAACGAATAAAGAATAATGAATAACAAATAAAGACTAACGAATAACGAATAATGAATAACGCATAAAGAATAACTAATGACGAATTACTAATAACGAATAAAGAATAAAGAATAAAGAAAAATGAATAAAGAATAATGAATAACGAATAAAGAATAACGAATAAAGAATAACGAATAAAGAATAACGGATAACGAATAACACAGAATAACAGCCATTTTATATGGAATAACTCAGAATAACAGCCATATTACATGGAATAGCACGAAATAACAGACATTTTATATGGAATAACAGAATAAACAAAATAAGACGTACTCTTGATTATTTTAGAGTTAATGCCTTCCAATGAAATTACGGTCAAAATATTCAACAGAACATTTCTTGCTTCGTGTTCAAAAATTGTACTAACTAAAATGTTTCCTTAGAGTCGTACTGTGGAGTCGGTAATACATAACCTGAGAGAGAGAGAGAGAGAGAGAGAGAGAGAGAGAGAGAGAGAGAGAGAGAGAGAGAGAGAGAGAGAGAGAGAGAGAGACAGCACACGGAATGTACACGTAGTCTGTGATACATAACCTGCCAGTAAAACCTGTCATAAACGAGCACCTCAGATTTGAACCAACAGGTGGTAGTGAAAGACGTACATGTGGTCACTTAGTGTGAGTCAGTTGCCATAAAAAACGTCTTCTGGAGCCACAAGATGGTGGTTCCTTAAACCACGTGTCTTATAGAGCCACATTCGTCTGGCTCCAATGAACGGTAGTATTAATGGAGGGATCCGATCCGTCACTCAAATATATGACGTCATACAATAATTCCCAGAATCCCAATTTCAAGGTGACTATACAGGTAAGCTGTTGAATATTTTGAAGCTAATTTAACTGGGGTCTTTTACTACCTATAGGACAATGTTTAATAACTTTTAATTTCATCAAATGCGTACATTTGACAGACGTCTCCTGCTTCATGACGGGGGTAGTATATGTCATAATGATATATTAGCCTACATATGACGTAATTGATTATGACATCATATGCTTGAGTAACACATTGGAGCCATCCATTGAATTTTATTTGGGAGGGATGCCTAAGATGCTTAACTGTTAAATCAGCAGTCGTCGGGCGTTAATTGATTTGCCCATTGTCTCTTCGCAGTTCTGTCTTGGTCGTCAGGGAAAGCCGACAAAGAGTTCTGTTTGATGAGATAATGGACAGTTTCGCATGCACTGTATTGCCAGCTATGGGCACTCGCTCCACCTCAGATTATAGGTAAGAATATGTTTATTATTGCTTAGCGGTAGACTACTAGTAGCATTTGTCAAACAAAACACTGACGTCACCCAGGAGATAACTTGAGTGAAACTGCACTGTTATCTAAGACCACGGCATCTTTCCGTAAGAGCCTGTCAACATAGATATATAAACCCATAGATGTAATGCATTGATTCATGCAGCTGTCAATCAAGCAGACTTCCATTACCCAAAGTATGTTACTTTAACTGACTGAGCTAGTAGATAATCTCTTAGGATATTAGCTAATCCCTAATGCTCGTAGATAATCACTAAGGTCAGTATGAGATAATCACTAATGCTTATCGATAGTCACTAAGTTTAGCATCCTTATTCTCTGGTCACTTGCCCCGCTCCGCTCCTGCATAGTGGTTCGCCCTTGTTAATGTTAAGGCCTGACTGAACACTTAATTCGTATTTCAGTGGCAGCTCACTTTCCTGGTTGCACAGCAAAATCAAGTGATCGATCAATCTAGAGAGAAAGTTCCAATACAAAGTGGATACGCTGAAACAGGTAAGATATGATTTTAATTCCCTTTCTACTAAAGATATACCTTAAGGGACCACCTGCACACAATAGAGGAATCGATTTCTAGCTATGCCCCGCCCATTTCTAGGTAAGCTCGCATTATATACTTTGAACCCTGAATTCCCAAAATCACAATTGAAAGGTAACTATACTGGTAAGCTGTTGAATATTTTAAAACTCATTTGACTGGAGCTTGTTGCTGTCTGTGTGTATTAAATTGTAAATTCAGTAAAGAATGCATACAATTCGTACACTTGACGGACCTTTTCTGCTTCATTACGGAGACATAATGGGTCATAATGATTGTAACGTCAGTATACATGTGATACAATTGATGGTGATGCCATACACTTGAGTGGCAGGCTGGTTATCGAGCCAGTCATTCCAGTGGTAAATTTTCAAAAATATTTTTCTCTTGGTCTGCAAATGGACATTTCTCAAGACCACTGCAGAAGCTGTTTTTGGCTGATATCAGTTTTAAAGGGTTATTACAAGCGACCTGTTAGGCGTTTAGAGCCAAAATTATATGTAGATGTCATATGTGAAACCAGTGCATTGAATATTAAAATTGGGACAGCATTATCTAGTTTTCATTGTCCTGTAAATGTGAGTTACTTTAACACCTGGTTCTCTGTGTTTCTCTTTCCCAGAATTGTATTGATAGTAACATGGAAGATGTAAAACAGCTTAGAGACATTCTCTTGCTTGACCAATGTCAGCGCCCTCAAAGCACGAGCACAATCCCATGGCCTAGAGGCGCTATAGAGTACAGAAAGGAACTAGTCAGAGCAAATCTTAAAACAATGGCCAGAAGGTATGTTAATAATCAGAGGATCCACCAGAAATACGTGGAGGATAGCCGCCTGCATCTCCACATTAGTACATAGGTAAGGTCATCGATTGGTTGTTGAATTATTAAATCATCATCATCAATCATCATCATCGTCGTCGTCGTCGTCGTCGTCATCATCATCATCATCCTCTTCTTCTTCAACAGCGTCATCGTCATTATCATCATCATCATCATCATCATCATCATCATCATCATCATCATCATCATCATCATCATCATCATCACCGCCACCACCATAACCACCACCACCATAACAACCACCACCACCACCATAACCACCACCACCACCACCACCACCACCACCACCACCACCACCAACAACAACAACAACAACAACAACAACAACAACAACAACAACGCTACCGCTACTGATGCCGCCACCACAACCATAGTCATCATCGTCACCATCATCATCATCATCATCATCAGCAGCAGCAGCAGCAGCAGCAGAAGAAGAAGCAGCACAGCCACCACCATCGTCATCGCTGTCGTTCAGATGTGTATAAATATTAATTAAGTCTTATGTAATGTTTTCATTGTCCTGTAAAATATTATGTATTGTAATTTTAATGAAGGACTGTTAAGACGGTGTGGCATAATAGTGTTATATACAGCTGATCTGTTCAAGCTCGCTTCATGGCCCCCAAAGACTCGGAACTAGAAACTGCACTTTTAAAGACAGGTATGATCAGTTTCCGGATCTGAGGAAATCACGCACATGATCAGTTACTATGCGTCTGCTATGTTTAAATTGCCGAAATGTGTAACGGTGTTATCTCCCTGTGATGCGAATTCGCCAGGAATCGCAGGTCAAGCAAAGACAGCGCTGCACACCCACGATCATCGAAAGACTCCCATTCTTGTTCTCTGGAGATTGTGTTTGGAAGAGTTGTAGACATCGACATATCATGGACTATAGCCATATTTATCAACAACATCGTGAATTACATCGAGGTAAATTTTCTATGATTAATAAGAGAAATGTCGAATACATTAAACTAGAGAGAGCTTCACAAAGTTACTATGCATTCTACAATACGTCACCCTAATGACCCTATTTCTACATTCTTACGTCGCTCTAGATACTTCTATATCAATATGTCACTCAACTCCTAAATCCATGCCGCATTCGACTCTTATATTCAGAGGGCACTCTGTATCAGTCTGCCCCGATATACACACGCCACTCAACTCCTATGACCGTATGTCACTCAACTCCTATGACCGTATGTCACTCTACTCCTATATCATACATCGCTGTATAGTACTTCTGTACACACACGTTACTTTACTCCTATATTCATACACCGCCCTGATCCGGCACCATTTTACTTATATACAATATAATCAGATTGTATCACGCGTCCAGATATCATGGTTGTCATCCGTCTAGGCGTCCGTCAGTCCGTCTCCGTCCATCCATCCGCCCGTACGGGTAGGCGGGTACGCGCAAGGGCCCACGCAATTCCACAGCAGCTGATTTGAGTGGGTAGATAATCTACATAGTCCTTTCTCCCATCCATTTCTGTGACTCGTGTTGCTAATTCACGAATCCTTTACACATCCATATTCACAATACTTCACCTTCATATATACATACAGCTATAGTACAGCTCATAAATAAGTCAGAATATTTCTAAAACAAAAAAAGAAACACCATATAGTAAATAATTTGTTGAATATTTTGAACATAATTTGATTGTCTTCCAATTTAATTATGATCAAAATATTCAACAATATATATTATTTTGGGATTTTTTGGGGGAAACCTTCAAAGTTATTTCTGAGGTGTACTGTATCATTATTCTTTTTTTTTTCTTTTCTTTTTTTTATCATTATTCATTACAAACCACGTCACTCACTTTTACATCATTATGTACATGAGTTATATCCCTTGGCATGTGTACTGCATTCATTTCCGACAAATAGTGTTTATAATCTGGTACAAATTAACTTATAATTTTCGATTATCTTTACAACACGTACTCTGTCACGCGCGAGGGGACATAGAACGTGTGGAGACCGGATGGGTTCACCTGGCTAAAGATATGCTGGCAGAGGCATTGCGCAACACACGAATGCAACCAGCCTTCACCAAAGTAGTAATAAGTTAAACTCGTATTCAAAACAGTTTTAAAGTTGTTTTGTAATTAGAGATTATAACATAGCAATTTCATATCACTAACTTGCCGATGCATTCCTCAACTTATTTAAAACACAATAATTAACTTTTGAATATCTTGTTAATCTGTTATATAGACTTAGGTAGGATATAATGTTCACCATGGCCGTTGCTGATGACGTAATTTAGATGACAGATATTGATGACGCAGTTAGAATAATGGTTATTGACAACCTAATTTGAATGACGATTATTGATAACGTGATCTGTAAGGCAGTTATTGATGACCTAATTTGAATGTTAGATATTGACCAGCTATTGTTAATGAACTATTATGCAAATTCCATGTCGAAGTTTCTTGAGATCAGTTCTGGCAATTCAGAATGAAATTGATAAATCATTTCATTTCTGACGTCCAAGAATCTCATTTGCAAAGCAACCATACACGTATATTAAGGACACTTCAAACGCAAGATAGTTTCGACTTATTCACCAAGCTACCTGTATGGTTGCTTTGGAAATGATATTCTTGGGGGGGGGATTAATCAATTTCATTCTGAATTGCTAGAAAACTAATTTCAACAAAGTTATAGACGTTAATTCAATATTGTCTTAAAATATTTGGCTGTTTCTATTGGCAGGATCCATGCAGTTCTTGAACAACTATGCCTACTTGAACAGACATTGTCTCATGAGAGCCATTCTGCTGGCAGTTCTTTTCTACAGCCTATATCTATAAAGGTGCACTCTTCTCATCTTAAACCTCCTTCAGCTCATCATCCACTTTCTAATCAGGGCACGTGTATAGCTACAGAGCCTCATTCCACTTATGAGTCGGGCGCCTATCCTCAGAATAATTATGCTAAGGAGACAAATTTCACCAACGAAGCAGGTTCCATACCTTCTGCTCCATTCAGACATCAGTCGTGTTCCACTCCACAGCCTGCTTTCAACAAACGTGCTTCAGAATGGTGTGCGTTTGTCAAGACCCTTTGCAGTAGTGAACCGTATTCTGAGCCACAGCCTCATGCAGATTTTCAACCTATACCCACTCATGATATATCAATGGGTGCAGTGCCTAGTTCCGAATCCACATACAAGTCGTTTTCCACCCCTAAGGCTGAATTTATCATAAAAAATTTTTCACTGATGAATCCTGTTTAAGTCATTCAGCTTCTTTCAGTCGTGGGTCATTTTCAACTCACCAAGCTGCTCTGATTCGTGAGTTAGGCTCCACTACTACTCAGGGTGTGTTCAGCCAAAATTCATGTTCTAGTCAGCAGGCTGCTGTTATCTAAGAATCACGTTCAACCCGACAGTCAGTGATCATTCATGAGTCATGGTCCACTCAACATGATGCTCTGATTCAAGAATCGTATTCCACTAAAGAGGCTGCTATTATTTTGGAGTCAGGTTCCACACGAAAGATTGCTATCATTCATGAGTCGCGTTATACTAAACAGACTGCTTTCATTGATAAGTCCAGATCCACTGAACAGGCTTCTATCCTTCATGAATCACGAGCTACTCAGCAGTCTATTATAATTCACGAGTCATCTTCTATTCTTCACTCCGATTTAACTAATGACTTAGATATGGTCCATCCTGCTACTTTGCCTCATGAGTTAGATTCCATTCCTCAGCCTGCTCATCATAGGCGTGCGTCTGAATAGTGTGCATTTGCGAAGTCCTTTTGTAGTGGCGAGCCGTGTTCTGTTCCTCAGTCTCCTACATCCCAGCAGCCACTTTCCAATAATGATGTGTGTACGCATACAGACCCTCGTTTCGGCTATGACGCATATACTACACAACAGCTTAATTGTGTTGAAAAGTGGGACTTCGACAGTGCGCATTCTGGCCACGAGGCTGTCAATAACCAGTCATGTTCCACTCCTCGAACTAACTTGCCTAAACCTGCTTCAGCATGGTGTGCTTTTGCAAAATCTCTTAGCAATGATGATCAATGTTCTGTCATCATCATCATCATCATCATCATCATCATTATCATCATCATCATCACCGCCACCACCATAACCACCACCAACACTACCACCACCACCACCACCACCACCACCACCACCACCAACAACAACAACAACAACAACAACTGCAGATTATCAGTCTGTTTCAGGGAACGATATGTTTATCGGAACAGATGGTCGTTGTGCCTATGACTTGAGTTCTAGCACTCAGAATATTGCTAAAGAAACTGATTTTGTCAATGATTCATACGCCACTCCTTTAATGCTACACTCCTCAGCTTGGTTTTATTCAGGAACTGCGTTCCACTCCTCAGACAGCAGTCATCAATGATTCTCAATCCGATCCCCATGGTACTTTCGAGTATGAACCTTGTGCTAGTCTGAAAGAAGCACAAATATTACCGTTAGAAGAGCAGAAAAAGCCATTACACAATAAGGCTATCAAGGAGAAGATCCATCAATTCTAGCATTTTGTCTTATCCAGTCATGGCCCCTCTACCTGGGGGTTCCATATCTTCCTTTTAGTCATATGTACACCTAAATTTACCATCTGTTCTGTCATCTTATTATCTATGAGGTTTTCAATATGTCATTTTTTGTGCAATCTGTGTAGTTAATTCTAAGACATTTTATAGTTTTATGTCATTCTTTTTATTCTGTTGTATTTTGTTTTGTTGCATTATGTAGTTGGTTTGCTTGGTATTTCTATTTTTTATTTCATCCTTTTTATCCTTTCTCTTTATTAGTATTTTATTTGTGTTATCTTGTGATGTTTGTTTCATTGTTTGGTTTATTGTTGTATTTGATTCAACATATCATCTTTTGCACTTTAATACTGTCCTTTGTACATTAGTGCATCTTAGCCTAGTGCAGTGGTGCATTTCTAAAAAGCATAGCAGTGTGACCAACTTTGCGTATCTCACGAAACCTTAAAGGTGCATATTCACACCAAAATGCTTCAAAATAAAATTGCTGTAAAACGGTTGAAATTGTGTGTCGAGCTGTAATGAAAGGAAATAAATCTTAACATATGGTAATTTCATTATGCAAAAATAATCTAATTTCTCAAGACACTAGTCCCTAATTCAACTGCGTGGCAACTAAAACAATTACATTAATTTATATGGAAGGAAACCATCATATGTTAAAATTTATTTCGTTTCATTACATTGAAGTATACAATTTAATCCTCTAAAAGTATCAAATTTAAACAATTTTATTTTCAAGCATTTTTGTGTGAATATGCACCTTTAAGCTAGGCTCAGTTAGTCGTGTCTTAGGTGATATTGATTTGGATCATTAGTGGAATGTTTGTGTTACTAATTATTATTGATTTGTGTGTTTGTTTTGGATGGTATCTAGCTGATTAATTGATGTGTTGTTTGCTTATTTGTTATTTAGCATTGCAATCTTATCTGAAGATTATGTTTTGTTAATTTGTTGTTTTCTTATATAGTTTTATTATTTATTCTTGTTTGTCATGTTGTATTGCTTTGTGTATTTCGTATTACTTTGTTGTCTTCGTTCTGCCGGCGTTTTTTCTTGAACATTATGTTAATTCACTATTTTTGGTCTGTATTTTATTACCCAGTTATAACTCGTTTTTACTGTTGTGTTGTGTTTCGGTTGTTTGTCTTTATTCAAATATTTCTTATATTGTTTTGTTTGGATTCTTCCTCTTGATTAATATTTGATCTGTATCATATTGTACGGTTTGAATCATTATTTGTCTTATAATTCTATTTGACTCAGCTTGTCATCTTTTGTGTGTAGATCTTTTAGATTTGGTTGTCGTGTTCGTGTATTGGTGCATTTTAGTCTAGAGCAGTGGTACATTTGAAAAAGAATATCAGAGTGATATACTTGGCGTGTTTTGCAAAACAATAAGCGGATCTAGGGCTCTAGCTTCATTTTGCTGTGTTTTGGGTGGTAGTAATGTGTTTATTCTGTTTAATGACTATTCTATTTTCCATTTGATTTTTTACACTCTGTTGCAGAGTTTGCTTATGTTGTTTTGTTTGTTTGTTTGTTTGTTTGTTTGTTTGTTTGTATGTTTATTTTTAGTTTGTTTGTTTGCCATGAGAGATTGTTTGCCATGATCGTTTCTTTGTCATGCTCATGTAGTTGTTATTTGTTTGCTTTGTCCGTTTTATTGTATTGATTTCTTTCTCCAATTGTTTTCGTAGTTTATTAGTTATTAGCTGTGATCATTTTGATGATGTATTTATTCCCGTCATCCAGAGTTGTCTTTGCTTGTTTATTTTGTTTTCTGGGTCGCTTATTTGTTTGTTTATGTGCCCGCTTTGATAATTAACTTCATTGTCCAGTGCTTTGTGTTCCTATTGTTGTTTTGGTGAATTGGTTTCTTTCATGGTGGTTTACATTGTTTGTATATGGTGTTGGTGTTTTTATCTATCACTTATTTGTCCTTGTTTTTGTATGTTGTTTTCTGTATTTGGCAGTTTCTCTTTGTATTAACGTTGTTTACTATTTCATATTTAGTCGTCCCTTTGTATTTTTGGTGGCATGATGTTTTGTTTTCTTTTTTCAACGGTTTTGCTTTATTTCCTTGTTTTTTGTTTTGTTTACTTCCTGTGTTGTTGTTGTTGTTGTTGTTGTTGTTGTTTGTTTGTTTGTTTGTTTGTTTGCATCTTTTGGCTTCTTTGTATCATTTGCTTGCTGTATTGATTTGTACTTTGTTAATTTTTTGCTAATGTCCTGTTCTATGTTGTGCGTTTTTGCTAATGTCCTGTTCTATCTTGTGCATATTTGCTTATCCTCATCACATTTAGCATTCCTCAAACAAGTATGCCTGCGGGTGTATGTTGAGTTTCACTTGCACTCGAACAAGGAATTCTCAGAATCCTAATTTCAAGGTAACCAATCCAATCAAGTTTACTCTCAGGAAACACTACTAACTGCCCGCACCTATCTCGAAGACCCTATGTCGTATTCATGAAGAAACGGCTAAATATTCATCTAAAGTAGGTGAATACTTATGCCATATTTACGCATTTTCTGTGCTTTTAAAGCGAATACAGCACCATGTAACCTGTCTATGGCAGCAACAGCGCCAGGTCAAATTAGTTTCAAAATATTCAACAGAATGCTTAGAGAAGGCATTTGATAAAGTATGGAAGCATGGACTCCTCCTAAAGCTCAGGACCAGTGATATTTCTGGGAAAATGTACAGCTAGATATGCCATTATCTCCACAACCGAAAGGCATCAGTACAGCTGAACGGGACGAGCAGCAAGAAAGTCCGGCTACGACATGGTGTACCTCAGGGTGGTGTAGTCTCTCCCACCCTCTTCACAATATTCATCAATGACCTGGTGAAGAACCTTCCAATGGGAGTTAGAGCTGCATTGTATGCTGACGATCGTGTGATGTGGAGCAGCGAGGAGTATGTGTCAACAGCCAATTACCGCATGCAACTGGCAATTGATCACCTCAATTCTTGGGTTACAAGATGGTGTGTCCAGATCAACAAAGAGAAGACAGTCACAACTCAGTTCTGCACTTTGAGGATGAAGTAACCTATCTTGGTCTGATATTTGACAAAAGACTAACCTGGAAGGTGCAAATCAGAAAAGCTGAAGGCATAGCCAAGCAGTTATGCGGAAGCTCTCTGGAACAAAAAGGGGAGCTAACGTGAAAATTCTGAAACAGGTTTACTCTGGTTCAGTTAGGCCAATCATCGAATACGGCTCATCATCATGGATGACTGCTGCTACAAGCACCCTTCAGACATTGGATAAGGTACAAAATCAGGCTCTTCGTATCATAACAAGGTCTATGAAGACCACTCCAATAGCAGTGATGGAAGAACTTACCAATATCCAGCCACTACAGCAGAGACGAGAAATCAAGGCCGAGATTCAATACGAGAAATTCAAATTGATGCCTCACCATCCCATGCATCTGCTGACTCACGAAATGTCAGAGGAAGGCTCAAAAGAAATAATTTCTTATTAACCTCAAAGAAAATTGAAAGAAACAGAGAGTCGGACATCTTCCCCAGATGTAGAAACATAGCTGCTATCTCTAAGAGGGAACCATGGAAAGCTTCTGAAATAGGAAACACAATTTCAATCTGGTCCTCGATTCCAGGGATTGAAAGCAAGGGAGATCAAGCAGAGGTGACAAACAAAGTTCTTGCATTGAGTCATATTGCAGAAAACTACCCCCGAGGAAGAGTGGATACATGTTTATACAGATGGATCAGCTATCCAGGCTGTCAAGAATGGAGGGGCAGGTGCTCACATTAGGTTTCCATGATGTGGATATATAACAGACTCATGATTGCCAACAGGGAACCACTGTAGCAATTACACCGCGGAAATCCAGGCACTGATCTTAGCTAGCCAAATGCTGATACAACGAAAAACCAGAATTGAAAATATTGTCTTCCTGACAGACTTCCTCTCTCAGCGCTCCAGGCGCTGGAGAGTGGAAAGGAAAGTACAGATTTAATTCATGAAAATCTTATGCAACTGACTAAGGAGAACAATGTTAACTTACAGTTGATCCCCTCGCATTGTGGCATATTAGTAAATGTCAAAGCTGATCAAGTGGCTAAGGAATGGTCAAATAAAGAACAATTCAACCACGAGGTTGACTTTGAAGAACTGAAGCATATCATTAAAGCCACAAGAACCACCAGCAGGCAGCATAATGATGCAATACACAGCCTCAGTAGGAAGGGTCAGACATGTATCTTCAGATTGAGGACTGGTCAAAATCGTCTCAATGCACATCTTCACATCTCAAGATTACAGATTCTGCACTATGTGAGGGTCAGCAGGAAGAAGAAACAGTATAATATCTCTTGCAGCACTGCCAGCGATATGAGCAGGCTAGGAGACGCTTCTGGCCCATTGAAGTATCTTTTGAAGAGAAGATCAGAGGAGACAGAGACAGTTTGATGACCACTTCAGCTTTCATGTACCAAATAAGGAAAACAGTCTAAGATTATTGTCATGAGAAAGATGACCACAAGAAGAAGAAGAAGAAGAAGAAATTATTAGATTATAGACTTATATCTATACGTTGTGGGCAATTTGCAATAAAACTTGTTCCCCTCAAACTTTAGGTTTTTTCAGCCGATTAAAACTATATCCCCAACCCCTAGTCCAACATATCTACACCCTCTGCAGGCTTCAGATTCACATTGAACTGTATGCCATTTAGAAATCAGCATTTTAAGGACTTTCAAATATTTTGAAACTAATTTGACTGAAAAGGACTCGAGATACGTTCTCTTCATGTCATTTTCAAACATTAGATTACTCAGTAAAAGCAAAACACCGTTATATCAAAGATGGCGGTAAGTTTACATACACTTTAGCTGGCGTTAGCGAATAGAGAAACACATGTTCGGCTTAGGAATCAATTTCGAGTACAGTCCAGCAAAGAAATAACCTAAAATGTTTACAAACCAAAGTAAAATGTACTGTCGAAAATTTTGAACATAACTGGATTGAAAGACATTGTTGCCTAAGGCAGCAATTGTCTTCAAATCAAATTATGCCCAAAATACACAAATAACAGTTCTTACTATCTTGGTTCTGTTCACGTTTATAGACATGTTATCTTATCCCTGAGCTGTACTGTATATAGGTAATATTATGAAAAGGTCCATTCATTAACCCATGACACAGCTGGCTAATGACCCATCCCAAACTAAAGGTCTGTAATAAAATCGATATTGCTGAATACGGCACACCAGTCTGCGCTGGCTGTATGATTGTTATTCATAACAATGGGTGGGGTTGGGTGTGTGGGGTGTTTTAGCGAATAGAGAAATGTACATTTCTAATAGCCAGCATTACCAGTATTGCCTTGGATGAATGCTAAGCTCGTGTATGCCTACTCATCATTACCTTTTTTGTCATGTCTGGAAGGTACATATTGTTATAGTGGACCGGGAGTAGGCCTGCTTCAATAAACTTGAAACTTGTTGAAACTGTGTTAGCGAATATATCGATTTTTAATATCGGTAATACATGTGAAATTGATTTAGAAGAAAGGTTTAGCCGAAATTAGGCTCTTCGTTGGAGTTAAGTTAATCATTGGTCAATGGAGGAATCCTGTTTTAGCTATGTTCCACCTAGCTCTACCTAAGAGCCATGTACGCTTTGTCTGCATTGGGATCAAGCAATTCATGCACTCCCTGAATCTCGATTACTGGAAAACCATACATGTAAGCTGTTGAATATTTTGAAACTAATTCGACTGGTTGGTGTTATTGCTTATGGCGGCAACAACGCTGAGTCAAATTAATTTCAAAGGTATTCAACATAATGTTTATTAAATCGCAAAGACATACAATTTGTACAACTTGACGGTCTATTAAGTAATTATAACGGGATATCCGATTGCCCGTAGCATGTGAATGGACCTTTCAATTTTAGAAATGCCCCGCCCATCTCTAGCTAAGTTCCACCCACAACTTGAGCATGTTGAGATCGATGGGTCTCCGAACTCCCTGATTTTCCAGAAAAACTATATGGGTAAGTAGTTGAAACTAATTTGACTGGTCGATGTTGGTTTATACAGATTAAATTTTTTGTTCTAATGGAAGCACGATAAGCCATGCATCTTATAACCGAGTCTCCTATACACATAAAATATAATAGATAAATACATCAAGGTGGCGAGTTGCATAGAATAATGAATACATTTTAAGAGCTTCTACAGTGGCCAGGAGACATGCCTGTTTGCAGACCACGAGAAAATCAGCCACAGACTTTTTGACAGTGAAATGATAACCTAAACCAGCTATTACAGTGGCAATTCCCGAAGATAATCCTCTCCCAGTTCACAGATGCTCTCCATAGCAGAATCGAAATATGTATATACAAATCTGAGTGCAAAAGTGTAAATATAAATGGAATATGTTACAATTTAAAATAATCTTAACGAAACCTTATCCCAAATTTAATAGCTGTTATAATTGGAATATGTTACAATTTAAAATAATCTTAACAAAACCTTATCACAAATTTACTAGCTGTTATGGGCATACATTATGCATCACATTAGATGTTTCGTCATAGTGTGTGCGTGCTGGCGTGCGTGCATGCATATGCATGCGAGAGCGAGAGAGAGAGAGAGAGAGAGAGAGAGAGAGAGAGAGAGAGAGAGAGAGAGAGAGAGAGAGAGAGAGAGAGAGAGAGAGAGTATGTGGAAGTTTGAGATATAAAATATTGGGGTAGAGCACTTAGACCCTTTCACCGACAAAATCTTATCACAATTTCAGGGTATGAAAACAGGAAAGCTGTTAATGTTTGGAATAGACCTGAACCTTTCTATTTTAGCTATGCCCCACACACCTCTAGCTAAGCTGCACCCACACCTCGAGTGTGTTGGGATCAATCGATCTCTGAACTCCGGGACTTGCAATTTACAGAAAGCTATGCTGGTAAGGTGTTGAATATTTTGAAACTAATTTGACTGGACGATGTTACTGCTTATGGCGGCAACAACGCCAAGTCAAATTAATTTCAAAATATTCAACATAATGTTTATTAAATAGTAAAGACATGCAAGTATACAACTTGATGGCTTATTAAGTGATTATAACTGAATATCTTGTGTCTGGAGTCACGTGATTTAACGAGGGGCGGAGCTTCACGATTGAATGAGTTCCCAGAGTCCAGACATGCAGCCAGTCAATAATCATTACACAATACATTAACCCTTGCACGTTTGTCCTGGCTCGATGAAATCGGCACATAATTACCCTCATTAACTCTTGTCATTACGCTATAGACCGTTAAAGGCAGGGCTGCGCGATTGAATGAGTTTTCAGAGTCATGAAAAGGTGAGTCCAGACATGTACCCTGTCAATCATCCTTACACAATGCAATAACCATTGTCAACCATCATTACACGGTAGGACGCTGATTACCCATAAGCTCACCTGATTGGATGACAGGAGTCACGTGATTTAATGAGGGGGAGGGGCTTATGACCACACTCTAGATCTAACATCCAATCAGAATGGCGGAGCACTTCAAAGGAAAAACTAACACAAAAGGCGACAGAGATCAAAGGAAAAAAGGTGTCAAAATAACAAAGGAAAGAACAAAAGAAAAAGGTGTGAAATTTGGGGCCCAAGTCGCCTCACCTCTGCTATTGATGAATGACACTTGCCAAACAGTAACTCTCTAATTTAATAACTATCATCTAATGGTACATATTTTATGCAGCTTGATAATGATTGTCTCCTGTCACACATTAACATCCAATACGACCACTATCAACTGACCATACATCTTTTATACAACTTAGTAATGATTGGCTCCTGCTAAGTAGTAAATCACTGATAAAAACCTGTGTAGTCCTGAATGGTTATCAGATTGGCAGACATGTGGTGAAGGTGAGGATTTGAGCAATGATCGCATGCAAACACACACCACAGTCAAGAACTAGTCACATTTAATTAGGAACAAACCAAATGAAGAATGGAACATAGTTGATCGAGTTCACTTATTCCTATTTTCAAATCCCCAGTTGGCATTATCAAAATATGGTGACCCCACGATGTATTAGAATTATGATTGGCCATGATGAACTCAGAACACAGGCTACAGAGGTGTGTTCGGAATGCAGTTGATCAACCTATAATTCTCAGACAATGGTTCACAATACCACAGGCACTCAATCACTATAAGTTATAACTAATGGATATACATTATCAGAAGTTTGATGTAACCCCTGGTTTGCTATTTATTTATTATCGACCTATATAGGTGGTCATTATGGACATAGTTAAGTGGTGTCTTTTCCCAGGTTCATTTAACATATCATATCACAATCACTTTCTGCAGGGTGGTGACCCTCTCAACTTTCGCCGCCACCTGTGAATGACTAACATCCTGTTTAGGTCAATAAATATTTCGGTCCTCTGCCATTGGCCAGTCACTGACTAAAATCACTGATTTTCGTTGCTACGCAAATGAAATCTATGGCTAGCGAATATTATCGGGTTTACAATGGCAGTGGCTCTTTCAGATAGAACACCGTCAAACACAAGTAAGGACAATCACTAATTTATAAAGACGGGTCATGTGTTAGTCAAAGATACCAGCTGAATTGTCAATGTCAATGTCTGAAATGGGAGATGAGGGCATGCATGGTGATAATCGATTGCTGGAGAAAAACAGAACGTTCAGCCTAAGGAACAACTCACCGTAATGAAAGTCTCTCATGCTAGTCACGATTTTGAACTTCATCAAAAACAGACTATTTTGGTGTTCATGTCCGAATTGGCAACAGTTAGGACGTGGACAGTGCGTGCATCATTGTACTGCTTTCCATGCATCAGTAGTGTTTCTGGCACTGAGCTTATTGGGAGGGCGGTGCATCTATGAAGCTCTCTGCTAGAGACCTGAACATGTTTAAATCGTTCCGCATATATTTAGGGGCTGGCTCAGGGTTTATATATTCACCGTGCTCGGTGCCTTCTATTGTGTGTGTGGCGTGCAGAGCCTCGGGTTGCCATATAATATTCAGGCAATTTCCAGCTCAGTGTTCAGCTTGCCCGCAGTGGAAGCAAACATCTGATCTAGGTTGCGGGGTGCCGATCCAGCAGGAGGGCAAAAGGGTGGACAGGACCCTGGATGCGATGGTCTAGGACTGCTCGCGGGTTAGTTGGCTCTTTGAGTCCAGGCGGCAAAATGCATCAAAGTATTTTTCATGGAGGTGACATGGGAATTTAGGTCTGATATTTGTGTGATTACCTGATGGAGACTCTTCTATCGGTAATAGGCCAAAATCAGGATTTTTGGTCGGAGCGGCCATATATTACCTTTTTGTAGTATGGGAAGGGGTGGTGCTGAACGAAGTGGTGGTTGTTGTTGGAATGATTGTGGTGGAAGAATCAGCCGCAGGTGGCACAGGCGTATTCGAAGAGTGTTGCTTATTATTATTCTTTTTACCAGAACCGTTAGGTCCAGCAAATTTATTCACTTTGTCTGCGGGGTCGTGTCATTTTCTATTGGATGGAGTATCTTCAATTGGGTGGCTTCGTGGTTTAAAAAGTTATTAGTTCGTATCACAGTATTAGTTAATTCAGCAATATATCTTATATCTGCCTGCTACAGGCGTTTTTTCAGATCAGGGTGCCGGCACAGTGCCTCATGAAGCTATTGCTCAATATCGAGTTTTGAGCTTCTCCGTACAACGAGCCATAGGCTCGCATCACCAGCAAGCTCCAGTAGGGTTTCTTTAGTCTTCCATCAGATGCTGTGCAGGAGGATGTGGCTGGTTTGTGCATCGATGCTATCGTGGAAGAGCTCCTGAAGAGCAGCTGTACTAAGCTGAGCAAATGAGAGTGGATCATTTGTCCTTAGGTCTGTCAACACATGAAGGGCCTTTCCCTTCAGGTGGGTGGCCTTGTACAGGCCCTTGGTGGCTTCATCCCACCTGTTCAGTCCCACAATTAAGTAGCACTGTGTAGTTCGGATCGACCGGTCAGGTGCCAGCCGTACCAGCTAAGCTGGGTATGCGCCGCCAGTCCTGGATTCGTTCCATGAACACGCCCCCACCCCCTGGGTAGAGCTATAAGCGTAAATGAGCCTATGAGAGGGATTTCGTCGTAAAAAACGACTAAGTTCGTTAAAACGCGTAGCACGCATGCGCGCGCTTACCACTGCATTGCCAGAGCGCATATATCACGTCCAAGATAGGATAGCACTTTTAATGTACCGAGTAGGTACAATGTAATCCTTTATAATTGCTTGTTCTCGCCGAATCTGGTATCAATCAAGACCAGCTTGGCCTGAATATGTGATTCTACAGATGTAGAGGCAGCGATGTTCTTTGGTGGATAACTCGCCGGATCTGCCGGCCACACAAAAAAGTGGTTATTCAATGGCCCTCCCGCCCCCCGCCCCCACCCGCACTGATGTCATGTAGGTTTATTTAAACTTTTTGACTGCAGCAAGTAAACTTTGCCCAGTACATCTTAAGAGCTAACTGACGTACCTTGCACTGTTAAGCTTAGTATGCATCTTCATGCGTATTCGACAACCCCCGCTGATAAACGGGTTGTTCTTAGCTCTCATCTGTACCGTCGGTGTACGGGAACTTTCTTCCTAGCAGTAATGTTATTGTAGAACTTACTGACTGTTCGTTAGACATTCTTATATCGTGATTACCGTCCTGAGTTCGCTCCGCTCCCGTTCTGGGCTGTATGCAGGAATCCTGTTCGCGGGAATCGACATGCGGGGACTTTCCAGCTTCCAGAGAATGCGTAGACTCACGTCACACCAAGGGTGACGTATCAATTTCAGTAACACAATAGCCCATCTTTAAGAATGGCTACTGACTATTCAGGTAACCATGCTTAACATCTTTAATTATTCTGTTAATTACGACTTTAGTAATTATATTTCATCTTTGTAAACGGGCCCGATGACTAAAAGGAATCGTAACAATCTTAGGACCGCTAGTTATAATTTCTTTATCTGTTTATAGATATTATTATTTTACTGTAGGGTGTTTTTACTAACCGCACCGTAGTAGGTTCAACAGCCTGTACTATATGTATTATTCTGATCATTTCACATTGCATTACTTGTACTGGTTAGTTTTATTTATGGCGAGCAGCCATCAGTTTCATATGTTGTGTTTATTTGTGGAAAACGTAGGACTGCAGTGCACGTAAGAAACACTATACAGCAACATTTATATATGCATCACTTTCTCCCGCCACCGACAATTTTTCACTGAGGTCGCTGACCGTGCTATAACTCTGTTTAGCCCGGCATGCTACCGACTAAAAGCCTGTCTATTTAGCTCAATAGGATAGGTTTAAAAAGATTAGAGACAATTTCTTCGTCAAGAGACACATAGTGTACACCTCTTTTCCGGTAGTTGCAATAATTTAGCCCCGCACTCTGGCAAGGTCGTGTAAAATTGGCCAACATACCTATTGGGCCTCATATTTCTAAGTTATTGTCTCTCTTCATGTTCCACTAAGCCTTATGGCTTCTTAATTGTTTGGATGTCCCTATCCGCACAATGGACTGATCCGACCCTTGGAAACTATTGAGTTTCTGAGTGGTGATCGCCAGGGTGTGGTGTCACACACACACCTCCCGTGTATCTTCTGATACCTAGTAGTTAGTTATCCTTGCCAATGTAGGAAGCACTGCGAAAACATATTATAATTATTGATTTCTTTCTCATCTTCTAGGAAGTCTCCCCCGCACCGCAGTGCATAACTGGGCAACTTGCGTTTAAACCTAACATCAGGTTAAAAGGTTAGCTCCATAGGACCTGGTGATGGGCGAGATGTGCATCCCCACTGAATTCTGTAGATATGTCTGGGCATGATGTTAGGATCTGCCACGCCCTTATGGGAAGGACATTCACGGTGGGTATTCATCTCTCCTACCCCCACTGTAACGATAGATCAGTCATCTAAACTTGCTTTTGTGAAAAGTAACCATTGTCCTGTGACGTTTTATGTGGTTATGGAGCAAGATGTCCGGATTCTCACCAAGCTCGGAGGTCTTGTAAGATAACATGTATGCCCGCTGTCTTGAGTATTGATGTCTTAGGACATCCTCTCTCAATGACAGCCATATCTAAAACCGCTAGATAGGGCACCCGCCATTTGTGGCCTAAACTAGTTCTTGACTTTAAAAACTAAATGTTAGGTTAGGCATAGAAGAAGGCCCGCATAAATAGGGGCGGCACCTACTAATTCTGGATATTTAAAATCACATAAGACGGTGACATGGGAATCCCTCGGGAATTGCACGTCCCGTCTTCACGTAAAACAGCACACAACATTATAGTCATAATTTCACTGGGTATGGTCTTTCCTTTATAGCATTTCAGTTGAATATTAGAGTGGGCCCTTTCTGGCCAATATGCTTCTCCCGCTTTAAGCGGTGGCAGCATTTTCCTGTGACGTAGGCCCGTGCGAGGCACTTGCCTCTCACAAGGATTCAGTGACGATGGCCCGCTCGAGGATACTACTTCTCACCAAAAAATAGCATTAGAAGTAATGCCCGTGTGAGGCACATAGCTTTTCGCCACTATAAAAGATAATTTCTTTCCTTTCAGCTTAGAGGTATAATAACTTATATTAAGTTAATTAGTGATCTTGTATGCGGGAGTCTCCTTTGCGGGGATACCTCTGCGGACATACGAGTCTGTGTGGTACCTCCGGGGGCGCCACATTTAAAAGTTCATAGGGCTGTCTCTATCTCTTGTATTTTCGTATACTCATTTTTATCTAGCAAACTTGACAGTCTGTTTTAGGTAAATCAATTGTATAGACTTATTTAAGTTAGGTCACCAATCAAATATTGTAAGTACATAGATCACGAAATTGCTATGGACAGGCATACCGGTGACACAAACTCATGGGCTGATACTGTTGTGTTCAATATTCGCGACGATGGTCGCACGGCCTCACCGGAACGATTGAGTTCCACCGGCCTTAGGAGCCAGTCTTTGTTACCCATAGGGCTGTGTCGCATGGGATCCATAACCCCGAGACGGGGAAATAGCCAGTGTCATCACTCGTCATGTACATATGACACGGCGAGCCGACACCATACACTGGAACGGCCCGATGCTACCCCGCGAGCTACAACTGACAAAGCTACTTCTCTCAGGGAGAGTCTCCATTATATTCCAGCGGCATGATGGTCTTGTGCCCACGGTCAGGTCAGGTCGTAGGTAGCGAGGGCTGGAACGTGGCGGGACTTCTTGCGGGATTTTCCAGAACTGGAACCACCGCTCGTCACTATCTTCGTACAGTGGTCTATATATTGGATTTGTGTGTGTCATTGGGACATAGATGCGGCTGGCCAAAATTGATGGAATTCTCCATCTCGTTCTTGTTCCCATCGCTGATCGGTGGGGCAGTAGAGGTAAGCATCTTCATATCAACGTGGTGTCCAACTGTCTGGATCATCAAGGGATGTTGTTGTGGCCCCTCATCGGGTACCAGTTGTAGACGGGTGGCCGCCATCTCACTCCTGTTCCCCCAGCTGCCACCACCAGTTGGGGTGTTGTGCAGAGGTTCCGGGTAGTATATTGTCGTAAACGTGTTCCGCGCTCTCGTTGTTCCCTTCGCTCGCTGGGTCAGGGTGCCACTCCATCGTGGCCAGGTCAATGAAGCGAAAGGCTGTCCACGTCTGGGCTCCTCTTCTGCGACTTTCCATTACAGCTGGTCTCGGGCCATGCGATGCTGTCCAATGGACACTTTCTCGGGGCTTCCACACAATCGTTTGCCAGCTGGCTACTTGGAGATGTGTGAGTCTGGTCGTGCATTCCCAACATGGTGGGGTGGCTGAACCAGCCAGGTTCTGCTGGCTGGGCTTGGCTCAGTGGCTGATGAGACATCATCTTCCTCGCTGCCACGGTCTGGGAGCAGGAGCCCAGGGTTCGGACCAACCATCTTGGTCTGGTCTTCTTCTGGTGGTGGTGGTGCTGTGGCTCTCAGTGGCAGATGTCTTCCTTTCTCCTCAGTCAGAGTGCATGAGGCCGACGCCGATGTATACGTTCATGCCAGAAGTGTCAGCGGTTCTCGAAGTGCCAGCAGTGGTCATGGTGACAGCTTTGGCATCGGAGGTGGTAGCTGTAGTGGTAGTAGTTGTTGTGGTAGCAGTGATGGCGGTTGTAGCAGTGTAGGTAGTGGTGGCAGTGGTAGTTATGTCAGTGGTGTCACTGTTGCTAGATGCGTTGGTGGTGGCTCTTTCCACAACGTCCATGGTTGGAAAGGCATTCCGAGGCCAACGAGTAGTTTCTTCGAGGGAGGAATATGGTCAGGTTTGTCCTGCAGGGAGTGGGAGGTGCGTGAACGTGGAGTGAGTGCGTTCCACAGATGGAAATGGCTGTAGGTGGCCAGGAGAGGATTGAAATACAGCGAAGGATATTCCTAGCAGTCGATAAGTTTCTAACAGTCGCTACTCATTCGGTCAGTCTATATCTATAAAGGTTTCGTGTTAAGGGCTAGTTCCTAAAAGTCCGCTTACGGCGGAATGGTGCAAGTTTCTACATTGGTGGCTTCACTTAGAGGAATGCGGGTTGAAAAACATTTTAGTCGATGCCACCTGGTTGATCCGATGTTCTCAGGAGGTATCCAGAGGTGGTCCTTCTTATTGTGCCTAAGCGTTAGCAGTTTTTATGGGTTCCCACATGAGGCAATAATTTATCTATCCTAGATATTTTTTGTGGCTTAAGGCCTCACGCTACCACAGAACGACCTAATTGGTTAAGTTATGCGAGAACCTCTACCCTCGTAAAGTCAGGTGAATCTTTCACTCATAAATGAAGATCAGCCTGGGCGACATCAAAAAGGTTTTGAGACAGTCCAAGGAACGAGTTGCAGATACACAGACTGACTCATATAATTAAGGGAGGAAAGTGTTTAAGGAATCTCTGTCAAATAGAGGTGCGACTGTGGTCTAATACTACGACAGGCAGAGGTTTGTGCGGATGACTAGAAAAAGATTCCAGGCGATGTGGTGGTTATTCTGGTTCAGTTGCCTTGAAAAGTTATGACTGGCAGGTCGTGCAACTGGATCCTTTTATCTTGACCGCAGGCCAAGCAGTCCAAAAGAAAATAGGTTGCTAGTCGACTGAGAAGATTGAGCCGTGTTGGGTCTACGTTCTTCTTTCAGAGGATGTGCGTAAAGGGCGCTTAGTGCATGTAGTGCAGTACTTTTATGCAAAAAGCCCTTCTCTAAAGAAAAAGGGCAGTATAAAGGTCAAATAGGTGGATTGAAAGGATGGCAGAGGAATTCAAAGCCTTGGAATTGAGTGTGTCTGTGGTGAGCAGTCTTACATAGTACGAATAAGGTTACGGCATTAAGATCGTTTGCAATTGTGGGAGGAGGTGGCAACGGTACTTCAGGTGTACAAAGGTGAGCTGAGAGACACAGCGAACTGGGAGACTCGGCTTTCCTTGTTTCCTAGTGAAACATGGACTATCTTAGAAGCCGAAGAAGTGCGGATCACTGCTCTGGGGGACACACGATTATCACGGGAGCCTCGATTGGGAGCTAAACAGAAGTGGCAGAAATAATGTCTGCTGACGACTTTCGTTTTAGGGGAGTTTCCAAGTGTCATGATGCGGGCTTATAAATGAACTAAGACGAAGCCTTTTGTGCTGATGAGTCGGCGTCATCGACAGCAGCGCTACTCTGAATCTCACGCTATGTCAAGCCTGCAAATTTGGTGGCTAAGGCGGTCATCCTTAAGAAGTGTGTTTTATGTAGTACGTCGAAAGGCTAACGATGCTAGTTTATATTTTCACGCCGAGCGGGGCACGAGATTGTGATCCGAAAATGATGTCTAAGATGGTCAATCTCTTTTTGATAAAATGGGCCGCTTTAAGAGCAGGAGGAAATCAAGTGCCTAAGGCAGTATATCTAGGAATCTGCAAAGAATAGAAAATACTAGATTAGCAGATACATTTAAGATTTAACGTACGCAGTTTCGAGTCTCTGCAAAACGGTTCAAATTCTAACAGTCACAATTCCCATGAAAGCTGGGTCTAGGTTTTGGTAATGCGACATTGTTGGCTTCGAGCCAACCTTGGTAGATATATTCCCAAGGTGCAACATCGCACGGCGTTTTAGTCCTTGGAAAGCGGAGATCACTAAGCCAGGAGGGCGGCACTTCTGGAAGCGGAGGAAAGTCTGGGCGGAAGTGGTTTGGGCCGCAGTTATGATGGGTTCAGTCCCTCCTCTGTATTGAGGGAAGGCACTGCATTTTCCATACACAAGTCTCTTTGAGGAACACAAGGAGTGCCGGAAGGTTCGCAGGAGGGCGGAACAATTTAGGCTGTTAGTTTGGACTGCTTTAAGTTAGCGATCCATCAAAAAATTACATCTTAGTGGATGTTTTGTAAATGTCGCTCTGGCGGACCAGTCTTGAAAATGGTTCTTCCGTGGTGAATTTCACAAGTAAAGCTGGTGAAGCAGGAATACTTAGACCGTCGATGGGAGGCACTTGTCAAACCTCTACGCACTCATACCTGGGCGCTGCTGTCTGACGATGCAGAGCCAGCTGATTTTATTGTGGTCAGCACTGCATCTCATTTTCTGTTGACGAATGTTTGCTGTCTTGTGTTTACTGTGGACCAATCAGGAGTTGCATAAGTAGGCTTGGAGATCTTAGCTGAATCCATGCCGGAGGCTGGCGATCAATGGCGTAGCTAATTGCTAATTTTCTGGTCTTGGTCTGACTATATTTTGTACCGAATCCATGGCCGTCGTTTTCTTTGTTAAATAACTTCTTGCTGTCTGTTTTCGGAATCCGGATTTCTGAAGCTTCTCAGAAATACCGAACACTCAAAGTGACATTTGTGACTTAGGCCATATTTCCGGGGAAGGATTCGTGCAAAAATAATATGTACAACCGAAAAAGTGCCCACCCAGTCAATGGTTGTGGTGGTGGTGGCAGCGGCGGCGGCGGTGGCGGTGGTGGTGAATGACTGAGTTCTGCAGCTGAAGAAGTGAAAACTTCATCTGTAATGATTTTTACTTCATCCTTCTCCATTGTGTCTGGACCACTGCTAGCCTCCTAACCTCTTTAATTATGCCCTTTCACGTCTTTATTGGTCCTAGATTGCGTTCTTCGAGGCCTGATCGCAAAATACTTAGCAAGTTGATGTTGTGGTGTTATTTGCGCGCTTGACATCTATTGGCACCTACGATTGCATATTCTAGTACTTTCTGAGCAGGCATATTTTCTGTATTCGAAGAACATGTCTGAACATATACCGTTGCGCTTTCACTACTCTCACAGAGAGTACCTTTGCATTACACAGTTTGTAGAGTGTTGCATTTAATATTAGACCGTGTGGCCAGCGATGATTTGCAATGGTTAATGATTCGCAGATTTTTGCAGTGACATGCATAAAGTTTGTTCATAAGTGAGGTTTTATTAGCAACCCAGCTGCTACAATTGCATAGCATTATGGAAACGCATGTAGCATCATAGTGGCATCTTGACTTTCATGGGGAATTTAGAGCCACGAATCCACAACTTCTAAAACGACTGGAAGGCGATATTTCCTGTTAGTCAGTGAATTCCAATATCGGTAGAGCTGCACAGGCGGGAACTCAAGATTCTGATCTTCCTCTACTTCTCAGTGTCCCATCATCATTCATTTCTGTGGTATGGGATAGGTATACGGGAGTGAACTCTGTTTTTGCTTCATTCGTGAAGAGGTGTGTAACATTGAGCTGTTCTGCAGGTATTAGAAGAAATCTATCAAAAGTACCCTTTCCGTCGTCGATAAAGTTATCATCTGAATATCGCATCTCTAGTGGCATGGCTATCATTGAGATTGGAAGCGTTGGTCTTGTAGAGTGTTCTTGAACCGATGATAGTGCTGCAATGAGATAGCAAGTGGAAAGCACTGGTGATAAACCACATCAACTTGTGGTGATCCTATTGATGTTTCAAACGGCGCAAAAAGTGTTGATCTAACGCGAACATTTAGTTTTATGTTCGTGATTGAATAGGGATTCTTTGATCACCGGTTTTGAAAACAGCATGCTTGTGACCTAAGTTAATGCACCTTCTATAAGCATGCTAAGCGATGACGTATTTCGCGTCAACCTGTTTGGTGATGCTTCGCCCTGCGGAATCCCAGTGTTTCAGTTTCACGACACATATATAGGAAATATGTGGAATCTTTTGAAACTAATTTGACTGGAACATGTTATTGCCATAGGCAATCAAATTTCTTTCAAACTATTCAACAAAATATTCCTTAAGGGTCTACATCGTAAACAATTTGTCATTTCTGGTCTGTATGGGTTATAAGGTTAAGGGACTGTTAAGTGGCATGGGTGAATAAAGAAAACTGAAACTGAAACTGTTAAAAAGACAATGCTGTTCGTCAACAACAAATGATAACACAATAGACACTCAATAATGACGACGTAGCAAAATACTGTACTTGCGGGTCCATTACGTGTATATGGTGTCAGACTTAACAATCCCAGATGGCAATGGACGGATTAAATCTGTCACTCATATTTCGAAACCTAAGGGCTAAGTTCAGGTATGTTGTCGCGGTAAGAGGGGTACCTCGACAAGGTATCCAAACGACCAAGAGTTTAAGCGGACAACGGTATCACGTCGTATTAATTCGTATCACGTGGCACAAATTCGACTCGATTACTCCCGCTTCAAGCGAGAGTAAAAGAATGTGCATACGTCCGGTCTGAGTAACCCGACAACAAACCCGAATTCAACCCAATTTGACCGAGAGCTGTTGTATAGCCAGAAACCGCCCAGAGGCTAATTGCTTTCGAAATATTCAATAGCCAGAATAGAATTATTCCGGAGAAACGCCAGTTGCTTAGTGATCTAGTGTGGACAAGGATAAATTTCTGAAATAAGTGACGTATTTATTCAGTGACAACAGGCAGTCCAATGAGAACGCTAGCCGATATACCTATCAGGTATTTACCTAACTTGCGGCTCTATGAGAACAAGGCGTCAATGCCTAGATTCTGAGAATTCAAGTTTCAGCGTTTGAAAATCGATAGCAACACGCGTACAGCGTGGATGGAGATAAGCCGGAAATTAGCGGACATAACAAGAGATTGGGAGTCCTCTGTTCATGTGTCCGCTGTATAGGCCTAACCTACGCGGATGACCTAACTATTATCACACGTTGTCACGTGCTTAAACCCTTTAATGACAAAATTCGGTCAGGAAAATCAAAATTTGTCCTTATTGAATGTCCATTTAAAGGCCAAGAAAATACTATTTTTTAGAATTTGCCATTGGAATGGCTGGCGCTGTGACCGAGTCAGCCATTCCAGTGGTAAATCTTTTTTTTAAAACCCGGTCTTTTGGCCTGCAAATGGGCATTCGTCATGACCGCTGCAGAAGCTGGTTTTGGCCGACTTCATCATGAAAGCGTTAAATCGAATATGTCATAAACAATGGTTGTTGACCTTTAAAAATTGTATGCTCAGATAACGACATTAAAGATTTTTAAAGAGTTCTATGCATTATCCCAATGTCCGGAGGCATTATGAAACCATACAGAATTTTTGATATTAAAATTTAATATTTTAACAAATATCTATAGGGTTGCTTGCGGCATTGTCGCATATGTTTTATATACATGGCGCAGTGAACTTACATTGCCCCAAGCACCCCAGGTTATTGCTAAAACGGCATGTGCTTCAAATGTGTGAGGGTTTTTGCTATTAACAAAATGCATATGCTGGGAGAGGCAGTATGATTTCTGCTTACTATAGTAGGTTAACTGAACAGCCTGTATTTAGATTGTGGCAGGGTCATGGCCCGAGGCTCTGCGTATAGAGGGGCGCGTCACGTGTCGCATGAAAGATCCATATTTACCTTCTGATATGCATGATCGTAAAAAAGGCTTCAGAACTTTGAAAATATGGCAAGGATCATAACTATGCTATTTGAAGGCGTGACCACTTCATATCCATAGCCCAAATAGATATTGCCTAAAGAAACATATCAGCCAAATTTCGTTTTAATCCGTCAACAAATGGCGAAACGTGCCATAGTTGTTGACGTACGGACGGACCGATGGACCGACGGAAGGATGGGCAGACGGATGGAGTGATGGCGTACGGATGGACGGGCGGGTGGACGGGCGGGCAGGCAGGCAAATCGTGATCGCAAAAGCTCAGCCAGGTGAGCTAAAAACTGACTACGTGTGCGTGCGTGCGTGCGTGCGTGCGTGCGTGTGCGCCTGCGTGCGCGCGCGTGTGTGTGTGTGTGTTCATTCGTGGGTGCATGCGTGCGTATGTGCCTGTGTACGCGCGTGCCTGTGTGCATGCGTGCATTCATGCATTTGTGCGTCTGTTCGTACATGCGTTCATGTATGCATTATTGCATGCAATTTCCATGCATTCGTGCATTCATTCGTGCATACATTCATGTATGCATTATTGCGTGCATTCGTGCATGCATTTTGTTCGTGTGTGCAGTTTCTCAATCATGTAGGATCAATTCCAGCTTTCACCTGTTGAAGCGACCTACTGTTTAGGACACTTTACACCAACCATTCTCAAGGGTGGCGGGGAGAGGGGGCGGGGGGGGGGGGCAGCACTCTAAATAAATCTAAAGTTGGTCTCGATAGGGACGGACGGGTGAGTGGGCGGACAGACAGACAAATCGGGATTGCATAATCTCAGCCAGGTGAGCTAATCTCCACAGACCCTCCAATAATCGTGTTCAGTGACCTAATCTCCACAAAGACTCCTATAATCTTGCTCAGTGACCTAATCTCCACAGACACTCCACCACCACCACCACCACCACCACCACGACCACCACCACCACCACCACCACCACCACCACCACCACCACCAACAACAACAACAACAACAACAACAACAACAACACCCACCACCACCACCACGTACCAGCCGGTCTGAGCGTCATCTAAAAATCACCAACCGTTCTCTCTGTAGGACAAGCCTCTCTCAAACACAATGGAGACATCCCTCACTGTCAGTCAATTATACGACGTCATAATCAATTACGTCGCATGTATGCTGACGTCACAATAAAAATGCACAATAAGTGACGTAGGTGGGTCCGTCATGAACATTGAAAATTGTATCAAGTGGACGAATTACAAGTATGTCTTTGATGTTTAATAAGCGACATGTTGAATATTTTTTAACGAATTTCACTGGACGCTGTTGCTGCCATAAGCATCAACAGTACCAAGTCAAATTAGTTTCAAAATATTCAACTGCTTACCTGCATACATGATGGGTTTGAAATTGAGATTATAGGAATTCATGATTCAAAGTATACAAATCGGTCCCAACACGCGCAAACTGTGGGCGGGGGCCTAGCTAGTAATGGGCGGAGCGTATCTATGAACGGGCGGAACTTAGCTAGAAATAGATACATTTATTAACTCCACGCCTTCTAATAGGGTCACATTCTACAATAATAAGAAAATACATATAATTGTCTTTTCATATATATAATTTAATATTATAACAGTTGAAACGGTAGTGTGTAGAAAGAATCAAGTCAGACATATGCGTATACATAGGAATCAACTAGAGTAGTTCGTCCTGTTTTCAAGAATGGGTCTCATCTGTCAGTCAAGAATTTAACTCCATTGTCAATGGACAATTCCATTTTTAGCCATGCCCCGCCCATCACTAGCTAAGTTCCACCCACACCTCGCTGGTATTGGGATCGATCGATCGATTTATGAACTCCCTGACTATCAATTTCCAGAAAACTATACAGGTAAGCTATTGAATATTTTGGAACTAATTTGACTGGTACGCTATTGAATATTTTGAAACTAATTTGACTGGGCGCTGTTGCTGCCTATGGCAGCAACAGCGTCCAGTCAAATTAGTTTCAAAATAGTCAACAGAATCTGTATTAAATAGTAGAGACAATTCGTACAACGTGTCAGACTATTAAGAGTTAAAGACGGCCATATAGAATCATTTATGATGTAATGATTATGACGTCATCCTACACGCCGTTTAGCTGATTATGACATTATATGACGTCAGATTGATAGACGAATAGTCTGGAAAGGTGAATTATGTCATTAGTTAGCTGACGCTATGATCAAAATGATGTCACGAAACTCGAAATGTCCGTCACGAAAGCGTACGAAATTTGATGTCGTTTGTGAATTTATAATTTAATGAACAATTTGTTGACTATTTTGTAAGTAATTTGACTGGGAACGGTCAACTGTTGCCTTCTAACTGTATAATTATCTTAAAATTGGGATTCTGAGAATGCAGGATTCAAAGCATTTAAATCGATTCCAACACACGCAAGTGCGCGGATCTTAGTTAGAAAATTGGTGGGCATAACTAGAAATTGCATGACGGGATATATGAATTATAATAGACAAATCTGATGTGAACAAACGGTAATGGCTGTACAGTACATCTCAGAAATAACTTGACATGTTTCCAAAACAAAATAAAACGTACTGTTGAATATTTTGAACATAATTTGGATTGGAAGACATTGTTGACTAAGGCAGCAATGTCTTCGAATCCAATTCACCTTTCCAGAGTATCTTCAGAGTTAGATCAGATTTAGCTCTAGGTTGTGGCAATAGACCTTTCCACTTTATCCATCCATCATATGACGTCATAATTAACTATGCCACGTGTAAAATGACATCCCTGAACTCCCTGACTATCAACTTCCAGAAAACTATACAGATAAGCTGTTAAATATTTTGAAACTAATTTGACTGGGTGCTGTTGCTGCCCTTGGCAACAGCAGCGACCAATCAAATTAATTTCAAAATATTAAACAGAATCTGTATTAAATAGTAAAGACATACAATTCGTACAACAACGCATAGCCCGTCTTCAATTATGCGTTCGTGACGTACTTATCTACGTCATTCATGACGTCATTTGATTTTGAGGTCATTATACACGTCACACAGTCAATTATGACGTCATATGATGGATGGATAAAGTGGAAAGGTCTATTGCCGCAACATAGAGCTAAATGTGATCTAACTCTGAAGATACCTTCACTGAACCACACCATTCACGTAGATCTTCCTGGGTTCCTATTAAATTCTTGACAATCATCGCACGCACGGACGCACGTACTCACGCACATGCGCACGCACGTGCGGACTTTCCGGATTCCTTAAGCTAAAATACCTATGCTGGCACCAATGCTGATTTGATACGTTCACTGCTTCCAGAGATCTATAATACGTAAATCAAAATATACGTCGTTTTGGAATATGAGTTGAAATGTGTACCCATACTAATTATGCATCCAATAAGACCAGCCACACATACAATCGATAACATGTACATCGAGGATAGGGAGGGGGGAGGGGGGGGAGGTGTTATGGTAAGGTCGACAAATATCTGAATATAAAATTCGAACATTGATATACATAAATCAATATGACAAACCTTCAGATTGGATAGGATTACGTATGCAAGGCAAACCGAGCATGGCATTAGCCCAGTACCGGCCCAGTAACCTTCGTAGCCAGGGCAGGCCTATATTATATCTGGATTTGATTAAAAATCTACAAATATTACGATACTTAAGTGAGAAAAAATTGTAAAATCGTGAACAATTTAAGTAAAATTTTGGGATATTTTGAAATTGGTTTGAGTAGAGTTTGTGGCTAACTTAAGCAGCTGTATCCTCCAGTCAAAGTAAGTCCAAAATATTCAACAGTTAGACGCTGGTTTTCATTGGCACTATTACCAATGTATGTATGCGTCCAGATACAGCCACCAATATCGAGAGATACGATTATTCGCTAAATCGGGATTTTTACCCACACTGTATATCCCGATGTTGTCTAGTTTTATGGACTTCTGGTCTTGATGTGACCGACTCGGACATAAACTGTTAACCCTTTCATGAGGGAGCCAGCCCAAACCAGCCTCTTCAGTGGCCTTGGAGAATCTCCATTTGCACACAGAGAAGACTATTTTTGAAAATTTACCAGTGGAATGACTGGCTTGACAACAGAACCAGTCATTCTAGTAGTAAATTTGTAAAAAAAAAAAAGAAGAAAATAAATGTAAAAAAAGCCTGTAAATCGACATTCAATAAACAAATTTTAGATTTTTGACAAAATTTGGTTAGTGAAGGGTTAAAAATAAACGATAGTTTTAAGTGAATATATCTGCAAATAGCAATACACATATGGCACTCCCCTTATAACGCCGGTTACTGGGCCGGTAGTGGGCCAATACCGGGCCAATAGGGAACAGTACAGGCCCAGTAAGCCGAGTTATCATGGTCAGGACCGGTTGTCTTAGTGAAGTGCAATCCTGCGCCCCTAAAACATATATCCTACAGTGCGGCTCAGAATGGACCGTTCCAGAGTAATTACGTCACATGACGTCATAATCAGTTAAGCGGCGTGTAGGATGACCTCATAATCATTACGTCGTAATTGATTCTATATTGGCCGTCTTTATCTCTTAATAGTCCGACACGTTGTAAGAATTGTATGTCTCTACTATTTAATAAACATTCCGTTGAATATTTTGAAACTAGTTTGACTTGGCCAGTCAAATTAGTTTCAAAAATATTCAACAGCTTATCTGAATAGTTTTCTGGAAATTTCTAGTCAGGAAGTTCAGAAATCGATCGATCCCAACACGAGAGAGGGGTGGGTGGAGCTTAGATAGCAATGGGCGGGGCGTGGCTAAAACTGGAAAGGTCCATTAAGTAAAATGTTTCCAAAACAAACTAAAGGCTGACTAAGGCCAATTAAGTCCAAAATATTCAACAAAACATTTCTTATCATATACAAAATTGTACTAACTAACACGTTTCTGTTTTTGTTTTGGAAACAATTTAACTTATTTCTAACTGTAGTGTATAATATTTGAACTTGCGCTAAGTGGCAATCACTTATAGCCTCATATTCGGCACTGATTAACAACGTCAAAGTTATATATTCCAGAGTCCGAAGAACTGATATAAACATGCGACAAAACAAGAAATGTAGCCATGCATATGAAAATGCAAACAGTTAAATCTATATAGCACGTAATGTTTTCTCAATACACAATTAAGCCAAATTGTATTTACGTTCTAAGATAAAATTTACGAAATTCTGTCTATATTTTTGCTATTTGCGACTAAGCTAATGGCGAACAGTTTCAGTCCTAAATGATGGCACTGCAATAGTAGGATTTTCCATTAATCATTCACGTGATAGCAAAATACGGGTATTTAGACCTGTCAATAGCGACCACCTACATTGTGTAGCACAAAATGGTGATTCTTTTTAAGATGGCTGGTCTTACGATCACCAGTCTTAAAGGACCACCATCGTGTTACTTCAAAGGACATTTAACTGCTATTGTAAACAAAAGCAATCCCAGATCGCAGACTCTCGCCCTCTAGTTTTTGTCACATCGTAAAAAGTTTTCAGATTTTCCAAATTGATTGTTTCGGATCACACCCTAGTTTATGGTCACGTCCTTTCCTGTGTTAAAATTTGAGCCAACTCGAACCAGCAGTTTCCGAGATGTCCACAGCTCAATAATTTGATCCTATCTGGATCCTGGTTCCTTTACCTTGCCAACACCTAATATCTGGAAATCCTCTTTCACGGCAAGATTGGATCAGTGGGCTTTAAGATACAGCTCCCTATGGGCAGGCAGGCATGCAGACAGGCATACAGACAGATGCGGACAGTCAGACAGACATACAGACAGACAGTGACGCGACCGCAATAGACTCTTTCACCTGTATGGTAATAGCAACTCCTTACCGGCTTCAGGGACTTCTTTAATGGCCACTATAGGTTGTATATGTGGAAATTTGGTTTGGATTGTATACCTAATTTAAAGATCTCTACGTGGGTGCCTTACAACTGCGGGCAAACAAATATTCACTGAACTGTTGTCCCTCAACGCCACCTCCTGTAGACGCAACTATGTTAAAACCGTGATTCAACAGGCGCTTTAGCACTTGTACCGAATTCAGTTTACAGAACCCGTTCATCGGAAACCGGATTACGTAATGGTTGTCCATGTCCCAACCTGAGTTTCTTGAATCCATGATCGCGCTGCTAAGTTCCGGGAACGCCTCCTGCACGAGCGACTTCTCGGCACTGAGCGAGATTCTCTCCCCTAGATCCGGACTGATACTCACAGCGACGCATTCGTAAAATTGTCCCGGAGGCATGGCACCTGGCTCTTCCTTCACCGGAAACGGGTGTCGCCTATGCCGAGACCTCCGGCACACGGTGTCAATATCCTTGACCATGATGCCTGAAAATGAACACGTACAGTTCTTTATCAATTTGTTATGAACGTCAAATCTCAGATATTTTGGGGACAGAAGCTTAGCAGGTTGACATTCTTTAACCTCGGCCGTGTGCCACCAAACCATTTTCCACAGAGCTCTTCAAAATTCGAGATTCAAAATCATTTATTTCATGCTCAATCCTTTAACCCTAGAATTTCAATTTTCTCATAGAAAATGTCCATTTGCAGATCAATACAGGGCTGCTTTCGAAAATTTACCGCTGGAACGACAGGCTCGTTTATCAAGCTAGTCATTCCAGTGGTAAATTTTCAAAATATTCTTATCTTGGTCTGCAAATTGACATTTCTCAAGACCACTGCAGAAGCCGTTTTTGGCTGATATTCGAGATAACGGGTTAATATATAATACACCTACATCACAGTTGGGCAGTCCATCAAAGGCAGAGCCTGTGAATTGATGGACCCCATACACACAAAACAAGGCATTACAATAGATAAAGTGATAGTTAATACGAACATCTGTAATCGCGGAATACTTTAATACTCTTGTATTAATAAAAAAAAAACATAGTCTAAAATAGCATAGGCGTCCCACAGCTTACCAACAATAGCTATATTGCTTTCGTTAGCATAGATCTCGCGTGAACGAGAAAGTTTAATTTCTCAACGGTTCAATAAAGGAATCTGAACTGTCACTCAAATATCTGACGTCATAATCAATTACGTAACTAGTTATCTTACGTCACAATCATAATGACGTATCTATATCGCCATCAGCAGCGAAAAGTCTCTCTAGTGTACGAATTGTATGTATGTCTTTGATAGATTTACAATATAAGAAACATTTTGTTGAATATTTTGAAACTAATTTGACTGGGAGCCATAGGCAGCAACAGCCCCCAGTCAAATTAGTTTCAACATGCTCAACAACTTACTCATATTGTTATATTGTAACTGGGATTTTATTATAATTCAGGGTTCAAAGTATACAGATCGATTACACCACGTGTACAAAGTGGGCGGAGCTTAGCTAGAAATAGGCGGGGCATCACTAGAAATGGATACCTCTAATGATAACGATTTTCTATTATAAATGTATGCAGTAGTACACTATATATGGCTAAACACGTGTGTTTGAATTTCATATTCTTGAGTGGGACATGGCGAGTGTCAACTAGGTGTGAACGATTTTTCACTATTTCGATATCTCGATTCGATTAAATATCGGGCATTTTTATAATGCCAGTTTGAGAAAAAAATCGTGAAAACTAGTGACTAATATGTATCCACCAAAATTTCTTCCACTATTTGGAGATACGATATATTGATAGTTTATATCGCGATTCTTTATGCACTGTGTATCGCGATATTGTCTATTCCCCCATTAACACAGGTTAATGGGCCACTACTGGGCCAATAACGTGCCACATTGGCCCGGTATTGGCCCACTACCGGGCCCAGTAACACGCGTTACTAGTGTAGGCTTGTTAGGTCTGTTATAGTATGGCCTATTGCTCTTATTACATCGTGTGTTTATGGCGTCATCATTTGTTGGTGACCAACAATATTGTTTTATATTTAATAATTGATTAAACATTACCCTGCACAGACCAGAAATGGCAAATTCTTTATGATGTAGGACGTACTAATTTGACTGGGGTTGCCATCAAATTAGTTTCAAAATATCCAATGGCTTTCCTGTAGGTCATATGGATAGTTGTCTTGAAACTGGGACATTGATATTTCACTGGTTAAAGGGAGGAGTCCAGTTTTAGCTATGCTACCCCCCAACACCTTCCCCATCTAGCTAAGTTCCATCCACGCTTTGCCCGTGTTGGGATCAATGTTTCAATAAACTCTCTGAATTTCAATTTCCAAAAAAATACACAGGTAAGCTGTTGACGATTTTGAAACTAATTTGACTGGGTGCTGTTGCTGCCTATGCCAGCAACACCACTCAGTCAAATTAGTTTCAAAATATTCAACATAATGTTTATTATATAGTACTGATACTGATAAATTTATTACACCCAGACTTTGTACAAAGTATATGGGGTTATTTATAGATTTTCCCCATTAAGCTGCGCACAGGCATCAACTTTTTTATAATCATTATTATTACCATACATAATTATTAACATTAACGTCATCAGGTTCCATTCTTGTCTCAACAGCGCCTCGGAGCATTAAATCTTGCATTCCTCCAAACCTTCTCCGTTAATAGGCTAATGGTCAGGAAAATCTAAATTTCTCCCCGGTCAGTGCCAACATGCAGGCCACGAGAAGACAACTCCCGAAAATTCACCACTAAATCAGTGCCTTGATTATCGAGCCAGCCATGTAAGTGTTAAATGTTCAAAACTGCCCTTCCATGTCCCACAAATGGACACCGCTTAAGGCCACTACGGAGGCCGTTGTGTCTGACTAGACCATTAAATGGTTATATTGACATAAGACTGGTTATAATTAACATAATTATTAGTAACGTTACAATTATCATTATTAGCTTCAGTAGTATCATCATCATCATCATCATCATCATCATTATTAATATTGTTATTTATTTTATTGTCACAGTTTCTATCTTCATAAGTCTCATCATTAATTTGAACAGTATTTTTATCATTATTATTATTAACATCATTTTTAACATCGTGGTCGTCGTCGTCGTCGTCGTGGTCGTCGTTTTCTTCTTCTTCTTCTTCTTTATCGCCTTCCTCGTCGTCATCGTCATCATCATCATCATCATCATCATCATCATCATCATCATCATCATCATCATCATCATCATCATCATCAATCATCATCATCATCATCATCATCAAAGACATACAATTCGTACAACTGGACGGTTTATTCAGCGTTTATGACGGATATAATTACGTAATTCATTCATAATTGATTATCTAATCAGCCTTCATGTGATGTAGTTGATCATAACGTCATATGATTGACTGAGAAACTCGATTCCTCGATTGAGATGAGATCTGCTACTCAAGTACCTGACGCCATAATCAAAATAAATCACTTGCTAGCTGACGTCACAATGAAGTGGCATAGGTCCGAAACGAAATCGCAGTTAAATGTCCGACAGTAACCTTGTGAATGGACTTTTCCGGTTTTAGCTATGCCACGCCCATCTCTAGCTAAGCTCCACCCACACCTCAGTGGTGTTGGGGTCGATCGATACCTGAACTTACTGACTATCAATTCTCAGAAAACTCTACAGGTAAACTGTTGAATATTTTGAAACTAATTTGCAGCAACATCGCCCAGTCAAATTAGTTTCAAAATAGAATATTTATTAAGTAGTAAAGACATACATTTTGTACAACGTGTCGGACTATTGACCCTTAGCACTCTGATGTCAATATTCTATCTTTTACTGCGTCAATATCAGAGAAACTGGTGTTCCTTTTTCAACAATTTTGGTGGGAGATGTTGGTGTCTACGACAGCTACCACCTCCCACAAAATTTGTTGAAAAATGAACACCAGTTAATCGTTTAATTTAATTTGAAAATTTAAAATTTTGACACCAGAGTGGTAAGGATGAAGCGTTTAAGACGGACTAAATCGAGTCATTCATGCTGTAATTGATTATGACGTCATGCTACACGTCATTTAGCTGATTATGTCGTCAACTGATGGATTGATAAACAGGAAAGGTCCATTGAGATTCTGGGAATTCAGGATTAAAAATGTTAAATGTCTTTCAAACGTGCGGACAACGTGGGCGGAGCTAATAGCTAGAAATAGAGGGATCCATTTTTCGGTATGCCCCGCCCATCTCCAGCTTAGCTCCACCCACGTTTATCGAGTGTTGGGATCGATTTATATACTTTGAGCCCAGAATTCAAGTTATAAGGTAACTATACAGGAGAGCTGTTGAATAGTTTAAAACTAATTTGACTGGGTGTGACCAGTCAAATTAGTTTCAAAATATTCAACAGAATGTCCATATTAAATTGTAAATCGATCAAAATCATAGAATTCGTACACTTGATGGACTTTTCAATATTCATGAAGGCGCTAGATACGTCAATATGTATTGTCATAATGTATACTTCAGGGACAGATCGGAAACCTCCATTGGCTAGGCGTAGATCGAATTCTATCGAAATGTATCCATCTATACCATACGCACCTAAATCATAGAACTTGGCCTCGTCCAGAAGTTGGTCGAATTCCAGGAAATTGTCCGGGAGCTGTAACTTTGAAGATCTGAGAAAATTCAAAACGTGTCTGAACATTTTCCCATCTCTGTCTATAAAGTAATGCTGCTTGAGGCTGTCCAGGACTATGGGGATACTGCCATTAAACATCCGAGCCAGCTTTGAATCCGGGAACCTGAGGGCAGAGAAAAGACATTTTTTCTTCTTCAAAATGATTATATAGCATATACCCACTTTAACCCTTTAATTCTCATTTTTGTTCAAGAAAATTTCAATTCTCTCATAGAAAGGTCGAGTTGAAGAGCAAAAGAAGATTATTTATGAAAATATATTACTGGAATGACTTACTCTCGTTGTCGAGCTGGTCATTCTACTGGTTAATTTTCAAAAATAGTATTCTCTTGGTTCGCAAATGAACATCTCTCAAGACCACTGCAGGAACCGTTTTGGGGGTCTAACACGAGATCCCAGAAGCAGCATGCGACCTTGCTAAGCCGTTGAATATTTAAGCAATGATCGATGTCTCTGAAAGCTGTTGCTGAGCAGGAGGTGAGGTTGAGGTTGGGGTGACCAGTTTTAGCTATGCCCTCCCATCTTTAGATAAGCTCCACCCATACAGTTCGTACAAACACGCTTAGTCCGTCATCCTGACGAACTTAGCCACACCATTCATGACGTAATTGATTATGACGTCAGACTACATGTCACGTAGTTGATTATGACGTCATATGATTGATGGATAAAATGGATCCTCCATTGTTTAAAATTGTTTAAGGAATCCTGGTTGATTGCATGAACCATTGTTAAATCGCTTAAGCGTAAAACGTAGACTAAAATTCGACGACAATGGCGTCGGCGTTGCCGAGTGTCATTACGGGTGTCGTATTTAGGCCTTCTCGAAAGAAAGAGTCGACCAAAATAAAGTATCATTATCATGCCATGATTCTGTTACCCTATATGATTAAAATATTGATCATACAATCCCGCCATCCCTCGGTCCCTCCCTCCCCCTCTCCACCCCGTCCATCCCGCCACCTCACCCTCACTATCCCTCCTTCCTTCTCTCCCTCCCTTCCTCCGTCTCACTTTCCCTCCCTCCCTCCCGCTCGCCCGCCCGCCCGCCCCCCTCTCTCTCTCTCTCTATCTCTCTCTATCTCTCTCTATCTCTCTCTCTCTCTCTCTCTCTCTCTCTCTCTCTCTCTCATTACCTATTTCTCACCGTCTCTCTATCACTCCATCCCTTTCTCCAACACTCCCTCTATCACCACCACGACCTACCACAACCACCTCCCTCCCCATCACTCCCTGTCCCTTCCCTCTCCCTCCTTCCCCCACTCCCTCCTTCCCTCCTCATCCTTCCCTCTCCCTCATTCTCCCTCATTCCCTCTCCCTCCTTCCCTCCCTCCCTCCAATCTCTCCCCTCACCCACCCCAAACCCAGTCTACCCACCCCACCCTCTTGCCCTCTCCCTCCCTCCCGGACTCTCTCCCTCCCTCACGGGCTCTCTCCCCCACCACCCCCACCCCGCGCTCCTTCTCCCTCTCACCCTCCCTCCCTCTCTCTCGCTCTCTCTCCCTCTCTCTCTTAAACATTTTGGTCTCGTTTTCTTTCTTATTTGGGAAAATGCGTTGTTGAAATCAATAACTAGCTTTGATCCTTGGCTTGAAGGCATCCGAAATGTGAATTAGCATAATTAAATAAGAGTGGTCGAACTGAAGGGCCAGAGGCTACAAAGCTGGGAATATGGGCAAGAAGAAGCAGGAAACGAAGACTGAGCATTACACCCCCTTTTCCAATAATGAACCCTCCCGGAGGCGATTTTCCTTTATGGTTCTCTCGCTCTTCTTTGGCCTTCCGGCAAGAGAGCCTTCCATGTTCAGATCTCGTCAGCTGCAGCATCGTAAAACGGGTTGCTTTTAGCAGCGTTATCCTGTATGTCTGATACTTACTGGTGCTCAATCTAGATGTCAAGAGAAAACAAGTTGACTGAAAATCGTTGACCCCAAACACGGCAACGGACAACAGTCAAATTGTTCTCAAAATATGCAACAGGTTCGTTATTTAGTACCAACCATAGGATGCAACTAAAACCAGATGCTTGTAATTCAGCGCAATGTGAGCTAAAGAAAATTGGGAGGGAGGGGAAATAAAAAAGTGAGAAAAACATACAAATTCTAGCACTTTGTGAAACTACTCAGTGGCTATAGGCTTGGATCGGTGTATATATCTCTGTGTGTTGCTTTGCTTCCTTCATATGCCGGAAGGCAAATTTGGGCTTGGGCTGTGCGTCACAGAAGGATACCGTGTCTGCATCACATACCCTGGGGTAAATCGGGCAATTATGGAAAGACGTACTGCGCAAAAAGCAATCTAGTAAATAGGAAAACTGGCCGAGGGCTACGACCGCAGCTGGAAATGGATTCAACCTCGGGCAAGATTTTCAGCATTTCAATCAAAATTGAAGTTTCGTGTTGTATGTATATGCCTGAGGGGAGAGGGTGGCGTGGCGGCTACTGTATTCGGAGCAAAATTATCAACTCAGTTCACACTCAGTTCACATCTATAACAAGGTGTGTGGGGGGGGGGGGGGGGGGGAGGGGCGGGGTTTAGCGGGTTTTATTTAGTAAACTAAAGTGTACACATCTAGATTAACTCTGGCAACAGAAGCATTGGTTTCTATCTATCTGTCTGTTATTTGCATGTCTATCATATGATAACCTCTGCTATATGGAATTACTTAAATATGTTCTAGTCTAATGACAAATAGCCATTTATCGAAATGAACCGAACCACCACCACTTCCTCCTCCTCCTCTTCCTCCACCACCACCACCACCCACCACCACCACCACCACCACCACCACCAGTATAACTATAACAAGAACAACAACAACAACAACAACAAAAACAACAACAACAACAACAACAACAACAACAACTACGTCCCTCATTGCCGCTGCCACAGTCACAGCCGTTGGCGACACAACAACCACCACCCACGCCACCACCAGCAGCAGCACTGTAACCACCACCACCACCACCACTACCACCACCATCACCCTCTCACTTGCTCTAAGATACCAGCATCTCTCCCTTTGACTTGCTACTAGACACCACCACCAACACCACCAACACCCACCCAACCCCTCTCTCTAGTTCCAAGACACCATCACCCCGCACTCGCCACTAGCTCTAAAATACCGCCACCAGTTCTCTCGCTAGCTCTCTAAGACAATACTGACTGCACGGGCAAAGCATGATAATTGTTATGTTATTCGAACGATGTCCTGATGGGCCTACTCATGGTGTCATAAATTTCCGCCCATTTCCGGGCACAAACATCGCTCCAGGGAAGCGGGTTCGTGATCTGGATGATGGCACTGTTTGTCACACCCCACTTACACCCAGATGAATGCTTTGTTCTAAGTATATTCCCAGGGGCCGTGTTGCCCTTTGCATAATTCAGTCAAATGTATCAGTTTAAAAGGAGACTCGCTTTGCCCCCAAAGCTCGATAAATGTTGATTGATTATTATTTAATATTGATTACTCTACATGATACATATGTTTCTCCGAGTGAGAACAGTGGCGCCATCTGTCGGTCAGGTAGCACAACACGCACCGTACAAACATATGACGACCCTATTCGGAGCGGAGCTACTGGTTAGCCGGATCAGCAAATTATTATTACTCATATAAGCTTATTTGAGTTGTCAGTGTTGTATATAACAAGAGGCCCAAAGGGCATTCATCGGTCACCAGCAAAATCAATGTATTTGAACGAGACATATGGCAAATATTAATGTTCAGACTTGATATGCGAAGGTTTCTGAGGGCATCTAACTTTATAACGTGATCATTTTACAGGAAATCTGTCGAAACTTAGGCAGACAATGAAAGAATCTGCGTTCGAAACACCATAATAGAGGGATCCATTTCTATCTATGCTCCACCCATTGCTAGCTAAGTCCCGCCCATTTCTAACTATGAACACCCATTTAAGATAAGCTCCGCCAACTTTGTAGGTGTGTTGGGATGAATTTATATACTTTGAATCCTGAATTCCCAGAATCCAAATTTCAAAGTAATTGTACATGTACGCTCAGCTGTTGAATATGTTGAGGCTAATTTGACTGGGATATCTATAGTTCGTACACTTTCAAACGAGCTTTTAAATGTTCATGACGGCGCTTCAAACGTTACTAACTATTATGATGCCAGCCTTGATTATGACGCTAGATACTTGAGTAACAGTTCGGATCCCTTGATTCAAGATGGCAAATGACCAATCAGATTTAAACCAGAAATGTTGTTGCAATGTAATCATATGAAGCTCGAATTTACGGCTTTTCAGTGGACTATGAAGCTTCAATTCAAATATAATTCTACTTATATAAGCGAAAGCTAAATATGGAATACGTAGCAATACACTTATCCGTAACCATGTCCTTTATGAGGAAGCATGTGTCCAAGTTTAGATGCAGTTTTCTTAAGTTCTTAACCCACCTTAAAATATGAACCTCTAAATTGAGTTAATCCTTTAACCCTCTTTAAGGCAAAAATGGCTTCTGCAGTGCTCTTAAGAAATGTCCATTTGCAGACCAAGAGAAGACTATTTTTGAAAATTTACCACTGGAATGCCAGGCTCGATAACCGAGCCAGTCATTCCAGTGGTAATTTTTCAAAAATAGTCTTCTCTTGGTCTGCAAATGGGAATTTTCTATGAACAAATTCGAGGGTTAAGGGCAGGACTTCATAATCAGCTACGTGACGTGTAGGCCGACGTCATAATCAATTACGTCATGAATGACTCTATTTAGTCAGTCTTAAATACTTAATAGTCATTCACGTTGTACGAATTGTATGTTGTTACGATTTAATAAACATTCTGTTGAATATTTTGGAACTAATTTGACTGGGCGCTGTTGCTGCCAACAATTCTGGTGCTTGAGTTTGGATCCGAATTATTTTCATAATACGAAGGCCAAGATAATCATTTGGACCGAATCTGGTATACGTATTCGTTACAAAGGTGACAAAAAGTGTTGGCGTAATAATTTACTATTAATTCCAGTAGCAAAATTCCCATTTGACCCATGTTATTCAGAAACTAAATCAGACTGACCTAGATCATATAAGTATGGGAATTTATATTAAGGCCGAAGGTACTACGCACTCGCCCAGCTAGAAGTCAATAGCTCTAAATATGATGAAATGCGCCACATTCTTCGTCTCTCAACACTCCATTGATGTGTCAGATCGACATCTCAGACGCCCAGACGCAATGACCCTTTCCAGTTTATCCATCCATAATCACATGACGTTATAATCAAGTACGTGACATGTAGGATGATGTCATAGTCAATGACGTCATGAATGGCATAGATAAGTATGATCTACGTCAGGAACGCATAATAGGCTAAGCGTTGTTGTACGAATTGTATGTCTTTACTATTTAAGAAAGATGCTGTTGAATTTTTGAAACTAATTTGACTGAGCGCTGTTGCTGGCATAGGCAGCAACAGCACCAAGTCAAATTAGTTTATGAATATTCAACAGCTTATCTGTATAGTTTTCTGGAAATTGATAGTCAAGGAGTTCAGGGATCCCAATACGAGCGAGGCGTGGGTGGAGATTAGTTAGAGATGGGCGGGGCATAACTAAAACTGGAAAGGCAATTTAGACCCCAGCAGAACCATGTAGTTTTCGCTGAATGTCTTATTTGCTCGGCCCTATGCTATTGTCATAAGTTGTTTAGAAGAGGGGACGTCTTGGAGAATATATTTTGCTGCCATGCTTCCCTTGTGACAGTTATAAGTGGGCGAGTATCCGATCTTGAACTTAGAACAATGATGGTATATGAGACGGTTTTAGCCACATTTTAGAGGAAAGTTTATAATTTTGTCTGCCCTGCTAAGTTGGTTCATACAACGACCCTAGTTGTATAGCTTGGGTGTTCACTGAGCTACTTCTTCTGCATGTTCCTCATTGTCGTAACATTAGTTTTTTCTCTACGCGATCGAGCTAGGTACCTCTGGCTGACGTAGGCGTCCCCAATCTTCGCGATGATGTCTGCACTTTTGTTTCCTTGCATCTCGTAGTGAGCTGGAATCCACCGTAACACAACATATTCTATCATTTGCTAGCGTGTTTGTAATGGGGATCTCAAGAACGGACCTTTCCAGGTTTAGCTATGCCCCGGCCCATCTCTAGCTAATCTCCACCCACATCTCGCTCGTGTTGGGATCGATCGATCCCAGAACTATCTGTCTATCAATTTCAAGAAGCTTATACAGGTAAACTGTTGAATATTTTGAAACTAATTTGACTGTGTCAGCAACAGCGCCCAGTCAAAGTAGTTACAAAATATTCAAATGCATGTTTATTAAATAGTAAAGAGATATAATTCATACAACAACGCTTAGTCCGTCACCAATGGACCTTCCTAGTTTATCAATCCATCATCTGACGTCCTATGACGTCATAATCAACTAAGTGACGTAGGATGGCGTCATAATTAAGTATGTCATGAATGACTCGATTTAGGCGGTCTTGAACGCTTAATAGTCCGACACGTTGTACGAATTGTATGTTTTTATCATTTAATAAACATTCTTTTGAATATTTTGAACAAAATTTGACTGGGCGCTGTTGCTACCATAGGCAGAAACAGCGCCCAGTCAAATTAGTTTTAAAGACCTGTATATGATGCGTCCATGCACCATGTTAGATGGTAATATATGAGTCTTCACATTATGGTCTGGACAGTAATTTTTATGATATTCCGTGAACCGTGAAGGGTGGGTGACACCGGCCTAATTTTGAGATGTGACACACACGTAGACTTCAATATATTCATACCCCCAATGTTGGATACAGTATATAAAACCCCTGAAACTACATCCTAGATATTAATGGCGGAATCCTGTTTTAGCTATGCCCCGACCATCTTTAGCTAAGCTCCACCCACACTTCGACCGTATTGGGATTGATCGATCCCTGAACTAGCGGATTATGAATTTCCTGAAAACTACACAGGCAAGTTGTTGAATAATTCGAAACTAATTTGTCAGAGTGCTGTTGCAGCTTATGGCAGTTTCTGCCTATGGCAGCAACAGCGTTCAGTCAACTTAGTTTCTAAATATTCAACAACATGTTTATTAAATAGTAAAGACATACAATTCATGACGAACCTAACTACATCATTTACTCAGATTCAGATTGGTTAATTACTCCCAGATCATATATGTGATACATGGGGTATAAACATTATACAATTTATATAGTGGCAAGACAGTTTACATATTATTTATATATCTCTATAGATTAACTGCTAACAACAAAAGGGATAATCTAGATTTACTACAGTAATGTGATTGCTTCTTTTCAGGCAAGCTATTTTCATATTAACCATTTTTTCGTTCACAATTTCACTTTGTTTTCGGGTATTATCTGCACGGGTTATGTTTGTTGGCCGTGTTTGCGCGACAGTTTCATCCTTTTTGGAAATGCGTAATAATTGCGTTTATTAGTCGGCAAACCTTATATTATATAGTAGTTTTTGTTATTGCTAGTGAATAACTGGGAGAATTGAAAATAATTTGGTCTCTTACGGTAGTATTTAGGTAGTGTTTCTAATCGTAGTGTATGAAAAAAGTTGCAAATAAAATTGTAATGAAACTCATTCATGATGTAATTGATTATGACGTCATCCTACACGTCACGTCCTCCATTTTCTATTATGATTAATGAACCGTGAAAAGGTCATACTGACCTACTTTTGAGACATGACACACCTTTTACTGCACACGTTTCTCTATTTAATGGGCAAGAGAAATTTAATTTCGGATTGTAAGTCGGGTACGGTTGTGCGCGTGTATTAAAACTTGAGCCACATCGGGTCGTTAGATCCACAAGACACTCGGACTCAATCCAGAATGCAATGCACTCCTTTACGTATGGGGCGTGGGTAACAATAGTCTAGATGTTGGAGAACCGCAAACTATTTCCATTGGGACCTGATGGTACCTAGCCACATCTTCCAGTGAAATTAGTTTCAAATAATCAACTATCCAACAGCTAACGTGTAGATTGTGTTTGTATAACACAATTACGTGGACTTCAGCGTGCTTAGCGCGTATGTGAGACGAGCTTTGGTAAGTACGTGCGTGTGCGCACATGCTCGCGAATTATTTGATCGATATATGAAACCAGTAAATCTGTGTCTATAAACTATAAATGTGATATAGTCAAATATGTGCTGCTTATTACCGTGTAATATACGGTCTATGAATCAGAGTCCCGGGTATGTGCCCTGAGGGAACTGAGGCTTGCGTACAAGCAGCTGAGTTTATGAAACCCTGCCCTGCCACGTGCCCTTGGGGCGCTCCGATTTTCGCTTTGTATCATAGCGCATTACTAACAGGCCTCGACAGAGCCTCCAGTATCCGTTTATCACGTATGGCTATAATATTATAGTACTCAATTCACCACATTGGTCAAAATCCTGATAATGCGGTTTGGCCCGGTAGTGGCCCAATATCGGCCCAGTATGGCCCGGTATTGGCCCAATACCGGCCCAGTAACCTGCGCTATCAGGGAAACATCGAACAGAGATAACTAACCGTTTGCCAGAAATTATGTTTTTCAGTAGCAGGCTCGGCTGAGTTTGAAAATTATACGTTTACCGTAAACGAGCATTTTGATGTTATTAACGATGATTTTAACGTCGGCATTTTATGATGAGTAGGTGATTACCTAACTCTATGATCGCCTTAGCCGCGAAGCTTCGGAGGTTATGGGGCCAGCCATTGCATTGGTAAATATTCAAAAAGTAGTATCTTGGTCTGCAAATGGATATTTTTCAAAAGTCGATTAAGTTTACTGATTTAGCTGGTCTAACTTTGACCAAAGGGTAAGGATTGATGAAAACAGAATGTGCGAACGGATTTATGAATATTCGAAGGTTGTATTCGTATTCGCCCATCACTAATTTATGTTACACAGAATAATCTATCGAGCCGACGCTTCTGAAATGTCTTTTAATGCATACTGTTAGCTGATGAAGATGGTAGGTGTCGATCAAATCTTCCTCGGAGGTCTTTCGCTCCTTCTGCTGCTGTTGGCCTATGGTGACGACACAGCTTTTCTGCCTGTGTATGAAGCTAGTGTCCCAATAATCTTTTCGGGGCCGAGGTGAGCTGCAGTTTGCTGGCCAACAGGTTCTGACCCTCGGCCTCTGATTCGGGATGATAGGTCAACGGAAGCTACGAGTGAGCAAACTATACCGGCAACCGCACCCAGTCAAACTAGTTTCAAAATAGTCAACAGCTTACATGTATAGTTTTCTGGAAATAGAGATTCAGGGAGCTCAGGGTTCGATCGATCCCAACACGAGCAACGTGTGGGCAGAGCTTAGCTAGAGATGGGTGGGCATAGCTAAACCCGGATTTATCCACTACTTAGTGGTCTGCGACTTCCTTTGCCCGAATCCATGCAGCAGACGATGAATAGAAAAAGCAGACTAACAGGGTTAGTCTGGCATGATGTCCGTTGCGATGTTGCATGACTCTAGCCGCCCCGCAGAATAATCTATCGAGACAACGCTCGTGAAATGCTTTTAATGTCTACTGGCTGCAGACTATCACCAAACCGTTTTACTGTCACTTACTAGTCCAAGACGGTATGCATCACTAGAAGAGAGGCTACAATGCTTCCAAGTGCGGCCAAGCTGCCGCCGTTGGTCAGCTCCTGCCCCCCCCCCCCCCCCGTGAGGAGGAAGGGGACCGGGTGTGTGATCGTCGCAAAGGCTGTCCTCATCATAATAATTCTCGAGCTCTGGTACAGGGCGTCGATCCGGCGTGGTCCGGTCGTTCAGCTGGAGCTTTTTACCATCCCATGGGCGCTTTCACGGGGCTCACCCTCAAACGTGTGCTGGCTGGCATGGCCAGCCGTCTCCTTGGAGATGCGTAGGTCAAGTAGAGCATTCCCGACATGGCATGGTGCTTGCAGATGTAGGAGTCGGGTAGCTGGGCCACCTCTGCTAGGGGATGTATCGTTTTCTTCCCTGCCATCATCCGCCAGAGGACGATCGGAGTCAGGAGTCACTATCTTGATGGTGGTGCGTCTTCGCTCTGGAGCGGTGGTGGTGGGCCCTTCTGTGCACGATTGTTTTGATGTGAGGTGGCGGCGCTTCTATGCATGCAGTTGAAGTGTTTTCCCAGGTCGGTGGGTCCATCTCGCTAGGGCACTGTCGGGTTATCCACGGGGTACAGGAGTCGTGTACAAGTGGATGTGCGAGTACAGAAAATAAGGGAGGAACCCTTGGGCTCTTTAGGTGATTCTCTCTCGGGTGCTAGTTTGATAGGGGGGGGGGGAGACATCGCGAGGGCGGAACTTGTACTAGATCTTATTTAGTGGCTCCGTGCATGATATTTTCCGTCAGCCGAAAGTGTGAAGTGGAGCGGTGAGGGGAGCAATTTGCATCCTCCTCATTGTCCTAACCCTAGGTCGTCACTCAAGAGGCGGAACGGCCTGTTCAGGTGACGATGGGCTGTCTCTCCACTCTCCAGGGCTAACTCGGGTCAGGGTTAGGAGAGAGGGGAGAGACAGTGGAAATTCTCCCAGCAGTCATTATGTCGCCATCGATTGCTATCCGTTCGGTCAGTCTATAAGGTGGTAAGCGGTCATTATAAATTCATTGGTACTAGTTGTCTAACCAGTCAATCAGGTTCCACTTAGGGTGGAAACAGGGAGCATGCTTCTTACTTTGGTGTGCGGTCGAAAAGGAATCTTCACTTAAATGATTTTTAGTGGTTGCTGCCAGGTTGATCTGGTGATCTTTGAGGCGGGCCTTCTATATAACATCAAGAAGGCCTTGATGCGGTCCAGGGGCGCTCTTTTCGAGCTTTAGACAAAGTAACTGGCATGTGTAGCTAAAGAGAAAAGAGTTTGGGAAATCTATGTTGAGTCTAGGCTCCGCTGAGTTATAACACAAAGACAGGCAGAGTAAGATGCAGTCAACTAAAAAAAGATTCCGGATGATGCAGTGGTTATCTGATTCAGTCGCCAAGACATGTGATGGTCTTCGTTGTTCCGGACGGGAGCTACGAGAGGCGGCAAAATAATGTCCGTTGACGATTTTTGTCTTTAGGGGAGAGTTCTAAATGTAGTGCAGAGGGCCTAGCGTTTCCAATTGATGAGAAGCCTTTTTGGTGGAAAGACATGCATCCCCAATCCCAGTACTATTTTATATCTTCATGCTGCGCGAAGCCCAAAGGATGCTACCCGCAAATTTGGCGTATAAGTCGAATATCCTGTTAGATATTGTAAACGTGACACTGCTGATGACGCAAATATATGTCTTCACGTCGACCGAGGCACGAGATCTCCGTTCAAAAAGGCTACAAAAACGGATGATCTCCTTTAGTAATCCCTAAGCTGGAGAAAGTCTGCGTAAGAGTGGAGATGAAAGCACTTAAAACAATAAAGATCTGTAAGAAATAGAACACTTTCAGAAGTTGGTAGATTTATGATTTAACAAGTACTTTTAAAGTCCTTATAGTTAAAGTGGTAAAAGTAGTTCATCACAGTTTTCCCGCAGATGCGGTGTCTAGGTTTCTCTATTGCGGACGTTGCTGGCTTTGAGTTGGCCTTGATAATATATTCCCATGGCGCAACAGCACGAGATGACTTAGTCCTCGGCGGCCGGAGATCACAATGCTATGGAGGTGAGAGCGGAAATCATGTGGGCGGTAAAAGTTCGAGCGGATATTCGAGTAGGAACAAACACAAATAGATGACGCAAGCAGTAGAGTTACTCTTCCACAAGATGGTTCGTCACAAAGTTCTCCTCTTTGGAGCAGAGATGCAGAGCAGCACAAGGGTGGAACTCGGCTAAAGGCAAGTACTGGATTCACAGTTTGTTCTTCTTCCACGGTAGGCGGATGGCAGAAATGGTGTCATCAAGTGGTCACAAGTATTCGGCAGAAGGTAAGCGCACACACAGTTGTACGCGAGGATAGCACAGGTCCAGTCCTTTTCTTCCGCATCAGGAAGAAACGCAAAGTTTAGTGCACAAGATGTCCCAAACAGCATGCGAAAAGGCGGCAAAAGTACTCCGTGAAGCCAGAATAATTTAGGATGTTAGTTTGGCCACTGGTCTGTTAGCGGCCATTCAAAAAGCAGACCGAGCGCTGGCGGCTTTGTAGTTGTCGATCACTGCAGGCGGTCAAAGTTCGAAATTCTGCGGTGAGGTCACATAAGCAGAAGCCAATTGACCGGGAACAAGGCAGACCGTCGACCAGAGTCGCTAGCGTGCATGTGCGAGCTCCAGCAGCATCTAGGCGATAGAGCCAGAAGGTTAATGGCGTGGCCAAATCTTGTGTATCTTAGAAAACGTAGGTTGCGTCTTATGGCAATTCTTTGATCGCTTGTTCCTGAGATTTACTTGCAAATGTCATCCTCAGAAAAAGCTGGAATCCAGAGCTTTCCAACGGTACCGAACATCCCCCGTGGCATCGTGGCCATAGACCATAATTCGAGGAAGAGGTCGTGCGAAAATAGTATATACATCCTAAAAAGTGTCTACCCAGTCATTGGCATCACACGTACGTCGCCATGTCCTGCCCTATGGGAAAAACCTGCCTATTACGAGGGTACTCCAGTGGCCCGACGTATGCGCAGGGGAAACAAATCGTGTCTTAGACATTTGTCCATTGCCTGTGTGTTCGTATTGCCACCCGTTGAGGTAACCGTAGTATGGCCCGAGAGGCAGCATTTACCGGTCCCGGGTTGGATAGTCCTCCCCGTTATGCGACCACATCAGTTTCTATTGGGGCCTAATGGACATTTCCAGTTTTAGCTATGCCCCGTCCAGCCCTAGCTAAGCTCCACCCACACCTCGCTCGTGTTGGGATCGATCGATCACTGAACTCCCTGACTATCAATTTCCAGAAAACTATACAAGTAAGTTGTTGACTATTTTGAAACTAATTTGACTGGATGCTGTTGCTGGCTATAGCAGCAACAGTGCCCAGACAAATTAGTTTCAAAACAGTTAACAGAATGGTTATTAAATAGTTTATTAAATAGTAAAGACATACACCATCTTTATGGTGTAAGGAGTATTCTGTTGAATATTTTGAAATTAATTTGACTGGACACTGTTTCAGCAAAATCAAATTAGTTTCAAAATATTCGTCAGAATTTTATTAAATAGTAAAGACATACAGATCGTACAACAGCGTTTAGTTCGTATTTAATTATGCGTTCGTGACGTACATATCTACATCATTCATGACGTCCTTGATTATGACGTCATCCTACACGTCGCGTAGTTGATTATGACGTCATATGATGGATGGATAACTGGAAAGGGCCAATGTCTACTGACTATTGACTATCACCAACCAGTTTTTACTCTCACTTACTAGTACAAGATGGTACATGCATCACGAGATGAGAGACTGCAATGCTGCTAAGTTTCTATTGTAGCCTAATTCCGATTGACACATATATGCCGTTCACTTGTTTGGGTCTCATGATGCAGTGAAGGCGATTTCCTTTTAGCCCAAGTTGGCAGCCTTCTTAATCTCCTTTAGTCCATTCACAAGCGTTATTGTCTTCACCAACCCTTCACCTTTAAATCACCAGCACACTTCGTTCCATTTCTGGTTCACGTAGCCACCTTTTTCTGGAGTTGACCTCCCAAACGCCTTTACTGATCGTTCGGCTCTGTTAAGGTGGCCAGTAACTCGTTTCTAATAGAAACACAATATCGGCAATCTTTGGTTCTATCAATTGTGATAGGCCTAATCGGCTATAACTATGCCAGATTGGGCCACGTGAGCTGATGGTCTGTTTTTATTGTTATTATTTTAGGATGGATTCTGCTCTTCGATATGTTTATCCGAGAAACTAAGGCCCGCTGCTTCAATTTTGTCACCTGTGTGTGTCTGCTGCTTTCATTCTCTAATTCCTTATGATGGCCACCAATTCATCCGGCATCCTGCAATAGTTTCTTCAGTCTTCAGCCACATCACTATCTGGCGGATCTGAATCTACCGCGTCACGGTGGTTCCCGTAAACATCCAACAAAACACATCCAGAATGGGTGAATTACTGCGCTGTCTTCGGAAGCGTGGACTATCCGTTTGCTGTCATAATAGTTCGTTCTTTTTGTCAAAGGGCTGTCACCAGCCCAAGGAGATCCAAATTTCCTGTCGAATGCCCATCACCAGAAACTCTCGGCGAAGGACAGCAACAAGCAAGGCAGGAACGCCGAAATGTCATTAGACAATCTAGCCAGGTAAGTAACCTACAATAACTAGTGCGAGGCTGCTGGGGCACTTACCCCCAAATAACTCATAAAACTGAAGTGGGTAAATGTTTGGTGGATATTTATTAGAATTTAGTTTCATATTTTCTAGGTCCCATTTATGTCAGGTCTACATTTCTGTCAAATTGCTCAGAAGTCCAGTGTGAACTCCGCAGACATTACTGGAAGCATATTGAAGGAATTCACCTTTCCAGAGTATCCATCCATTATCTGACCTCGTATGACGTGATAATCAGCTCAGCGCGTGTATGATGACGTCACAATCATTACGTCACAAAGGGTTCCATATAGCCCGTCATCAAATCTCAGAGTCGTATGAATTGTATGTCTTTGTAATTCTTTGCTATTTAATAAACATGTTGTTGAATATTTTGAAACTAATTTGACTGGACGCTGTTGATGCCTTGGGCAGCAGCAGCACCCAGTCAAATTAGTTTCAAAAAATTCAACAGCTTGCCTGTGTAGTTTTTTGGAAATCGATAGTCAGGGTGTTCAGAGATCGAACGATCCCAGCACGAGCGAGGTGTGGGTGGAACTTAGCTAGAGATGGGTGGGGCATAGCTAAAACCGAAAAGGTCCATTGTCACACCTGGACCAATCAAAAGTGTACGTGATTGGCTCGGAAATAAGGCTTACTCCAAAATGATTTCATCACGTTGAATATGACTATAAATGCAGATTTTCGTCCATAAAGGTGGTCGCTTGTGATGGATGCGCAATTTGCACGGGAGACGATTGCCTAAGTGTCAGCAGAGAGTCCAACCCTTACATAGTCATAAGTTCGAGACAACTATATATCGGAACGCTGTTGAATAGTTTAAAACTAATTTGACTGGGAGCTGGTGCTGGTATGGTCCACCAGGATACTTCTTCCAAATTTTGGAACATGCCTATATCAATATGGCGGTATTGTCTATATAGGGCGTTATCGTGAACACAATTTTCAACCTAATCTGCTTGACGTACCGCAAAATAATGGTTCAGAAACCATGCCTTCTCAGCCTATTGCCACCCGTATCCAGTCTAAATCATTCTCTTGATACATAGTGTAATCGCAATGTACCTTTCCAGTTTATCCATCCATCAGCTGACGTCATATGACGTCATAATTAACTAAGTGGCGTGTGGGATGACGTTATAATTAATTATGGCATGAATGACTCGATTTGGTCAGTCTTTACCGCCTAATAGTCCGACACGTTGTACGAAGTGTATGTCTTTACTATTTAATAAATATTCTGTTGAATATTCTGAAACTAATTTGACTGGGCGCTGTTGCTGCCTATGGCAGCAACATCAACCAGTCAAATTAGTTACAAAATATTCAATAGCTTACCTGTCTAGTTTTCAGGAAATTGATAGTCATGGCGTGCGGGGGTCGATCGATCCCAACACGGGCGGAGCGTAGGTTGAGCTTAGCTAGAGGTGGGCGGGGCATAGCTAAAACTGGAAAGTTCTATTATTCATGGGGTAGAAGACGTTCATTCTTGGCAGTACTAAATGAGCAGAGAAGACGTTATCATACAGAGCACGCCTTCAAGAAACTAGCAAAGCTGCAAAGAACGAATATGATGTTAATGCGCATGCATTTGCTGCGCATGTGTTTCATAATAATCAGTCTACCCAATAACCCGTGGATTAACAAAGATAGGATTATCAGTCTTTTACTTGTGATTGAGACTTACACTGACTGACATACACATTTCTTCCTCACCAACCATAGTCGTAGGTAAAGGGGTGGTGGTAAGGGTGGAGCTAAAGTACGTTCCTTCACCACTGCTACCCCCACCTATCCCCATCTCACCCACACATCAACGTTCTCTCGATGTCTGCACAACGCTTCATATGAGCTACCTTACTACAATATGCCTAATAGGCATTGTCTAGATATTAATATCTATATTATTTAATTCTCTGATTTCTTGAGGGAATAGACATGAAACCCTTTCAAGTATTTTCAAAATAGTTTGACTGGAAGTCGTTAGTGCCTTCCTAACAACGACTCAGTGAAATTGTTTAAATACATAATTCACAGGATCTTTTTTTTTTAAACATATATAGGCGCCTAAGATATGATATTGAAATAATACAGAGTTCTGTTAATACGTATTCATAAGCATATTGCCATGAATATAAATACAGACCGAAATATGTTAACACTAGCGACTGAAACGGCACTGGTTTAATTTCAAGACAGCTATACGGGAAAGTTGGTAAATAGTTTGAAATGAATTTGTCTGGAAGCTGTTGCTGCCTATGGCAGCAACAGCACCCAGTCAAATTAGTTTCAAAATATTCAACTAAATACTCCTTACATCATAAAGAATTTGTTGGGTTTGGGTTTTTTGTTTGTGGTGGTTAACCGGTTAAATACGAGTGTTTAGTAGAAGAGCCGGGCTTTCAAGCATAAGCTTGTATGAGAAATACGGATCTCGGTGCCCTGAGGGCGTGATGGCGGAAAAGGGGAAAGACAGGGTATTGTAATTATACGGAAGTTTTGTCCTAAGGGCATCAGCCGTTATTTACGCGTTCGGGTTTGGATTCAGAGCGTGGGGTGCTTTTAGCGCGCGCGTAGCAGGCTTCCAACCCCTACGGCAAAGAACATATTGACGTCGGCCGGGCGCTTATTACGAGAACTTAGTCCATAAGACTGCGGCCGGGTTATTCATCCAAGGGCCCTTAGCTAACACTATAATGTTGTTTTTTACCGACTGAATTGTGTGGGAGGGTGAGAAAGTTGGGTGGGTGATGAGGGAGGAAGGGGGGGGGGGGGAACCGAGAGAGAGAAGGGGGGTGTTGGGTGGGGGAGAAGAGAGGTGGAATAGAGAGAGAGAGAGAGAGAGAGAGAGAGAGAGAGAGAGAGAGAGAGGGAGAGAGAGAGAGAGGGGGGGGGGGTGGGGGGTGGGGGGGGGGGCTATGTTAAAGGTCTCCTAAAATATATATTATTGATTGTATGCGGAATAGACGAGGCTGATAATGTGGTAAGCCCAACCAGGAAGTTGTTTTTATTTTAGCTTAACGTTTTGCTACAGAGAGTCCATCACTGATGAAAAGTGTGTTACGTTTACCAAATATGGGCATGTTTCGTCAACCTTGACCCACAGCGAACCAGGCCATTTTATGTATGGGTAACAAGAATGGGCACAACTTAACCACTGCTTAAATTCTTATATCTGCATTGTGTTGTGGCTGACAAAGCGCACAAATCCACAGTACAGCTCATAAATAAGTAATTTGTTTCCAAAACAAAAACCGAAACATGCTGGCTTTATAGAAGTTCCAAAGACCTTTCTCTTTACATGGAAGAATGTCCAGATGGCCCAGGTAGCCGCATTGTACTAACTAATATACGCCCCCTTGGCCTGCCTTGGGCAGCAATATCTTCCAATCTAATTACGTTCAAAATATTCAACACAGTACCTTCTATTTTGTTTTAAAAGCAAACTAAATTCGTTTGTGAACTAACTGTCTTAAAGAACTACAATCTTATGGACCAAAAAAGAGCATGTTTACATAAAAACAGAAATTCTTCTATAATAAAAAATAACCATCTAAATAATTCTTACTTGGTTAAGGTTTCCAACGAAGACGTATATATAACTCCGCCGACGTCGATATGTACCGGGGCAGTGTAACGCGTGGGTGTGGCCGGGCAAGGAACTCCGGATATCTGTCCATAGTGCCCATTATGAGGAAGCGATGGAGACGGTGTCCCCGAACCAGGCGGTGAGGACATATCTTGCTGACTGTTGTCTGACGTCATGAGATCGCTGGTCACTTTCCGTATATCAGCAGGATTCATTCGTGAGGTCACGTCCAGTGCCTGGAAGTAGATGCCCTTCCGTTCTAGGTGGCCCGTGTGGTTCGGTGTACTAAGTGGCAGATTCATTTGGACGTCATTGGCTGGCGATTTCCTGATAAACTTGAACTCTTTGCTATGGGTACGCCAACTGAAACATAAGTTTGTATGTCTATTAAGCATATTCCTACACACACTGGCAACCCTGTTTATAATGACCACTAGGTGACCGTAAAAAAACGATCACCAAGGAAAGATGCCCGCTTAATACAACTTAATGTTATGGTCAAATAACGGTGGTTCTTTAAGACGAGTGGTCTTACGACCACACGTCTTAAGGAATCTCCATCTTTTGAATCCGAAGGCCGGTTTCCACGATGACCATTGCAGCTTTTGTCGTTGATATGCCTTTACTCTTATGTCTGTGTAATTTGTACCCAGGCTGACTAATCGGGTAATCGCGATTATTCTTAAATAATCGATCGTGATCGCTCAAAATAATAATCGCACACGTCTACATCAGAGTCAATCCTGCGATATCTACTATTTTACTACACACCCACGCCTACTCACCATAACGCACACCACCATCATCCACACTGAGACTATAACTGGGATGCAAGGATCAACCAAAAAAAAAGTCGGCTTCTTTTTTCTCACGTCAACAAAAGCAGGCAGGGCACCTGGATTAAGAGATACCGTGGCTGTTGCAATACAACCGACAAATATATCTTGGTGTTAGCTTCGACACGAGACGTATCTGGAAGGAATAGTTTCTGGGAAATAAGTGTAATAAAAGACAATCCAGGAATCCAGTTTATCTATGCCCCATCCATCCCTAGCAATCTCCTCCCACGATCCCTGCACTCTGAATCTCAATTTCCAGAAAACTATGCAGGTAAGCTGTTGAATAATCTGAAACTGGTTTGACTGTGTGTTAGACAGCAACAGCCCAAACAGCTCAATCCACGAAAGGCCGCTAGAATTAACACAAACGACAACAGGAACGGACCCCTGGAAAACCAAAAAGCACAATGATTGCGTCAGCGACCAGTGCAATACTTAGATTACACCAGATGATGTTAGCAATCCAGGTTCAATCTGAAAGGTGAGCAACTGATGAATACCAGGCCCCGTCATTCTACCTGCGAGTGTTATGAATCCAAGCATCCATAGATAGCTTAACCACAGACATGGTTACTGAACCAGCAATGAAGATGGTGCGTCGGCTTATTTATGTTCTGTTTTGGGTGTAGCATACTCAATTCTCCTTTTCTAATCAATGGAGGAATCCAGTTTTAGCTATGGCCCGCCCATCTCTAGCTAAGCTCCACCCAGTCTTTGACCGTGTAGGGGTCGATCTCAATTTCCAGAAAACAATACAGGTAAACTGTTGAATATTTTGAAACTAATTTCACTGAGTGATGTTGCTGCATATGGCAGCAACCGCGCTTAGTCAAATTAGTTTCAAAATATTCATCAACTTGTTTATTAAATAGTAAAGACATACAATTCGTACAACAACAAAAATCAAATTCAAAGTTGTTTCGAATTCAAAGTTGTTTATTTTGCGGCATAATAGTATATGTGCAGTCAAAATGTTGATTATGACGTCATATGATTGATAGATAAACTGGAATGCTTAGCCCGTCAACAAAATTAAGCATTCGTGACGAACTTAGCTACGTCATTCATGACGTTCTTGATTATGACGTCAACTTAAACGTCACGGGTAAACTGGAATCCTCCATTGTTAGAAGGTAACCTATTTATTATAGCTTTGTTGACTGCGTTCCATTTCCCACATTGCAGCAGCTATGATTAAGGGTTTACCTTCGCTGTTTGAGATCTGGCTGCCAGTTTGTGTGAGTTGTACCCATTCCCTAGCATTTTAATTTTCTGTTATTTCGACATGTTCTAGTATCCATTGCAGAACGAATCGCCTTGTGTCTCTTCAATTACAGCAGTCGCTAGCTCATTTTTATTCGAATTCATCGGATTCTTGAGGGCTTGAAACGTCAGATGAGAATGGCTACGTTGGAAATATGTAGGCCTATATTTTTTTATTAACAGCCTCTAGCCTTGCTGCCATTTCAGCTGTTATTAGTGGAGAACTTTCCTATATGGAAATAGCATTCTATATTTTCCAGCCTGCTGTTACCTCCGCGCTGATGCCACCTCGCCCATTGAGAACTGTGTAGCCGGAGGGGCGGCCGGCAGGGTCGTGCTATGATGTCTAGACCAGACAGCGGCGACCTCGAGGATTGGCAAGCGGTGTCGGATTTCGTCCCTTGGGCGATGGCGGTCTCTGTCCCACAAGTCTCTGTCCTCGCAAGCGGGTAGAGGCTGAAGACGGTGGCGACGTGGTCATTCACCTGACGGCAATGAGAGGTCCGAACTGTCGATGCGGACGTCATGGCAGCGTTGGCGAGTGATCCCGGGCTGATGAGGACGGCGCTGGAGGCATATGCTGCTGGCGGGAGGATGTGTGTCATCCGATCTCGGGAAAGCTGGCGGACAACCTGTGGATTGTGGCCCATAGCCGCTCGCTTCCTCGCAGTTCCTCCCTGCAAACGGTTGTAAACAAGAAGCGGTTGCATCATCTATGGATGCGTGTGGGTCATGCTGTATATGAACGAAGCCGAGTCCCTTCTCAAGTTTAAATTCTATGGTACCGTCTGGATCTTCGTCATGAATTGGCATCTTGTTTAGTGGAATCGGTCTGTTGATTCTTTCTAGATTCCTTTGATGAGACGGTCGATCAAGTCGTTCATTCAGAACGTATGTTGGCGTTGTTCAGGTGCTGGTTGTAGCTGGAGATCCGACGTGTGTGTAGGTCAACGCTGCCTTGCTCTTTGAGAGCGGAAAGAGTGAAGGGTGTTGAAGTGTAGAATCACGATATCAATATGGGATCTGGTGAAAGGGGTATTTACATCTAGGACAGGTTAAGCTCGTCAAAGTGATTGGGCTCTGAATTTTAACCAACCTAACGGGGTGATTAGGCTTAGGCATGAAGTGTACATGCAAGAGTTTGGTTCCAGAAGTGATTGTAAGTACCTGTATTAGTCTACCGTGTTCTTATGTCTGTAAATTCTTTAGGCAGATCTCCTTCCCTCCCTCCCTCCCTCTCCATCTCCCTTTCCCTCTCCCTCTTCCCCCCCCCCTCTCCCTCTCTCCCTCTCCCTCTCCCCCCCCCCCTCCCCCCTCCCCCCTCCCTCCCTCCCTCCCTCCCTCCCTCCCTCCCTTCCTCCCTCCCTCCCTCCCTCTCTCTCTCCATTGGAGGAATCCTATCGGTAGGTATACTTCTTGGCGAAAGAGTGTGATAGCGAGCTCGGGCGGTCTTGCTCTAAACTATCGTTCTTTAGGTGGCTTTTTACTCCTGGGGTGTTTAGAGGTGCGTCCAACTCTTTGAAGAGAAGAAAAAGAGAAGACGTTTTTCTTCTCCAATTTCTCCGACAACGAATTCGTATATGCTGTCTCTCCAATTTCTTCGAGTCCGTTTTTATGTGTAATGCGCATGTGCAGCTCTGGGGCTTTCCAGCATGACGGACGCGTGAGATGAATAGTCTCGCTTGTCAGCAGATGGGAGCACGAGCCCACGCCCACTGATGAGCGACACCACACCTCCACCCAACTTCATCTGTCTCAATCTCTTTATGCGCTTATACCCATGTACGTTGAGGGGGTTGAGACCTCAAAAACTTATATGATTGCTAAATACTAATTAGTTTAATAGGGGTATGGGACTACCATAACTCATAATTGTGAACTCCTGCTACCCTCTAATTTCTAATCACATGTTTCATTGCTTCAGCGGAATGATTTCCTTTAATGTTGTTTTTTTTAAAGATTTTGTCCATTTTCTTAGGAAAGATTCTTTGATGCCATAATATGTGTGCTATATGGGGGTGATAGGGTTTGCACTCTAGTCTAGATGCAATTTGTGTGATAGTAATATGACCCTATAAGATGATGTGCCATAGTTCAGCACTTCTGATGTCGGGTGATGATCTTACTATCGATTCTGCTCTATATTGACTGACCTCCAGTCACAGGCCACTTTATTACAATTGGTGTTGATCACAGTGTCCCGGCTAGAATCCTTTAGGTTTCCTATCTACACACGTGCAATCTGCTTGGTATTTCTTTTCGCTGTTGTTATATTTAGTGTCAGGCCATATTCTGAGGTCTTTTGTGTAGGCCCTTAAGTCTATAAGTCTTCTTCAGAATATTAACATGAGCAACTCAAACTGTGTCATCACGTCTTACTAGGAGTGCCGTTCAATGATGGCATTAGTTTGACATTTTACAGATGTTACTTTCAAGTCATCCACTGACCCAGGGTAACTGCAAGTGAATGCTTCTTCCTGGGGGAGGTTTTGTATCCATTTATTAACAGGCTGATATTAGTGTATGATGTCTTCTGTGCATTGACTTTCATAATCCAATCCATGACACAGTTGCTCAAACTGAGGTTTTATTTTAACAGTTCCAGTATATTCTTCGGAACATAATACAATTGTAGATCGTCACCATTGATAGCCACTATTACTGCTGTTGGGAAGATGTACTTGGTGTCGTCTTTATACATCTGTTTATCCGGAACATTGTTTGTGATTAAACTCCTATTGCGGTACTCCATGATATTATCGTTTTCTGCAAGTGAGCGTTGTTGAAGTGTTACTCACGCCTTTCATTTCATCAGTGGTATTGCCGTCTCATTGACGATACTTATCAGATGATCTCCAACATACTTGAAAGGACTTGACTTTTCTAAGACTACTTTTAACTTATCAATTCCTTTTCCTGAGGCCTAGTGGATTTCGTTACAGTTATTCATAATGTAACCAGGATACCTAGTGATAACTACCATGTCATCAGCTTATGATGTAAATCATGATCGTTCTAGAGTTGCAGGAAAGAATCTGACTAGTGCCGTTTTCATGCACGTTAGATTACGAATTCCACAAAGAGCTTTCCATTTTCGTGTTGCTGTTTGAGAGCATGATCTATACCAAGACTTGCCTGTTGGCCATATTTCAATCTGTTTTGGCTCAAGATTAGTGGAAAGAAATTTTCTAAGGATGCCAGTAGACGTACACGCGTATTACTTTGAGTAATCACGATCGATTTTTTAAAGAATAATCGTGATTATTTTTTTAATGTATAGCTGGAATGACTGCCTCGATGCTCAAGCCAGTCATTCCAGGGATGCATTTTCACAAATAGTCTTCTCTTTGTCTGCAAATGGCCGTACATTTGCCATGCATAATGCCCATTTTCGGGACAGATCACGTTAAAGAGAAGTTAAGATAGGTTTTGCAATATTTATGAAGAATAGCCATTATTCGATTATTTAATTTTTAATCATTTCATGATTTAACAAATAATCGCGATGTTCGATTTAATCACGTAATCGCGCAAGCCTAGATGCCAGGTGAATTGTCTACTGATATTCTTGAGAAGCCTGTAAAATGTCAATAGCAATTGACCGGTCCTCGCCCTCCCGATCTGCTCCCTGAGGGGGCGTATATTAGTTAGTACAATGCGGCTACCTGGGCCATCTGGACATTCTTCCATGTAAAGAGAAAAGTCTTTGGAACTTCTATAAAGTCAGCAATTCCTTCTGACTTTTACTGACATCTTTCTGGTGATGTTTATTATTGGTATCTCCAAAAGAAGTTTTGATGGATCAGACGTCTCAAGCTCCTCCATGAAGATTGGGCAGTAGATCAAGCAGCAGATCATACCATGTTTGTAGTTTAATGGATAAATCCAGTTTTAGCTATTTTCCGTTAATCTCTAGCTAAGCTCCACCAATGCCTTGCCCGTGTTCGGATCGAGCGATCCCTGAACTTCTTGAGTATAAATTTCCAGAAACCTATACGCCATTCATTACGCATTTTGATTGTAACGTCAGCCTACATGTGACTTAATAGATTATGAAGTTATATACTTGAGTAACAGATCGGATCCAGCCATTGTGCATGCGGGACATTACGGACATATATTGGAATCTCTATTATTATGTCAATGATAAGGAGTATGAAGAGTATCAGAGACATTTCCGGTGGATAGGCCTACATCCACCAAACATCATCATGACACAATTATTTTGCAGGTAGATTTACTTATGGTTGTTGACGTTCTATGGTGGGCAATTAATTCCTTTGTCATTGACTTAGGAGTATACTCTACTACTAATCAGATTTTGTCTCGTGCCTTATTGCTAGTGTCCTTGGGACTATGGTGGTACTTTCTATCGCAATGTACTTTGCAAATACATTTGGCACTTTCATACTTGTGAGTGCTTCACCTTCTTCATAATATGTAATCTTATCAATGTTACGAGCCCCTCATTATTTAGAACATGGAGGGGAACCCACGACTTAATGATATCTTTCTTTAAATACAGTCTTGCGGTTATTTTCCGCTTACTCTTGCCCTCATCTATCACACCCCCTCCTCCTCCCCCTCCTCCTCCTCCTCATGCTTCTCCTGCTGCTGCTGCTCCTGCTCCTCCTACTCATGCTTCTCCTCATGCCTCTCCTCCTCCTCCTACTCGTCCTTGTCCTCGTTCTCCTCCTCCTCCTCCTCCTCTCCTCCTCCTCCTGCTCCTCTCCTCCTCCTGCAGCTGCTGCTGCTGCTGATCCTCCTCCTCCTCCTCCTGCTGCTGCTGCTGCTGCTACTGCTACTGCTGCTGCTCCTCATCCTTCTTCTCCTCCTGCTGCTGCTGCTGCTGCTGCTGCTGCTGCTACTGCTCCTCATCCTTCTTCTCCTCCTGCTGCTGCTGCTGCTGCTGCTGCTCCTCATCCTTCTTCTCCTCCTGCTGCTGCTGCTCCTCCTCCTCCTCCTCCGGCTGCTGCTGCTGCTGCTACTGCTACTGCTGCTGCTCCTCATCCTTCTTCTCCTCCTTCTCTCCTCCTCATGCTCCTGCAGCTGCTGCTGCTGCTCCTCCTCCTCCTCCTCCTCCTGCTGCTGCTGCTGCTGCTACTGCTCCTCATCCTTCTTCTCCTCCTGCTGCTGCTGCTGCTGCTGCTCCTCATCCTTCTTCTCCTCCTGCTGCTGCTGCTCCTCCTCCTCCTCCTCCGGCTGCTGCTGCTGCTGCTACTGCTACTGCTGCTGCTCCTCATCCTTCTTCTCCTCCTTCTCTCCTCCTCATGCTCCTGCAGCTGCTGCTGCTGCTCCTCCTCCTCCTCCTGCTGCTGCTGCTGATGCTGCTGCTGCTGCTGCTGCTGCTCCTCCTTCTGCTCCTGCTGCTGCTGCTCCTCCTCCTCCTCCTCCTCCTGCGTCTGCTGCTGCTGCTGCTCCTTCTCCTCCTCCTCCTTCTGCCCCTGCTGCTGCTGCTGCTCCTCCTCCTCCTGCTGCTGCTGCTGCTGCTGCTGCTGCTGCTGCACCTCATCCTCCTCCCCCTCCTCCTCCTCCTCCTCCTCCTTCGCTCCTCCTTCTCCTGCAGCTGCAGCTGCTGCTCCTCCTCCTCCTCCTCCTTCTCCTCCTCCCCCCTCATTCTCCTCCTCTTCCTCCTCCTCTTTACTTGGTTGTTCTTACTTCCAAATTTATCTTCAAATATTTTGCGTTGGTCTGCTGTTGTTTTCTTGTCTGGAGTTCGTGTACTTGATAATTTTATATATGGGCCGACTCGTGCAAATTGTGATAGATGCACCAAATTTGGCAGAGATAACCCTTAAGCGATGCACTTCGAGGAAAATGTGTTCAAGATTCAAAATGGCGGCCATATTCAAGATGGCGGACTGACGCGCAACAAATTTACTGGATACAAAACTCTATCCATAAGGATTGTCTTGGATAATGTGATAGAAACATTCAAATTGACTCAAACAATCCTGAATTGATGTGTTTTTAACTGTCTGATTTCTGTAAGCCATCAAACAATAATTTCAATGGGCAATAACTCTGGACCTGCTGAATATTTTGAAAACAATTTGGCTGAAAGTTGTTGGTTACTTAACCACATACCGCTTTAAGTGAAATTGTTTTGAAAATATTCATCATATCCAGAGTTAAAACCCGTGGAAAATGAAATCTGCAGAAATTCAGCAGCATACAGTTAAAATGGACTGTTTGTAAAATAATAATTAGAAGATGTCATTCAAAGTCAAAATGCCTGTCATCCATCTTCGGCCATATTTTTCAATTCAGTGTGTCGTTCTTCATAATTTGTAAATTCAGTCCCTATAGAGAACTTACTAAGTACACTCTCTTAATCGTGACGCAGACGTACGATTTTAAGGCTGACGTATTCATCCGCATAATGTATGTGGATTCCGTTTATATAAATGGATCTATTGATATATCAATGAATCCGTTTATCTAAACTGATTGCGTATACGTAATGCGGATGAATAGAAAGACAGGTTTAGTCGCCAGTCACAACGAACATTTGTCTCAGTGATGGTCACGTGTCATGCCATCACATGTATGTGTGGTGGACAATGAATAAAGCGCATGAGATCCTGCAAACAAGTCACATCAGAATCGCAAGGAGGTTGCAAACCTGAGCACACTGAGACTCAAGGTCAGACAAGTTGGATCGCTGAGTTAAATAATCGCTGCGACTTAACATCTTCAGTCTGCGCCAGCAGAAGGGTATCTGAAACAGGAATATGAGTGGCTTGAAAGCGTCTACCGTACTAAAGAATTTGATTAGATTGTGAACGTCACCTGGTCTGCTAGCCATACAGCAAGAAGCCACGAGTTTGAGGTTGGTGTCTCGGCACTTCTTCCACTTCTCAGAGATCATTCACATGATGTAGCTACGATTAAACATGAGATGGACAAAGTAAAAGAGGAAATCTCATATCTAAACCCATCCCAAACCTCAGTGGTAACAGCCGACAGCCACTCTTTGCTCTGGTTAAGCAAATCCAAAGGACTTGACCAGCAGAGTATAGGAACTTTGTGGTTGTGTTTGGAGATTTACATGTTGGAATAGCTGCTCTCAAACTGATTAGCTATAGTCTGAAGTGCAGTAGATGGACAGCTGCCATTGACTAATGTGATATTGCATTTTCTGGTACTGGGGATTCTTTTCTCAGTGCTAGCAATGCTGCAAAAACACGCTACTTCCATTAAATAACAGCATGTTCCCTATGCAATTGCATTATGACAGCATTTATGAAGGAGAGAAGTGACAACCCAGTGCTGCTACTGATTTTGAGGAGTGGTGCCAGTCTATGTATGCTACGCAGCCATGTTTTGTGTAATGAGATAGTGTTGGTAATATACACTTTTATACGCTCATTGAGAGAAGCAAACTTTGATGCATATAAGAGAACACTGACAACTGGCATGCCATTCGTTTTCACAAATGATAATAATATCGATTATTCGAGAGGAATCCCGATCCATCTGAATGGCATGATCACGTTGAATGACACACACCCAAATATTGAAGAAGAATTCCAAAGAGGGCGACTCGTTGTCCACAAGTCAGAAAGAGTTTTCTCTGGAATCGGAATTGATCAGGTTCACACGCAGAATAACGCTCTAGAGAAAGCTGATGGTGGAGCTGTTGGGATTACAGAAAATCGCGATGGTTGGTTTCATGATCAGAAGTAAGCCAGTTAGTTCAACAGCATGAGGCCTCTTCTCAAGCAAAACCAAAAATCAAAACCAAACACCACGAGGACACCCCCAGCCCGTCAGCAGCGTTTCTGTGTGAGATGGTAACCCATTCATGGAAGAGACGAATCAGTTGATCATACTAAATTCAAATGAAGTCCCAAAAGCTGACACATTAAATGAATTCAATCATAGGCCAAGAGAAATTCTGCAAATTCAGAGAACATTTGAACAAATTTTAGAACCCAATTAAGAGAAATAATTTTATAATATTTGAAGCGCCAAAGAATATAAAATACAAAGACATGTTTTCGAATCCCATGATCATCGGCCAGACTCGGAAACTTGATTTGGATGAGTTCTTCAAGTATAAGAACCCGCCATTTCCTGCATCAATCAGCAACAACGGAGAATTCACCTTTCCAGAGTACCCACCCATCATATGACGTCATAATGAACTGCGTGGTGTGTACAATGACATCATAATGAATGACTTCATGAATGACGTCGATAAGTACGTCACGAACGCATATTTGATGACGGTCTATGGGCTGTTGTACAAATTGTTTGCTTTTTTTTTTTATTTAATAAACATTCTGTTGAATATTTTGAAACTAATTTGACTGGGCGCTTTTTCTGGGCGCTGTTGCTGCCTGTGGCAGCAACAGCACCCAGTATAATTAGTTACAAAATATTCAACAGCTTCCCTGTATAGTTCTCAGGAAATTGATAGCTAGGGCATTCGGGGATCGATCAATCCCAACACGGCGAGGTGTGGGTGGAGCTTAGCAAGTGATGGGCGGGGCAAAGTTAAAAATGGAAAGGTCCCTTATATTCATCCCAGTGTCTTTAAAGAATTGATCCAAGTCGTATCTAACCAACCAGATATGTATGTGCTACTCGTCGACGGTACGTGTCTTGTCTATTGTCTACTACCTTCAGACAGCACCTTTCAAATGTATGCAGAAGTCAGTTTCGCAGTAAAAATAAGTGCTCCAGCCAACAAGCACAGAGGTGTTGATGTCATCTTTGATCAATGCAAACCTGACAACCTTATGCTAAAACCTCACGAAGAAAGACCAGTCGAAGAAAATTAACCCAAAACTGGAATGATGCCAAGGAACTGGCCCAACTTTCCTCAAAATGATGATAACAAAAAATGAGCTTTTCCCGCTGCTGGTAGATATCTTGCAAAATGTGAAATGTGGTCTCGTGTATGCAAGAAAAGATGACAACACAAACTGCAATCAAGAGGCATGAAGAGGCTGATTCGAGAGCAGTCATACATCTTAAATATGTAGCTGAAAATTACTTTGTTCAGGCTGCTTGTATTCTTTTAATGAATCAGACACTGTGGTGGTTGCAGTATCTCGCTTTGACAAACTGAAAGCCAGTGGACTACAGAAACTTTGAGTTGCTGTTGGAAGTGTAAAGAACAGACGATGGTTGGCTATTCATGATCTTGTGACACGGATTGGCTTTCTCAAGTACAATGGGTTTCTTTTTGCTTACTCATTCAGTGGTTGTGATACTGTCTCTGCCTTCAAAACAAAAGGTAAAATGTCATTCTTTCAGACCTCGAATGTGTTCTCGACATAGTCGAGACTTTCATCAAACTGAGCAGATGTCCAGCTTCTGTAGATGTTGGTGGCATGCAAGCATGTGAGAGCTTTGTAAGACTAGTGTATGACAGATCATCTACCTTGACAAATGTTGATGAAGCAACAGCTCTTTTTTCCTCAGAAGAACAAGCAATATAACTCTCCTGCAAGCACAGCCCTACTTCAGCACACTTACAGAGCGGCGTACCAGGCAGGTCATATTTGGGGCCCTCATTAGGCGAGCAAAAAAATGTAGAGCATTTAATGTACACTGGAGTAACTTAAATACTATATCAGAAGTGTGCAAGGAGATGTGCAAATGTACCTGCAAAATACCATGCAGGAGTAAGTGCATATGTTGTCGTTCGATTTTACAGTGCACGTCAATTTGCGGATGCCAATGTGTAGTAGATGTGTAGAAGATTGACGACTTGACTTTAAGTATCTTTCTTTACACATATAAAGCAAAACCATCTGATCAATGGCAAAATGTATCCATTGTATCTCCCTGGACTAAGTTAAATCATATATCAGATTGTCCAAGGAGCTGTGCAGATGCGCCTGCAAAAACGACATGCAGCGGAAAACGCATGTCAGCAATAGAATTTGCAAAGCACCTCAATTTCCAAATGCCATTGTGTAGTAGATGTGTAGTAGATGTGTAGTAGATTGACAGCTAAACATTAATGTTGACATGCTGGATTAAACTAGATATTACATATCGCTGACCAAATTTTAAGAGCGCCTCAATTTGTCGATGCCATTGTAAAGGAGATGTGTATTGGATTGCCAGTTTGACATTATTTTTAGATGTAACTTGCTCATTTGAACTAGAAACACTTTTATTTCTTCTACATAAAGCATTAGAACTTGGAATAGAAACATGCATTCTGTATGCGTTACTGAACTAACTTAACTCATATATCGGACGTATACAAGGAACGAATTACGGCGATGTGCCAGCAAAATGCCATGCAGTGGAAAGCGAATGTAGCCGATCGAATTTCCAATGAACCGCAATTTGAGGATGCCATTGTGTAAGCAATTCATCTAACTGGCGACTAAAGGGTGTTTTGGGTCACAAGATTGTGACACTTAAAGTCTGATGGCCACCCATCTTTAAGAACCACCATCGTATGGAGTCAAATGCAGGTATCCGTTACAGGCAGTTTTGACAGTATTCGTGACGGCCATTTTGACTCTATCCATCATACTGTTTTTATTGTTGAATGCTTCTGTATGGTAATGTTTCTGATTTGATACAAAGGATGATCTGCACATTTCTTACGTGTTTTATTCCTGATTTTGTGAGGGAAAGTGGAAAATCATTCACTTTTCGGCTATTTTAGATTTGGACTGCAGCCATTTTGGATTTGGCCGCCATGTTCAAAATTTTGAATGGCCAACACTTTTTCGTGAAAATACATTCTTTGAAGAGTATTTGTGCTAAGTGGCTTGCTTCTATCATATTTTGCATGATTGTTCTGACTATCAAGTACACTTCACGTGCAGGCAGACGTCACAATCGATTATTAACGCTATTTAGTCTGTCAAGTTGAACGAATGGTATGGTATGTCTTAACTATTTAATAAACATTCTGTTGAATATTTTGAAACTATTTTGACTGGGCGCTGTTGCTGCCATAAAATAGTCAACAGCGTACCTGCATATAGTTTTCTGGAAATTTATTTCAGAGCGTATAGGATTGATTGATCCCAACACTGACAAAGCGTGGGTGGAGCTTAGCTAGAGATGGGCGGGGCATAGCTAAAACAGGAGTCCTCCGTTGTATCTTTGACTTAGCACCAAAAAAAGTTTAATATTTGTTTACAATAGATTGCAGGAAATGTCAATTTCCCTTTCTCCGAGATCTAACAATACTCACCATTCTGTTACTTCTGATATACAGCTGGCCCTGACAGCGGCTCTAGGATTATAGACTTAGAAAGCTCTACCGACTCCTGGGAACCGGGTACTCGGCTCCCAACTGCCGAGTACCCGTTTACCATAGAGCTCATATTGTTTGCATAGCCACCAAACAAGAGAAAACTATGGCTTGCCTCCGTGGCGCTGGGAGGCTGGGTCCGTAACAGAATGGTGAGTATTGTTAGATCTCGGAGAAAGGGAAATTGACATTTCCTGTATTCTCCTTCGATCAATACTCACCATTCTGGTACTTCTGATATACACCAGATTTGATCAGTAACCTGGTGGGAAGGGGCAAGCCATAAATGCTAATTTTGCCCCTTGGAGAAAGATTTTAGACTTCAAACTTGACTAACGGAGACCTAAAAGGACCGTCAAGTTCACGGAACCGAATCACATTCGCGTCACAGTCCTCCCCCCTTTTTCCTCCTAAGAAAAGGGAGAGAACTAACGAACATGTATCTCGCCTGAAAACACAAATATGCCAAGAGGGTTAACTGCTCCCTGCATACTCCATGTATTAGCCTGGGAATGAGCATGAATATATAAGATGAATGAACATGATACATATCCATAATATAAAAAACTCTCACTATTGAATTACCTTATGATAATTGGACTTCAGACGTACCGCCTCCAACCATTCACCGGTTCGGCCATCAGTGACACAATCTGGTTGACATCCTCTCGCCTGACCATGCCTGCTTTAGGTTCTTTTCTTACCGAAGTGAGAAAAGGGTGAAAAGCAGTGTGGTCACTAACTATCGTTTCAAAACAGCTAAAGCGAGTGGATTGGCTGAGTCTGACACATCCCTCATATAGTAATCCGTGAATGAGGACTCACAGTGCCATTGTGCAACGGCCATGATGTCCTATAACGGAACACCATTGTAAAGGGCGGTCGAGGCGGCTATTCCTCTGACATTGTCTGCCCTTACGCCTTGCACCTGGTGCCCAGTCGCCATCTCCTGAGTAGTCTGAATGCATTCGACCACCCAACGAGAGATAGTATCCATGGATGCGGCGCCATAAGACTTTTTATGGCAGATCCACAGATGTCTATCGTTCGACCGTAACGAGTCAGTCCGTTTCTTGTACTTAGTCAAAGCACGGACCGGGCACCAGACACTGGCATCACGATCAAACCTAGTTAACTTCGGTATAATGATCGGTTTGCCGGGATATCTCAAAGATTGGTTCTTTGACATAACCTCTGCTCTTGGCAGAAGACGCAGACCTTCTCCAGAAACAATAAATCGGTTCCTCTCTGCCGAAAGCGCATGGATCTCACTGCGCCTTCTAGCTGAGGAAGCTGCCAATAGAAAGACCGCCTTTGGAGTCAAATGCTTTAGACTAGCCGAACGCAATGGTTCGAAAGGGTGCTTGGCCAGTACATTAAGCACTAAAGATAGACTCCAGGCTGGAATGACTACCGGTTGTCTCGGTCGGAGATTGCTCATTCCCTTCAACATCACATTTAACTGGGCCACCTCTGGACTATCCCTGTTGGCTAGACAAGGGATAACTGATGCCAAAGCTGACTTGTATCCAGCAACTGTGACGGGAGCTAGTCCTCAAAAGAACAGCTCACAGAGAAAGTCTGCTATTTGCTGATAGTGGATTGAAAGGTATCAATACCCTTTTCTTCACACCAGTCTGCAAATCTGTTAACCTTGTTGTTATATGACTTGAAGGTTGACCTCCTTCTCGCAGCCGCGATGAAATCAGCAGCCTGTCGAGAAAAGCCTTCCGACGTGGAACGTTGTTTGATAACATCCCCGCAGTCATTGAACATTTCGGGACACTCGTGTAGGAAGCGTCCCTTGGCCTGGGAGATTATGTTCGGAATCTCGGGCAACTGCACAGGATTTTCCACCAGCAGATCTAGAAGATCCGTGAACCACGCCCTGCTCGGCCAATACGGCGCTATTAGCAGGACCAGACACGGTTCCTCCCTGACCTTCACCAAAACCTTCGGTAGAAGAATGGTGGGTGGGTACGCGTAAGCGTGCATCCCTCTCCAGCTTATCGCCAGAGCGTCTGTATCGACGGCATTTGGATCTGTAATCGGCGAGACACATCTCATGATTTGAGCATTTTCCTTTGTGGCGAACAAGTCCACGTTGGGTTTGCCCCAATGCTCGAAGATCCGTCGCAGAACTGGAGGGTTGAGGGACCATTCTGTTGGCAGGATTCTCTGTCTGCGAGACAAAGCATCCGCCAGAATGTTCAATCGGCCAGGAATACGAGCTGCTTTCAAAACAACCGAGTAATTCCTGCACCATTGAATCAAGTGCCACACCCTGATACACAGAGTGGGCGACCTGGTCCCGCCTTGGCGATTTATATATGATACTACTGTCGAATCGACCGACCGTATCAATATCACCCTACCCCTGATCATCGGAAGGAACTCTTCCAACGCCAGTTCCACTGCCATCATTTCCAACAGATTGATATGCAGCTGACTCTCCGGGAGAGTCCATGTGCCCGAGACCTGGTTCTCCCAGGCAGGCACCCCACCCTTCCAGCGATGCATCCGTGTAGACGGACAGCTGGGGGCGGGGTAGGTGCAGCGAAACCCCTAATAGGAGATTCTGATGCTGTTTCCACCATAGAAGATGCGATATTATCGGCTCCAAAACTGGCAACAGTTTTGACAGGGGTTCTGTTCTCTGTTTCCACAGAGACATCAGATACAACTGGATAGGCCTTCGCATTAGAGCATCGTACGGGATAACCTACTCCATGGAGACCATCATGCCCAGCATCTGAAGGAACCGCCTCGCCTTGAATGTGGTTTCCCACTCGAAAACTCTTGAGGATGGCTAACAGAGACACCACTCTGGGCTCTGACGGGTAAACCCTGCCCTCCTCGAGGTCGAATCGCATCCCCAAATAAACGAAACGTTGAGTGGGCGTCAACTCGGATTTCTCCTCGTTGACTATGCAGCGTAGATCTGAAAGTAACTTCAGAGTCAGAGCAGTATCCACGTTCAACCTGGCTGCCGAGTCTGCCTTAAGCAGCCGGTCGTCTATGTAGGTGTGTAGCGCCACGTTCTCTTTTCTGAGAAACGCTGTCACCGCAAGGACCACTCTTGTGAAAACCCTCGGAGCTGTCGACAGGCCAAACGGGAGACTGTAAACTCCCATACTTGATTCTGAAACGCAAATCTCAGAAACCTGTGCCAACTCCGATTCATAGGAATGTGGAAATATGCATTTTTCAGATCGATCGATACACACCACATTCCTTTCCTCAATCCCGCATTACCGACCTCGGCGTTTCAATCTGGAACCGAGGCGTATGGATAAACCAATTTAATGGCCTGAGATTGAGTATGGGTCTCCATCCCCCTGTGCTCTTGGGGACAAGGAACATGTTTGAATAGAAGCCTGGAGTGTTTCGATTTGCTGGTTTTATTGCTCCCTTCAGAAGCAAACCCGACACTTCCTTTTGAACGGCTTCTAACTTGTCTGGCTCCCTTGGTACGGGTGTCCAGACAGGTGCCAAAGACAGATTTTGTGGTGGAAAGTCCCACCACTCCTGCATGTAACCCTGGGATAACCATCCCAGGACCAGACTGTCTGACGTCACACCTTGCCAGGCCTCGACGAAACGCATGAGCCTTCCACCCACCATAGACGCCTCGACGTCTAATGGGGTTGTCCGGCTCGCAGTCCGCCCCCCCCCCCACTCTTTCTTAACGAGAGAGAGAGAGAACCATTTCGTTCTAGGCACGACGGGTATAACTGGCACCGCTGTTCCTGTCGCACAGGCGCGGTCCAGGCGGATATGAAGGGAGCTTTCGTACCCTCAGGTACGCTTCGGTCCCTTCTGTCCGCCCTTTGAGGCCTTACCCTTACCCTTACCCTTCCCCTTGCCCTTCCCGCCTCTAGGGCGGTCAGGAGCAACATTGGGGAGGGTAGGCGCCTCTACAACCTTCCTGGGCTTCTTCGCCGGCGGCGGCTCTGAAACCCCAGCTGAAGCAGAATTCGCAACAGGCCTAGCTTTTGCCTTGCCCTTATGCTTCTTCTGCTCCTTTGAAGGTTGTCCCGTTAGCGGTTTCCCCACAGGCCCTAGTGCATGCGCTTGCCACACTAGCTCTAGCTGTAGGTTTACCGCTAACCGATTCTGCATGATACTGGCGGTATCCTCTAAGATGGCCCACGCTTGGCCACCGAAGATGCTAGGCCCTGTCAGGGGTGTCCCAAGGAGACGCTCCCTGACTGCCGTAGCTGGACGCATATGGTCAATGACCATTTGCCTCCTGGATTTCGTCACACGCGCTTGCACCCTTGCCAATGCGTCCATCGACAGCACCAGGCCGTCATTGACACATGAAAGCGCCACAGGTGGCACAGGGTGGCCTGCCCCGCTTCAGCCCACACCGACTGAAGGAGACGATAAGAGTGGTTGACGGCGCTCATCGCTTCCCTCACACCCTCATCGCATAGGGACAGGACTTCTTCCTGGTGTACCTGAGACTTGTCCACAAGTGCCGGACCGGGGTGACCCGGCACGGCACCCTGGACGCCCAGTACCCATCGGTCATCCTCCGTGACCGACGGGACTACACCATACCTGTCGTATTCCCCCCGCGGAATACGACATCTTGCCCGCACCTCCCTGGAGGCCGCAGGGAGCTGACCCTTGGTCATCAGTTGTTTGCTATAAATAGCATCCAACCATTCTATGAACCGTGGATCCAGTCCCACTGACTGGATCCGGGCCGCGGGCAAAATCCCCGTCCTGATCGACGCAACCGACGGACGGGGCGCATCTTCATCGGCCGTGGCCGAAACCACAGACGGGTCCACCCTGGCTAGCCACGCCAGAGCATCTGACCAATCTACCTCCGATGAAGACACCCCCGCAAACACGTCACCCGTTGACGTGCTCACGGGTCTGCCAGCCACGGCCTCCCAGCAAGGAGCCACGGCTGACACGCCAGGCACTCCGGTACCACACGGTTCCGCCGCCACCCCATGAAACACTCCGGTCCATGGGGTATGTCCGCACGGAAAACCGTACGGACCCGTAGCAGTCGCGGAACCATAGCCGGACACGGGCGCCCACGGCACCCCACGTCCGACTGCCGGACCAGGCGAGATAGGTGAGTACCACGCCCGGCCCGGCACACCCGTTCCCGTGACAGCTGGTGCCAAACCAAGCCGCACGGAACCGGTGCACGGTAACGGATTTGCCTCAGCCACAGGCGGAGCCGCTGACCTGGCTTGCGCCAAACCAGACAAATGGAGGCCGGTTCCGTCTAGGACGGAATCAACCTCCATATTCTCCACCTGCGGCTTCACGGGCCGCAGCAACCTCTCCTCCTCGGCCTCCTCGTCTTCAGACTCCGAAGAGTCGTCACTAGACGAGTCAACCGTGGAACCGTCCTGGCGGACGGCTCCCACACCTGACGGACCGGCCACCGCTACTGGACCACCCGGAGGTGGCCGCAGAGAAACAGAAACCCGTCTGGCCGAAGCCAGACGGGACTGCCAGGGGGCCGTACGAGACGGCCCCCTCGGTAACCAGTCCAGAATCCTGTCCGAGGACAGGATCCGTACCAGGCATGGGGAGAAACTGCCCCCCCCCCCAACCTTTGGTAGCAGGGACGACACCAGCGTGGTCAGAACGCTATGCAGAAAAACCCTGCAGAGCCGGACCAAACCACGCCGGCGGTGCCATCTCCGCCACCTCCAGCTGGGGACGTGGAGCACCCGCACCGGCCGAACCGGGCGCTCCACGATTTACTCTCGGACCGCCTGACCCCGCGTCAGACCCAGCCAAGTCCTTCTGGGCAAGGAACTTAACCATCGTTTCGACGGACCACACTGCACAAACATTACACCTATGATCTATATTACACAGGGCACACATAAAACAGACATGGTCCTTGAACATTACACGGACAAACTTATGGCAGTCGTCACATGATGGCGGGGCTGGCTTGGCCTATAAAATAAGCACAAACCTACAATAAACAAGCGGAACGAGACCCGGATGGAAGGCAGACAATTAATTTTCAAATAATTTGACTCATAAATTAACCGTAACCTCCCCGCACCCCATCCCGCCAAGTTACAACAACGATCGCATTGATTATGAAGACAAGTACGCGGCGGGCACAACACACCCATAATAGATCCTCCAGGATGTGTAACGGCTCCAGGAATCATATCGCATAGCATTCAGGGTATATTTACTAATCAATATAAATTATACTCCTAACGAACGCAGCACGATATGTGAAGAAAACAACAAAATGTATAACAAAACTGCTGTCTCACACGGTAAAACCGCAGACCACACATCTACTCAAGAATTTTGAAACCACCGATCATTGCAAACCGATCGTGATCGCACGTAAACTTGATCATTCTAAAG
>CM067367.1:33520106-33702606 GCA_034401795.1 Chaetoderma sp. LZ-2023a | reverse complement strand
GGTTACTGGTCCGGTACTGGATTAAATACGACCCGGTTTTTGCACAGTACCAGCCCAGTAACCTGTGTTATCTGGACGTAGAGATGCCAAATGGTTTCTCTATTAAGATATAAACAATTGTGAAAACATTTCATCCACTTTTAGCTATCGCCCACTCATCTCTAGCTAAGCTTCACCCACGCGGTGTCCGTGTTGGAATCGATCAAACTCCCTGAATTTCAATTACCAGAAAACTATACAGGCAAGATGTTGAATATTTTGAATTTAATTTGACTAGGAGCTGTTGATGACCGGTCAAATTAGTTTCATAAATATTCGACAGAATGCTTATTGAATAGTAAAGATATACAATTCGTACAACTCGACCGACCATACGGCTTTTAAGACGGACTGAATCTAGTCATTCATGACGTAATTGAGGACTCCAGTTTATCCATCAATCATATGACGTGTAGGATGGTATCATACTCAATCATGTCATGAATGACGTAGCTAAGTTCGTCATAAAGCGTAAACACATCTTTATCAATCAATGTCTGTGGCATCGATCGGGCGCGTATCCCGTCATTGTTTGCGGCAGCAAATCAATCCAGCAATCACATCAAATAGAATCCCCCCCAATGCGCTAACATAAAGAGTATCTGTGTATTCCGTTGATACTTTCTTGTACATCCTTGTACTACCCTTAGCGTACACAATGGAGAGAGCTTGTCCGGGATCGATATAAGTATTACAATACAACCGCTCATACCACATTCTGTGCGGCGAGGTATATTTAGCTAAACGACAAGGATTCCTGATAACGCCCGTTACTGGGCCGGTACAATACCGGCCCAGTAACTTGCATTATCAGGGATATGTTTGTGACTCCAGTCACTTACTGTGGGTGTCACAATATTGGTTTACTCACAGGAGGGCCGTAGTACATTACTTAGATAATGGAGGATTCCAGTTTCTCCATCAATCATATAACGTCAGAATCAACTACTTGGCGTGTAGGATGAGGTCATAATAAATTACGTAATGAGTGACGTAGATCAGTTCGTCACGAATGCTTAATTGATGACTGACTAAGCGTTGTTCCACGAACTGTATGTCTTTACTATTTAATAAACATGCCGTTGAATATTTTGAAACCAATATTGCCTGGGCGATGCACCTAGTCAAATTAGAAATTGATACTCAGCAGAATTTCAGGGATCGATCCATTCCAACACGGGCGAGGTGCGGGTGGGGCGTATCTAGCAATGGATGGAGCATAGCTAAAAGTGGATCCCTACATTACCATAGCATCCTTGTATCATGACAACATCTTGCTTTTCTTGCATTGTTATTTGCTTTGTATTGTTCGCTTGTTATATAAATGGACATTTTCAGGTTTATCCATACATCATATGACGTTATATGACATCATAATCAACTACGTGACGTGCAAGATGACGTCATAATCATGAATGGTTCAATATGGTCCGTCTTTAACACTTAATAGTCCGACACGTTGTACGAATTGTATGTCTTTACCATTTAATACACATTCTGTTGAATAGTTTGAAACTAAATGCTATAGGCAGCAACAGCGTCCAGTTACATTTGTTTCAGAATATTTAAAGAGCTTACCAGTATAGTTTTCTGGAAATTGATAGTCAGGCAGTTCAAATATCTAGCGATCCCGACACGGACGAGGTGTGGGTGGAGCTTAGATAGAGCTGGGCGGGGCATAGCTAAAGTTGGAAAGATCCATTGCACCAGTGAATGACTGAATTGTTTGATTTACCTCTAGCATGTAATTATAGAATGTACCAGATTTTTTATGAAGCCAATACTTACTCACTACACCTGCATGCGCATATCGGTTGTGAGCACAACCACTTTCAGTCAAAGCAACTGTGAAATGACACACAAGGTAATAACTATACCCCAGATTTTTTTGTTTCAAGAATCTGTCTCGATGCTGTCATTTCTTATCGTGTTACTACCTTCAGCAATGTGGACCTGTGACGTGCAACATTGTAATATTGTTAACCCCTCTTGTGTCAAATTAACCCTTCAACCATCAAATCATCTAGTTTAAACAACTAAAATCAGATATGTAGCGGTCTTGAGGCATGTCTATTTGCAGGCAAGAGAATAGTATTTTTAAATATTTACCACTGGAATGACTGGCTCGGTAACCGAGCCAGCCATTCTAGTGATAAATTTTCAAAAATACTCTTCTCTTGGTCTTCAAATGGACACCCGCTAACCAAAAAACTTACATTTTCTTTAACATTACCCCTGTTGATGGACTAGCCGGCCAATATTCCAGTGGTAAATTTATAAAAATAATCTTGTAAAATTAAAATTTGTTGATAAATGTTAACCATTGTTGACACAAATGGCGTTAACTTTGTATATCACTGGTTTATAGCCAGTCTCTAATGATAATGGCTACCTCTTATTAAGAAACAAATGTAGACTACAATTTCAGAACTAATACAAATGTAAGCTGTAACCCCTTACTAGACATAAGTATTTATGACCAGTTTGCTTTCCAAAACTATGTAGCAAACAGTATGCTTTGCTTGTGTCTTTATATATTGTCCTGATATTATGTTCATGTTGAGTGTGCCACCCTCACAGCTGACCTTTGACCTCAGTCAACTCAGTCATCATGCTTAGAGGACTGAAAAATCTCCATGCGTTCTATGGAGGCCAGCCTCTATATTGTCAGGTGGTGTGCATCTGCCTTCGCGATTGATGGTTTCAGAAAATCTACACTTGTCGAGTGATGAAAATTTCCAGAGTGAACTGTCTGCCTGTTGATGATCCGCAGTCTGTATTTTCCATGGAGGTTCACTTTAGACCTTCTGAATAGTTTGAAAAACAATTTGACTGAATCTTGTTGGTGGTTAAGCCACTAACAACTTTCAGTCAAATTGTTTTCAAAATATTCAACATTTCCAAGGTTATTGCCCATTGGAATTATTGTCTTCTGGCTTGCAAAAGTCAGATAGTCAATGAGCATGTGAGATATAATTTTTTGAATAACTGTATGCAGTAATAGAGGGATCCATTTGTAGTTATGCCTAGCCAATTTCTTGCTAACCTCCGCCCACTTTTTTATACATGTAATCGATTTGAAACCTGAATTTCTAGATTATAAATGTCAAGGTAACTCTAAAGGTAAGCTGTTGAATATTTTGAAACTAATTTTACTTGCTGTTGTTAGAGCATATGGCCAATGGTAACAACAGCTCCCAGTCAAGCTAGTTTCAAGATATTCAACAGAATATCGTTTAATTTGTAAAGTCATCAATTCGTATACTTTTCTGATTCACATTTAGATTATCATGACGGAGCAATAGCATTATGATTGTGGCATCAACTGATGGCTGACGTATTTGATTATGACGTCAGATATTTGAGTCATGGCTCGGATCACTCTATTATGCTTAATACATATAATAGTTCAGGAATATTACACAATAGTTTCTACATCTATGAACATGTATGAAGTAATACCTCATTTCCAAATCCACAACTGGCATCAGAGCAATATGAATTTATCTAGTCATTAAATTGTTCGATAATAAAATCTAATGCACTGCTAGCAGCACTAATGTCCGATACAGACAGGTTATTGATGGCCCATGATTTAGTCAGTGCTACCCAAGCTAAGGCACTTTGAACATATGCTTTTTTTCACAGGCTGGGATTTATGCAAACATCTCTTTTTTCTACTCAAATTAATTTTCAATTTTAAAGTAAGTATTATTTTAATGTGCAGTCATATATTTATAAGGTACATCAATACTATCACCTGATAACCTAAAAACGAAAAGCATTGCGATGGACCATGTTTAAGCAATTGTTCCAGACATTGGTGAGACCACACCTAGAATATGCATTGTGTGTATGGAGCCCATACATAAGGAAGACGAGCGAGGCTATCGAAAATGTACTATGACCTTTATCTAAGTAAGTACCCTCACTTAGCAACCTCAGCTACGAAGAGAGACTCGAAGTGTACAAGATACTACATGGCATCTATTACCCAAATGTAACCCATGTCCTACTGGAAGTAGGAGGTAACAGACGCACCAGAGGTCATGATCGAGCACCGTAGTAGGATTAATGTGCGGAAACGTTCATTTATGAATCGTGTAAATGACATATAGAATACCTTTCCTGATGATATTATGCATGCCAGAACGGTCTTTGATTTTGAGATAGCATCAGATAGATTTTTGGAAAACTAGGAATTCAAATACGATCCCACAGTGCACAGCCATATACCAGGAAGTCAGATATGCAGAATGGTCGGGAAGGAAAATGAGGTGGCTATAAAGGCTGAATACCAGCCTGAGTCCACAGAAACATCCTAAGATATCCTGATGCATGGTGTAACTCGGTGAGAACGACTCTTCTGACCACCATAACTGTGGAAAATGGTTACTGAAATTACCTCTGACCTCAGTCACCTCAGTCATCATGCTTAGATGACTGGGGTTAACTATGTATAGGTTTCATGCGAGTCTCTAATGATAATGGCTCCCTCTTATTAAGAAACATATGTAGACTACAATTTCACAACCAATGCCAACGTAAGCTGTAATTCCTTACTTGACACAAGAATTCATGACCAGTTTGCTTTCCAAAACTATGTAGCAAGCAGTATGCTTTGCTGGTATCTTTATATATTGTGGTGATAGTCTTTTCAAGTTGAGTGTGCCATCATCACCTATGACCTCAGTCAACGCAGTCATCACGCTTAGATGACTGAATACGCCTCATGCGTTCTATGAAGGCCAGACTCTATATTGTAAGGATTTTGCATCTGTCTTCACGATTGATGGTCTCTGAAAATCTACACTGGTCACGTGACGAAAATTTCCAATTAACTGTATGTCTGCTGAAGTTCTGCAGAGTGTATTTTCCAGAGTTTCACTCTGGAACTGCCGATATTTTGAAAACAATTTGACTGAAAGTTGTTGGTGGCTGAGCCACCAACAACTTTCAGTCAAATTGTTTTCAAAATGTTCAGCCATCACAAAGTTATTGCCTATTGAAATTATTGTCTGCTGGCTTGAAGCAGTCAGACAGTCAATGAACCAGTGAGATATAATTTTTTTAATAACTATATGCGGTAATAGAGTGATCCATTTGTAGCTATGCCCCGCCCAGTTCTAGCTAAGCTCCGCCCACTTTTTATGCATATTGTAATCGATTTGAAACCTGAATTCCTAGATTCTAAATGTCAAGGTAACTATAAAGGTAAGCTGTTGTATATTTTGAAACTAATTTGACGTGTGGCTGTTGCTGCAAATGGCATATGCCAACAACAGCTCCCAGTCAAGGTAGTTTAAACATATTCAAGAGAATATGGTTTAAATTGTAAATTCATCAATTCATATACTTTTCTGATGGACTTCTCGATTATCATGACGGAGCTATGGCATTATCATTGTGACGTCAGCTGATAGGTGACATATTCGATTATGACGTTAGATACTTGACTGACGCCTCGGATCGCTCAATTAGGCATCATACTTTTCGTAGTTCATTAATATTACACAAAATTTTCAACATCTATGAACACGTATGAACTAATACCTCATTTCAAAATCCACAACTGGCAACAAAGCAATATGAATCTATCTAGTCATTAAATTGTTCCATACTAAAATCTAATGAACTGCTAGCAGCACTAATGGCCAATACAGACAGGTTGTTGTTATCCCATGATTAAGCCATTTTGAACATATGCTTTTTTCATAGGCTGTGATTTATGCAAACCTCTCTTTTTCTACTCAAATTAATTTTAAGCACTATTTTAATGTACAGTCATATATTCATAAGGTACATCAATACTATCACCTGATAACCTAAAAACGAAGAAGCCTTGTCATGGACCATGTTTAAGTAACTGTTCCAGGCTTTGGTGAGGCCATACCTAAAGTATGCAGTGAGCCCATACGTAAGGAAAGACAGGGAGCTGAAATTGTACTACTACGTTCATCTAAGCAAGTACCCATCCTTAGCAACCTCAGTTACAAAGAGAGACTCCTGTGCTACAGAAGGCTTAGAGGCGACATTATTGAAGTGTACAAGATATTACATGGCATTTATGAGCCAAAGTAACTGATGACCTACTGGAAGTAGCAAGTAACAGACGCACCAGAGGCCATGACCTACAGTTGGTCAAGCATTCTAGTAGGATTAATTTGCGGAAACATTCATTTACGAATCATGTAAATGACATATGGAATGCCCCCTTGAGGATATTGTGTATGCCAGGGCGGTCTTTGCTTTTGACGTAGCATTAGATAGATTTTCTGAAAACCAGTAATTCAAATACGACCCCTCTCCGCCCTACCATATACCAGTGAGTCATATATGCAGAATAGCCACGAAGGAAGATGGGGTGGACATAGAGGCTGAATACCAGCCTGAGTCCACAGAAACATCCTAAGACATCCTAAGACATTGTGTAGCTGGGCGAGAACGACTCCCCTGACCCCACACAGGTGGAACATGGTCACCGAAATGAAAACATGTTCGCGATGACTTTGGTTATGTTGCGTGTACCAAATCTCTTAGTCTTTTTGATGATCTATAATGATGTATGAATGTGATAATATCAATAGTGTATTTTGACTCTACTACAGGTTTCCACTTCATAAACAAAGGCTACATACACAATGATACAAATATCATGGTTACACAAAATATGCATCATTAAAACCTCAATTTCTGCATGATTTGACATATTCCAATTCACCTTAGGCGATTGTTTCACGAGCATTATTGGAAAAGTATATTGGCCCTTATTCCACAAAGTGTATATTACTTTCAAAGACAAGACCGCCAAATATCAGAAAGATACCAGGGCCGTATTCACGAAGAGGGTGTAACTTACACCTGGCGTAACCTACACCCTAGAGTTACGCCTCATAGTTACACCGTATTCACAAAGAGGGGCGTAAATAAATGCGTCACTGTAATACATGTAGGCCAGAATTCGTTTGTCACATATACCGCTTATTGACGTAGTGCCGTACGCGTCAACAGATGTCAAAATGTATGACGTTCACTACAACATGAAATACTGAAGTGCGGATCGACCTGTCAGGTAGGAACCACCCCAGCATGTCTGGGTACGGAATGACGGGAACGGGTACGTTCCAAGCACGCCCCCCCCCCCATTAGTAGGACAGTACGCATGTTTAATGCCATATACGAGAGGTTCATAAAACGACTAAGTCTGTGAGATCGCCTAGCGCGCATGTGCGAGCGTCAGAGATTGCTTGCCAATGAGCGTTAGCATTGGAGAGAAACAGTATCATATTTTGTTTAATGCCATATACGAGAGGTTCATAAAACGACTAAGTCTGTGAGATCGCCTAGCACGCATGTGCGAGCGTCAGAGATTGCTTGCCAATGAGCGTTAGCATTGGAGAGAAACAGTATCATATTTTGTACAGAGTTGGTACATGTAATTCCTTTAAATTACACTTTCCTCGTCGTCCTTGGTCTCGATCATGACTAAAATGAAACGAGAATTCCAAATCTTTTTACCACTTTAAAATCAGTCAAGAAATGGCCGAGTTATCTGTAACTAAACCAGCAAATTCCTTTCAAAATACACAACTCCATAGGCTTAGCGCATGTATACACTAAGTGCATAGGTACGATAGCGCGTCACGTGATCGCTTCTCTGCCTCTGTAGCTCGCTCGCTGATTGGCTGTGGCACTCCAGCTGTGACGTCCCGATTAGTATAAAAGGCGCTGGAAAATTGGATTCAAGATCAGTCAGGAGAGAAGGCTTACCGCAAGTGGGCTCCCTATAGTCACTGCGGTGCCTCTCGGTATTCAACACGCGTCGCTGGGGTACTAGCCACCACATCCACATCGCAACTTTTTGTACACTCCCGGAAAGATATCACACACCCGTGAAAGAAATTCAAGTAAGGTGACCCAAGCTACCAACCACAGTAGTTATATAATAGCGGTTTCAAAACAGAACGTGGTGGGAGCTGCTGATCCATGATCCACGGCTACAGGAGGGAGGTGGCAGCTCAGAACAGAGGCGATCACATGTAATGTAGGAGGCTGACTGTTGTTAGACTGTTTTAATCGGTGGGAGTCACGGAACATCAATCGGCAGCTACAGGAGGGGACTGGGCTGTCAGAAAAAGAGGCGATGGTCAAGCGAATGCAAAGGTACGATGTGTTTTATAAAGTAGGGTCCACTGCAATCAATGCAGGTGAAACCCGCGGGTTGGGCCCCCATCAGGCATTTGCCGACTACAGACCATGCCAGGCAAATACAAATCTTCCATTTAGACCTACAACATCAAAAGTTTATTCACGCCAGGAAAGTACAAAACTCCCACTACAAATCCACTATTAGTAACGGGTGATAGCATCAAAATCCTCCTATTAGAGAAACGCAACTGTATAGGTAAATATCTGCTATGGACATTGATGAAGTACTTCAAAGTTTGACGGAATTTTTACAGCAGGGGCTTATTAGCCGTACCACTTATACCAGAAACCTGGCAGCTCACCTTCCCGAGAAGCCAAACCCAGCACAATGCAGGAAGCTGCTACCTACTTCCGAGAAGCCAACACCATGCAGGAAGCTGCCAACCACTCCCAAGAAGCCAACACCAACACCACGCAGGAAGCTATCGACCACTCCCGAGAAGCCAACCCCAGCCCCACGCAGGACGCTACCAACCACTTCTGAGAAACCACCCACCCCCACCAAAAGCTAAAACCCCACCCGAGTTCACAGATGAGGAGATCGACAGTTTTCTTGATGCTTTATTCCAGGAAATGAGGGACATACTCCCAGGATTTGTGAAGGTCCCACATGCAATCAAGGACTATCTGCGGGGATGGGAACTTCATGGACATGGGAAAACAGATCCAACAGCTTTCTTGGATAACAATCTACACAAGATCGAGAGGAAGTTGGTGGAAGAGGTCCTCGACCTGAAGGGGGTGAAGTTCAGCCTTGCTCTCAAGATCAAGGAGAAGAATAACGGGACAGAGGTCACCACAAATCCCCCGTTCTGGTCTAAGCAGCATGCCATCTTGAAGGCAAGCGATATTAGCGAGGCTGTGAAGGAGGACAAAAGCCAAGGTGCTACAAGAGAACTACACCCACGAAGGGTCTGGCTGGGCAGTTGACCAGGTTGATGCATTGTACCTCAACATCGCCAGATATCAACCACTACGTGGTGGGTCCTACATCGATCTCCCTGCTTAAGCAAAAACGTACCGTGGTTAATGTCCAGAACAATGATGGCCACTGTCTTCGCTGGTCGCTCTTGGCTGCTACTTATCCTGCTGACAGTAATCCCCAGCAGACAGCAAAGTATTTAGGGCACTGGGACACCCTTGACTTCAGCGGTGTAGGCTCTTTAACCGCTCTCCACCAGCTTAAGCGTGTTGAGCGACAGAATGGTCAGGCCATTAATGTATTCGGGCATGATAAGGGTGTCTACCCACTGCAGTTGAGTGACGTTGACCCAAACATTCCAAGGACAAATCTGCTGCTTATCGAGAAGGGTAGCAAGCAACACTATACCTGGATTAAAGACCTGAATCGTCTGCTCTGTGATCAGAGTCGGTATGAAGGAAGAAAGCACTTCTGCGAGCGGTGTCTCCACTGTTATTCTCACGAAGACCTTCTCATCAAGCACAAACCGGAGTGCTGTGGTATAAGTGACAGCCCAATGCGCATAAGAATGCCTACAGAGGACAGGAAGATGTAACAGTTCACCAACTACTACAAGCAACTCAAGGTGCCATTCATCATCTATGCCCACTTTGAAGCCCTAACAACCAGGATTGAGGGGCCAGAGGCGAATCCGGCTCAGAGCAGCACACAGAAAACACAACGCCATGAGATCTGTGGGTTCTCATACATTGTGGTTCACTGTGATGGTGAACCGCCAGTGCTGTATCGAGAAGAAGATACAGCTAAGCACCTCCTGGACCGGTTGGCACAGAAGGAGGGGAAGATAACGGCCATTCTCGCCCACCCTAGGCCGATGTTGATGACGATAAAGGACTGGCGAGCTCATGAAACTGCGGTCAGTTGTCATATGAGCGACAGACCATTAGATAGCTCTTCGAGCGATGGAGTCATAGATAGTGTCAGAGACCACTGCCACATCACTAGTCTCTACCAGGGAGCAGCACACAATGTGTGTAATCTAAAGCTGTGCCTTAACCCTAAGACAACCACCATCCCAGTCGTGTTCCACAACCTGCCTGTGTATGATGCTCACTTCATCATGCAGGTCATCTCCCAAATAGAGAGACAGATCAGCTGCATCCCCAACAATATGGAGAAGTACATCTCCTTCAGCCTCCGCTGGCTGTGGTTCATCAATTCAGCCCAGTTCCTCTCAACATCACTTGACAAGCTGGTAGCTAGCTCCACAACGTTCCCACTTACAAAACAGTATGAACCTAGCACTGCCAAGCATGAGCTCCTACTTCGCAAAGGTGAATACCTCTATGAGTACATGGATGGGTGGCACCGTTTCAATGAGACCTCTCTCTCCCACCCCAAGCTGCTTTCTACAGTAAACTCGCTGGCGAGGGAATATCTGACAGTGACTACAACCACACACATGCTGTATGGGCCCAGTTCAGCTGCCAGACCATGGGAGACTATCATGACCTCTATCTGTGGTCTGACACTCTGCTCCTTGCACATGCCTTTGAAAACTTCCACATCACGTGCCTTCAACAGTATCATCTGGATCAAGCACACTGTTACACGAGCCCGAGGTTGAGCTGGGATGCACGTCTAATGAAGACAGGTGTGGAGCTGGAGCTCTGCGCTGACTACGACATGGATCTCTTTATAGAGAAAGGACTCAGGGGTGGTGTATCAATGGTCAGCAAACGCTGTGCTAAGACAGACAACCCATTGGCCTGCGGCTTAGCTGGCTATAATCCACAATAGTCGACAAGCCACATCATGTATCTGGATGCTAACAATCTCTATGGCTGGGCAATGAGCCAACACCTACCAACTGGTGGGGGTGGGGTGGTGTTTGTTTTCCTACAGAACAGGACATTGATGACTCATTGCCAGCCATAAAGATTACACAACAGCACGATGATGATGAAAGGGGCTACATCCTAGAGGTTGACCTTGAGTACCCACAAGAGCTGCATGACATGCACAATGCCTACCCTCCGCGCCTGAAGGGATGAAGGTGAAGGGAAAGTGGCTCTCAGCATATCAGTGTGCATTGGGCGAGTCGATAGCAAAGAGACGACAGCAGAAAAACTGGTGCCTAACCTGAGAGACAAAGAGCGCTATGTCCTACACTACTGCAACCTAAAACTCTACCTTAGTTTAGGAATGAGGTTGAAGAAGGTGCACAGGGTTTTATGCTTCAATTAGTCACCGTGGTTGGAGCCTTACGTCTGACTCAACACAGAGCTCCGTAAGAATCTCAATAGTGACTTTGAGAAGAATATCTACAAGCTGATGAATAACGCTGTCTTCAGTAAGATCATGGAGAACTTGCCCAAGTGAGTGGATGTCAAGCTAGTGCAGTCATCCAAGGAGAACAAGCTGCGCCACCTAATAGCCAAGCCTAACTTCTCCCGGGCAAAGGTGTTCGATGATGATCTAGCTGCTCTCCACATGTACAAGACGAGCCTGCTGCTGAACCGCCCTATCTATGTGGGAATTTAATCCTGGACCTCTCGAAGTACCAGATGTATGACTTCTACTACAACGAGCTGAAGCAATTATATTGTGTCAACTGTGAGCTCATGTACACAGACACCGACAGCCTCCTGCTGGAGGTTCATACAGAGAATTCTATGCTGATATGGCTGCGAGGAGCGATCTCTATGACACAAGCGACTAGCCAGTAACACACCCACTGCACAGTACTGCCAACAAGAAGGTCCTGGGCAAGATGAAGGATGAGTGCGCCGGGGTGCCAATCCAGGAGTTTGTTGGCATGCGCCTAAAGATGTACTCCATCAAGCGTTTGGATGAGCAGGAAGTCAAGAAAGCAAAGGGTGTGCACAGGGCTGTGGTTATGAAGATTCGCCATGAGCAGTCCAAGTAATGTCTCTTCGAGCGAAAGGTCTTCTACCATTGTATGAATATTCTGCGAAGTGAGGGTCATCACCTCCACGGGGTCTACCAAAACAAGTCAAGCCTCAGCCCCTCAGACACAAAGCAATGGATCGCTCCTGATGGTATTCACACCCTAGCTTATGGTCACAAGGATGCGATCACTCCAATGAAATGTTGAAGAGCTGCTGGGTAATGTATGAGCAGCATGTAACATCTGTTAACATTCAGTGGAGGATGTCTACTCGCCGTAAGCACTCCCGGTGGAGGTAGCTGGGTGTCTGTAGGGATAAGCTGGGGATCCTCTCGCACAATCGGCCGCCTAGGACTGCTCCACACTCCGTGCTGGTGTGCCAGGTAGTATAGCATAGGCTGTCCAGCCGTATCCACATACCTGTCAATCGTGTGTACATCTATCGACCAGTTGGGGTCAGTCGCCTGCCTACGTTCCCCAACTCGCCAGGTTCATACAAATACTGAACCATGAAATCCTCCACCCACAGTCATTCCGATGGTTGGGTCACAGAGGATCACTGAATGGCATTGACAGGCTTCTGTCCTATCATCCTAGTAACCTCAGCATTGGATCTCTCCACCATAATGGGTAAGCCTCTGGCCCATACTCCGTAATGACCACCAGTTTGGACAGCCTTCTCCTGAGCATACTGATGTTGGAACAGCCTCTCTGCCAGTGTCCGGTTCCACCACTCGATGATAGCCTGGCACAGTGATGTCCCACATCGCCTCGTCTAATTGCCACACCATGTTTCCGCATGAGGGCCACAGTTTCACCTCTAAACTCCTTACCCTCATCGACTTGCAGCAACCCTGGCCACTGTAGAGGATTTTGTGGCTCCTCATAGATATTCTGGAACCTGGCAGCCAAAATACCCGTGGACCTATCCGTGAGAGGCACTGTAGCCTTGTATCAACTGGCGACATCGACGATGGTGAGGGCGTACTTGTAGGTCTTGCATGTTCCTTTGGAACAGACCCAATCATGTGGAAGGAACAACACATCAGCCTGATGGACTCTGTTTGGGACAGGTTCATCGAAGGGTGCATACCGAATGTGTCGTGGACGGGATCCGTAGATCTGCCACATCACCTGCCTGGTGAGCCACTGGCTAACCATCTCCAAGGTGAATCTATGACCCCTTGTGACGTGTAGCCTCGAGCAGCTGGTGAGGCTCGCAATAATAGCTGCTGGGCCGGTAATAGAGATCTTCAAGAGAGGCAGCAGAGGCTGTGTGTGAACTTTCGGACTTCGTCTCTGATGTCGACACCTGTCCTCTCCGGTACAGCTCGGGCAAACCCTAGACAGACGAACAGACGACCGTCATTCATCTTACAGTAGTCCCCATGGCTGAACACCTCCTCAAATACCTGTGAACACTGCTGTCTATTCTGTGCAGTGCTCGCGCCATCACTGAAGGGTAGCTTATCAACAAAGGCTTGCCAGTTAAGGGACTTGACCAGGTCAATCAGAGAAGCCATCTTATATAGCACGTCCAGATGACTGTGAGTGCTATTGCAACACATAGGAGCCATCAATCGGCAATGCCAAAGAATGTGGCTACCCCCGAGGCGATGGCTCGAATGGCCTTGGAGATCTTCTCAACTCCATGGAGAGCATTGTTGGCGATTTTGTGGATCGTTTCGCCAGCCTTCGTCATCAACAGAGCAATCAGAGCCTCAACTGCCGCTAGTGGGCCAAGAGAGCCCTTCACGTAGGTACGATAAATTCCCTTGGCTAGGTGGATTAGTCAGCGGGATTCTGGCTCTACATCATCACCATCATAGTCCTCATCATATGCGTCCTCATCATCGGCATCCTCATCATTGTCCTCGTCTTCGTCATAGTCATCCTCATCGTAGTCCTCAACTGGATCCTCGAAAGCTTCTGGTTCATACATTGCTTGTAGTTCCTGCTGACTATATGATGAATTTAAACTCGCTAAATATAGCACTATAGACATGGCATCCTCAATCTCGAATGCAGGCGTGTTTGCGTTGGCGACTGGGGTCTCAGCTTCACTGATCATAAGGTGGCAGAGGCAGAGAGAAAACTTCATAGCCAGGCGATGGAGAAGCTGTCAAAGGAGAAGTTTGAGTACAGCAAGGCACTCGAGCATATTCACCAAAGGGAGGCATGCCGATGGCAACGAAAGTCTCGAGCCACCGAGAACATCCACAAGGCCGATGAGAGTCTCGATGAGTACTACGAGGCTGTAAAGCTCTCCAAGCCGATGCTCGAATATGAGGCATCAGGAGATCAGAAGATGGCCGAGGCCATAGTAGTAGTGGCTGTTGTAGCAGTACTGGTAGCTGGTGCTCTACATGGCTCATGGAGCTACAAACTGAATAGCAGTAGTGTGTGATACACTAACCTTGCTATATCCAAAGTACAACACCATTACTCCGACCGGGTGAGTGCCCCTTGCTCTCAGTGCAGGTTCCCAATATGAAAGCTGAGTGGTTGCCATGGTTAGCTGGGATCTCCCTTCCTCCGAGGTGGCACTGGCCTTTGAGCACTGACTCGAGACCCTCGTGGCCACTGGTCAGGCGGAGTAAAGCATACGACTTCGTTTTCTGTTGATAGAGACAGCAATCAGCCAGATCACACACCTCACTGAGAATGTTGATCCCAGCCACCACAAGTCGTCTAGCTCCCACACCTCCTGGACAACCCCTCCCTTCTGAACCAAGACTGCTACAGCTATGCAATCCGTTGCTCATTGCAATCTCAACCCTAGACGCTGGTTAGCCATGGCCTGGACCTGTCGATGCTCTCACTCTACATGTAGGATTCGTTGTCTCGAGCACGCACGTTTTAGTTCCTGGTCGTTCTCATCGTGTCAGACCTGAAGTAGTGGAGAGGTCATCGTTACATCCGGAAGATGTTCAGTGTACACCCAGAGGAACAGCTTGTCCTGCATCAAGGCCGGGTTCATGTGTGTGTTCTCGAGGAGGGAGACGAGTGGCACCATGACCGGTATTTCTACATCTGGTTGTAAGTCGAATTCGAATTCTGTGAAGCCTTAATTACATCCAACGGCATAGTACCATTTTCCCTTCACATAATAAGAAGGTCCATGAGCCAGTGGAGCCAGGACCCGGTACTCGTCATTCACATAGGTGGTGTCCAGGGTGTTGTTGCTCTACATAATCTCCAGCCTGCTCACCATCTGCGGGTGCTCTACTTTCTTCGCTGCTGTGCACTTGAGCTTAAACTTGAGCGTCATGCTCCTAATCTCATGGATCTGTCCCGAGATGGTGAAGTCGATGAAATTCCCTGCTGTGGATAAAGGGTTCACATCATGGATACTAGGTTCAATGACTGTCAGACAGTCCTTCCGAGGATCAGTGTGGTGTGAGGCTGTGGATTCAACTGCCCCATCTGGATGCTGTACATACTGTTGCATGTTCATACGCCTGCAAATACAGGTTTTAAATGGTGATGTTCGGTGAAGTTCTCCAGCAGATCTTCTTTTGAGGGCAGAAACCAGTTGGTGGCCGCACCACCTCCAAGAAGAAACCAGATTGTGGTCACACCATGCTGCCGGTTGACAGAGTCCGTTGACTACTTCGTAACATCAAGATTATCCACGAGCGAGTCAAGGTCCTACCTCCATCTGATGTGGAGATACATACTGCCATAGAGGAGACCACACCTGCCCGTAGTACAAAGGAATTATTGACTCGATGCTCTACCAGAAGTTTGACAGTGCCCAGGGCACGTCACTAGATCTCCCCAGGGCACCCACTAAGAATCCTGTAATTCTAGCTTTCAAGAAGGCTAGGGTTGATCCCAAAGATCTCCTAATGGTAGGGAAGTGGGCTTGCGTATTCGATATCCACACTGATGATGAACACCGAATGTTGGATGATATACAGGCTGCGGCCATAGATTACTTCTGAGAGGAGATCAGTACACGTGTGACTGAGGGGCATGAGGCTGGGCATGCCACTGATCACACTGAAGGTAGAGAGGAGGGGTTGGTTGCCGGCCACAATGAGGCCATTGAGCACATCTTCAACGAAAGAGGGCGTGAGCGGCTGGTGAGAGACGAGGCAGCATTTAGAATATTCCCCAAGAAGACCTACAAGGACTAACCCAGCAAAACTTGCCTCAAGCCAAATGCTAAGAAGGCATGGGCGAAGTGGATCTTCCATAAGAAGTTTCAGAAGAATAGAGTCATAGCATCTGATCCTCAGTGGATAGAGTTTCAGAAACACCTACCCAAACCCTCTGGGGCAGCGGAGTCTACAGACGAAGCAGCGGAAACTGTGGACGAAGTTCTGCAAGTAGCGGAGACTGTGGACAAAGTTCCTCAGCGCAGCTGTATATGTCAATCCGACTAACATGTGGGCTTCCTGGCGGAATTCAACTTGTAGCTGAAGTTCTGAGAGTTCTCCAGTGAGAGCTTGAAGTGTGCGAGCTCTCCTGTCTCCTTGTTGCTGAAGATGAAGAGGTTTAGATCTGTGACCTTCTACACGCCTCCGATGAAGTCTTGCTTGGTCTCCTTGAGGGTTGGGCTGTCATATATCGTCTCAAGCATGGCACGACCACTCTTCGAGCTTAAGAACAGGAGCTTCACGGACGTACTTCTGAAAGAGGATGAAGGCGGTGATCTTGGTGTGCCGAATGCATCTGGTGATGTTGCTGAGGTATGTAACTGTCTTCTGGTCCACCGTGGGGTTGTCGATAACTAGAACAAGTGGTTCAGTTAGTTGAGCCACGAGTAGCTTCTCCATCAGTGCTTGCTGGTTGTGCGTCTTGGTGATTGGACCATTGTACCACTGATCTGTATTGTCGACCACCTCAGAGGTGGAGTCGGACACCAGGAGGATATATCAAGACTTAAGATGTTCGGCAAGCAGGGCCCGCAGCAAGATGGTTTTCCCGTGTCCTGATGGGGCAATGATCAGCACCACCTAAACGGCATCATTTGGGCTACTACTGTATGGCACTGACATGTTGCATGTGCACATGATGGATGGTCAACAGCGCGTCAGCTGTAGCATCGTCTATATCTGAGAGATTAAATTACAGTACTTTCTGTACCAGCTCTTTTGCCTGCTGTGTTGGTAGCGTTGTATAGCTGGTGTATATGAAGGATGTGATAGAGGCGTCAAGCATGAAATCCCAACAACAGTTGAGAATGTAACGCAGAGGGCCTGTGTCAGTACCCACAGTGTCTAGCACCGCGAGTATCTGTATGATGCAAGCTCGAGCAGCTATGCTTATTATGTGATCTTAAACGGCAGGCCAAAGAATCTTGTCTTCTTCACCTTGGGTAGTTGGAGCTTTGCTGTTGCATTCGTTTGGCCATCCACCATGATATGGCTCAGGCCGATGGTGCCTACCTTGAGATTCTCACCATCTTGTTGGAATGAACTCCGTGTTTAAGGAGATCCTTAACCAGGACCTGTGCATAGGACTTTGCGATAACCTTGATGGCACCAGCCTCATCGACTCCGAGCATACATCGCATCACTGCCCTGTCTTTGATGCCCATCCCCTTGTATAAAGTCTTGGCCTTTTTGATGGCTGATTGTCCTACAGTGTCAGTGTTTCCGATGAGATCTCTGGCTGGGATGGTACCGCAGATCTCTCGAGGTTCTCCCTTCTCATCGAAGTCTAGGACGGAGATGGGGGCAACAGTCTCATCTAAACCGATGCGTGCCTCGCCCAAAGTGAGCAAGATCACCTAGCTCTTTGCCCTCTAGGTATGTGAGTGACAGAGGCATTGTTGCGATATACATACGTCTTAAACCTAGACATAGGCCAAGATGATCTCGGCCATGGCACTCGTCGCTAGCCCTAGAACTGCGGCTTCCATTAGAGGGATACATTCGCCCATGATCTTGGCGGCAACAGTATAGGAGGCACCACCGATAGCGATCTTGAGATGGGATGTGTTATTCCTAGTCAGTGGTCGACAACCGTACTCGCCACTGTAGCGAGGACAGCGGCTCCAGTGGCAGGAATAACCTCATTACCACCTGTCATCTTCACCACGGCCACATTCGCGGCTATGTTACTGGCGACATGAATGGCCAAGGGCTTAGCCTGTGTCAGTACCTTCTGGGTCTTGCTTTTGAGCAGCTTCTCCACCTTCTGGAGACTCGCCTGGGTCTCTGGGAGTTGCATTACAATCTGTACCATTGACGTCATCGTTTAAGCGCTGAGTATACAACGTGGTTAAACATGTGTGTTCTACCTCGAGAGCGCTAAGCAGATCTGACCAGTCTGCATCTGTTAGCTGATTAGATTGGTACTCGTGAATATCCATACAGTTCTGTTCTATACATAGTGGCTTAAACCAACGCTGAGGTAGCAGAGGAGCAGACAGCTGTGAAACTCTACCTAGGACTTACTAAAGGGCAGATCTACTTCATTGAATACCTCATTATGGGTGACAGTATAATAGAGCAGCTCCTATATACTAAGGGATTCTACAAGGATTGGAAATATCTGTCGGACGTGTTCCAGCTACTACAAGCTGGAATATGGCTGCACCACCAAACCATACAGTCCTTGGGTGTGTATATTGACAGCGTGTTTGGGGGCCGTCAGGCAGACCAAACTAGTTCAGGCAATCTCAGCATGACTCCCGCACAGGATGATCTCATGCTCTATGAGCAGGGTCTACTAGCGGCAGAGAAGACTGGTGGCGAGCAAAGCAATAGCCAGACCTGACACCACTCGTTGGGATTTCATCCTGCTAGGAGCGCTAGCACTGATGGGTGGGGTGGTGGGTGTCAGCACGGATCGCCGTTTGTCGTCCAGTACACCTGCTGTTCCAGCATTTGGAATGACAGTCCTACCCTCGTAGGAGACCACAGGGAAGTAGGTGTCATCGGAATGATGGTCGGGACGACATGCGCAGCCGAGTTGATGTCGGTGTTAAACCCTAAGTGCACACCTGGGGAATTCTTCTAGACTATCATATTATTGTAGCCCCTAATCTTCAGATCCTCGACATTCACGATAATATTGCTCGGAATAAGTTGTAGGTGTGGCGATATAGCAAAGTCGAGCTTATGACGGGCCTGCTGTAAGGCTTGCTGGAATTTGGCAATGAGGCTACTGGGATCTGCAACAATGATCATGTCCTCAGCGAGACTGCTGAACATAACCTGCACCACTTTTCCACTCAGCACATCTATGGAGTGGCGCAGTTTGGTCTGGGCTGTCAGGAGACAATAACATAATGCTTGGTTAATTCGAACGATCTCTGCTGGTGTGAGTCCTGAGTTTGTGTGTGGGACAACGTATTTCCACGCCTCTGGATGGTCATGCCTGATTCAGATGATATGCATATTTTACACCAGTGCCCCGGGCTTGGAGTCTGGAGCGAATGAGAACGTCGCCGTCTTTTGACAGCGGATTTTTCGGGGTGTTTGATAGGGGAAGCCTGACTAGTCTCATCTCATTGGAGTCTACTGGCTGCTGAGAGGCTGTAGCTAGCAGTGCCCATGGTTCTCACAATCTGCAGATCGAAATCATTCGCATCAGGCAGGCTTGTGCCCAGCTCATGGAGGATTCGTCTCACCAGGTAGTACACATGGAATCTGAGACAACTGGCAATGAACACAGCTTCGGGGGTACCAGAATAGGAGTGCAGCAAACCCACGCTGACGCCGCATCCTGCTGTGGCACACCACACGACAAAGTTCAGCTGTTGGGTCCAGAATGAGAGATTCTGGAATGCCATCCATGTATGAGCTTTCTTCACATCCTTGATGGTGATTGCAAGGTTGGTCAGTGATCGTGGATTGATTGAGAAGCCGATGCAGGACCGCCCGTCGACTGTGATCAAAATAGGTGTTAGGTCCAGTATGTCATCGAGGAGACCACGTGTCGAGTGAGTCCAGAGTGTACCCAGGAGAGGTGGTTGGCTCTAGTCAATTGTCGTGAGGTTCGTCGGGAATGCCATCTGTAGTATTCATCTTAAAGCCACGGTTCCAGCCACGGATGCAACATACTATTTGACACCGTAGAGATCTTTGATGCAGCCCCGCCACAGCATCTCATTTTTAACTCCTCCATATCCACCTGCCTGCTGGAGCCTTTGAGGTATTGCTGGCGCACTTTGGGTTTCTCTGTTCGGTACAGGGTTTGGAGCTTCTATATATGGTGGTACTCTTCATCACTGACCTGCCCATCCTCGAGAGCTTTGCTGACAGACTCGTCGATAGCCCGTAGGCTGCTCTATGCTAGTGTTGCATACAAAGCATGCTTCCCCAGCTTCCTGGTGATCTGACACTGTCCAACCGCCAAGCCGGTGGACAGGAGAGTAGTGACAAGGGTCACACCACCCAGCAGGATAGCGACGATAGCACCACCCCTGTAGTGAGGGTGGCAACAGTGGCCACACCAGCACTGGCTCCAATCACAGCCACAGCTGTGGTTGTGCGTGCTAGACTGTTGTAGGCTGTTTTATATCGCCTACGTGTTCTGCTGTACTTTTTCTGTCTCATGAACAAGATTCTGTATGATGGTGTCACTCTGCTTGAGTCGCCAGCCATGGACTGTACCACCATCCTCAGGTGCTAATGTGGGGTATAGTTCAGGCGGCTTTCGCCACTCTGAATTAGCGCTGATATACCTAGTTCTTAAATGCGAGCTAGCTTTGCATCACCTGTAGGATCTGCTGGTGAGTCGTTGTGGGATTCATCTTGGAAAGCTTGGTGAACCGATCTAGCTTGTTAAACTAGCTCACTCAAACACCCCTCATCCAGCATAATGTCAGAGGCCAGTTGCTTTCGCAGCCGTGGCATCTGGAACTTCACCTTGCCACTCTAATAGTACGCCAGCCATTGGTGGAATTTCTTGGACTTATACTTCTGCACCTTCTCCTCTTCCCACTGCAAAGCTTCTACAGACTCATCACACTCATCATCCAAGTAATCATACAAGTTTGGCTCTACGATGTCCTCCTCCTGCCGGATAAGGCTCTCCCATTCTTGGACAGAGTTGTAGTCCCTTCGTCTCCATGCCTCTCTGGCATTCTGTTCATACCAGCTCACACGCTGCAGTCGCTCGCCTTCTTGTCGACAGAGCATTTCCTGTACCAGTATGGCTGCCATCCTGGAGGTGTGTGGCTCCTCTATCTCCTTTTTCCACCAGTTGGCGAATGCCAGGTAGGTCTGATATGATGTCATGTTGGGGATAGGTCAATAAATAGTAGCAGCGTAAACTCTAATTGGGCATCCGACAGACCATCCATGCTGGCATATAGACTAATGGTGGAGCTGTCAAACAGGTGATTTAAGTGGGTGAACATGTTGGGGCTGATCGCTTTCCACAGTCTGCTGGTGCCTCCTGGTAGATATTCTATTACGTCTAACCCTACTTCAGTCAGTGAGCTGTGGTAGGTACTTCTCGGTGGTGGATGTAACACATCTGCTGAGCTACCTTGAAGAGAACCCATTCTATACTGAACCGCACGTCTACCAACTAGAGATGGTCTATATATATACACCGTTTGGGAGTAGCAATCAGACAATCGACATGGCTATATACTCCGTTTAAACCCTATATATATATATATATATATATATATATATATATATATATATATATATATATATATATATATATATATATATATATATATATATATATATATATATATATATATATATATATATATATATATATATATATATATATATATATATATATATATATATATATATATATATATACAATGGAGTCCATATTTACTCACTCAAACGGTCTAGCTTATCTCGTGGACGTGTACGACGTTGATGCTGCCAAGGTTAAGGAAAGCGATGGCAAGTCGTTCGTCCTCTAATATGGAGCAGACTCGTCTGGAGTTCCGGAGCTTTCCGTCGGTGGAGATGGTGTAGAGCTGCTCACTGACCTAAAGGATGTCCTGAAGGAACGTCTGGGTCGAGAGAGAGATGGGGACAAAATAGTGTTCCGCTATGACTTCCCGAAGAAGAAGTTTATCCTCCACCGCCTGATAAAGCAGTCACCAGACAAGGTTGATGATGTTAACACTTTGGACGCTGATTTCAGCTTTCATGTTTTAGAGCCGACTGTGAAGCATGCCCCACCGATGTTACATGATGGTGTGGTTTTGTCCCTGGCGAAACAGCTGCAGGTAGTCTTCGAAAAGAACACGGCGTCATATTGCACTGGACCTGGTGGTAAGTGGCGAGCGTGGGTGCCACTATATAGACCTCCAGCGGTTATTGACCTGGAGGTCACCCCACTCTCCACCATTGTGAAGAAGGGTGGCATGGTCCTGAAGCATTATAACAGAGGGACATCTTTCCTGACCTATATAGGAAAGGGCACAACTATAGTTGCAGTGGATCATAGGATTAGGGTCATTGGAGGAAAGCTCCTGCTGCGTTGCCCCTTTGATGGACCAGAGGAAGCTATCAATATTCAGGATGATGTCTTACAAGTTGGGGCGTGTCGCACTCCTCGAAGGTGAAAGGCTCAGTGAAGCTGCTCGAGTATATCGGGATCACAAGACCGCAAACAACACCCATTGTGATAGAACTGCAGCTTCTAGCTGGTGGTAAAGTGAAACAACTAAGACCTGCCCCAGACGGGATGAAAATCAACATCGAGGATGGCACAGGACTCGATATGACACAGATATTTCTAGATGGGTTCACCTTGTTTGGTTTAACCCTCCAAATATAGGATGCTGATTATACTACTGCTCATACCTGTGTTGGTTACCTCACAGACAGCCATGATATTAGATGCCAGGTGGGCCCACTTCTGAGACGAGCCCCAGTATAATCCCATCTATAACCATCTGTGGAAAAATATTTATGACCGATTTCACCCACGTGAGGAAATTGAGTCTATCTGCCACTTCTATGGTGTAGAAATGGTAGGGCGGGGTTGTCTGCTCCCGCAGTTCCCACTACAACACCAGATTCTCTGTGTCACATGTGAGCATGCTAGAGTCTGCGGAGGTGCAGATGGGAGGCACTTTAGCGTTCTGTCAAGCGAGCGTTGCCAAGGCAGCTGGGAGGGCCTGTAGGTAATCCCCTCATGCTGATGTGACACTGGTCGTGAATACGTGTTTGTTTGATTAGTTTGTTCATATGGAGATATAAGGCGTGGCATGTATTTGTGATCCAACATTATGTCTATCATCATTATCACCAGCAATCATCATCAATCATCATCATCATCATCATCATCACCACCATCATCATCCTCATCCTCATCATCATCATCATCATCAATCATCATCATCATCATCATCACCAATCATCAATCATCTTCAACTTCATCATCATCATCATCATCATCATCATCATCATCATCATCATTATCATCATCATCATCATCATCATCATCAATTATTATCATCATCATCATCATCATCATCATCATCATCATCAATCATGTCGCGTTATAACCCACTGACTATTTCCTCATCATACTCATAACCCTCATCAGACTCATCAAACTCATGAGGCTCATCATCATCATCATCATCCCCAATGTGTTAAGCTACCTCCGCCTGCAGTGCAGCTACCACTTCCTCATTATACCCATTGATGACGCCGTCCCCAATGAGTTGTCTATAATATTGTAACTCGTTACCCCTCTCATCATACATATTACAATCGAACTCATGAAAGTCCAAAAAAAACCTATAATAATTTAGCTCGGCATCGATCCTATTGTAAAACTCACGCGGTTCCTCCTCTCGATGACGAGCTAGATTATTATGTAATGCACGTTTAAACCCTTCACGTTCACGTTCACATTCCATGGCTTCCAAAAACCTATCAACTATTTGCCATTCGGGGCTCGAAGCTTCCTCCTCTTGATTAAGGGTTGGTGTTTTCTGTTGTGTACGGGAGAGCTGCCTTTGCAGCGGTAACTCTTGAACACGACCCTCTACAATCATTTGGAGTAGTTCAGCTGTGCATGCCTTAGAATACCTTCTAAGACCTCATTGTTTTGCCATCGCGCGTAATTGGATTACGGTAAGCATGTTGATCCTTTTATGTTCAACGCATTCGATGTAGAATACCAAATGATTTTGTTTGTATAAATGGTCATTTGTTGATATCAGCTTCTTTCATAAAGTGTTTCATAAGATGTCTCATAAAATAGCTCATAAAATATATTGCAAGATATACTTAGCAAGTCATTTCTCTAATACAGAATTATAGATGTTCATGTGCCCACCTGGACACAGGTAAGTTAATAGGAGCTGCTGCAACGTTATCTCGCCTCTGATTTGACAACCCACCTCCCTCCTGTAGCCACGGATTGGCGATCGGCAGCCCCCACCAATTAAAACAGTCTAACAACAGTCGGTCTCCTACATTACATGTGACCGCCTCTGTTCTAACAACCCACCTTCCCTCCAGTAGCTGTGGATCGTGGATCGGTAGCTCCCACCACATTCGCTTTTGAAACTGCTATTATATAACTACTACCACAGAGTGACCTTCGTGTGGATTGGCATATTGGTCCCAATGTAAGCTCGTCTAAGTATGTAGGGCAAGTGATGTGCTCGATGGATAACTCACCAGATCTGCTGTACCACGCCGACCAGTAGTGAATCAAATCCTCACATGTTTTGTGTTCAAGTTTAGACGGTTTGACCAAAGTCAGGGGACATTGCCTGATGCACAGCACGAGCTATGTGGTGCATCTCGTCTTGTGATCCGTCAGAATGCATCCTAATTGTTAACTTTCAACCATAGCCCTTCATAACTACAAGACAGCTTTCAATTTCCGCACAAGTGCGGAACTTTCAAAACACCACTTAAATTATTAACGTTGTGCATATACGTGAATAACTAATAGCCATCCGCATCCACAAACGTTCTTCTTCACTGTTCCTGAGAATGAGCCGCATCAGATAGTTCGCCTGCAGCTGTCCCTAGAAACTGACTTCTGCATCGTGCCATCCCACATTCCAAATGTGTGACGTGTCAACTACTGTGATTCCGGAACATACTGATGACTAATACGTACTCCGTCATTATTATTATTATTATTATTATTATTATTATTATTATTATTATTATTATTATTATTATTATTATTATTATTATCATTATTATTATTATTGTATTCATGTATTACTTTTGTGTAACAGATACTGATGACTAATAGGTCCCTACCGGTCATTTGAGACCGCATTTTTATAGTTTATTATTATAATGTATATATTATTCTTATTTTTGTGACAATAAGCACTGTCAAGTTCGTGTGACCTTCTATTTTACTGTTTTGTGACAAGTCATAGCAGTAGCCATCCTAGTTACATATGTTTTGCTTATTTTATATAAATACATTGGAACCGCAGTTCGCTAGGCTACACAATACAGCAACAACAACCACACCACCTTGTTCCCCAACAGCATCACTTTTTCACTGAGGTCGCTGCTCATTGGGCGAACATGGCATGCGGACGACTAAACCTGGACTATTTTTAGTTCAATAGGATAGGTTTATAGTAGTAGGGATGATTACTCTGTAGGAGACATTTTGTGTAAGTCTCTTTTCCGGGGTAGCGGATATGTAATACCGCACACCGGCTAGGTTGTATAAATTGGCTATATACCTTAAGGCCTCCGTTATATGAGTAGTTGTCTCTGTCTATGCTCCTCCAGCCTCCGGGATTATTAAGTGTGTGGACCTCCCTCCGTCACGTTTTTAGAGCTGACTATGAAACTATTGGGGTTTCAGAGTGGTTAGAAACAAAGTAACGATGACCGCATACACCTCCTCTGTATCTTCGGATACTCGTCAGTTAGAAAACTACGCCAAAGTAGGAAGCACTGTGAAAATATTATAGTTACTGGCCTGCAGTGTATGTCTGGACGAATTTACATAACCCTAATGGTCTGGGTGCGGTCTTAAAACCAACCACGCCCTCACGGGAAGGTTGCTATAGTTGGATAGTCCCCACAATACACTTATATGTGCTATTCAACACGTATGTACTTTGACTTGTCCCTGTGCTGTTATATGTGATTGTGATCCGACGGTAACGGGATCGTTATATGATTCTGGAGCTTTCACCTCAAGGTATTTCCGCATGCTGTCTGACTGAGAGGGATGTTCCGTAGGGTGACCATACGGTCACCAAACATTCTCGCCCGTCAGGCTTATATGTTAAAGATAGTTAGCCTACACAGCCATTTGCGGCTTAACTTAGGCTGAACCCAAAAACTGACTACTAGGATAGGATCTAGCAGAAGGACTGCATAAATAAAGGGGCAATGACTAATTCAATTTCCTTGGACTTACATAAGATGACGGTGTTGGATTCTGCGGAAATCATCCACCTTATCTTCACGTAATACAGCGTGCATCATATTAAACTTATAATTTCACTAGGTTGACTCTTTTACATAGCATAGATTGAACAAGAGAGTGGCCATTTTTGCCAACTCTCTTCCTCTGCTTCGGCGTTGTAGGCATTTGCCTGTGATGGAGGCCAGCGTGAGGCACGTTCCTCTCACAACAAATAATGTTTGTGTTAGGGGCTGAATATAGTTTATATTAAACTTGCTAAGTATCCGCGTTAGGACCCATCCTTTGTGGGGATACCTCACGGATTATGATCTATGAGGTACCTCTTCCGATGACCATGGTGGCGAGTCATCAACTTGACCATATGTACTTGACTTCTCTCTTGTAGCAGCAAACGAGTACCATTGTTTGTCTGCTACATTTAATTATTGTATGTATTTAATTATGTCCCCGCCCTAAATGGAGCAAGGGACTGCCACACCGGTGACACCAACAGCGAGGATGAGACAGTGGGGTTCAACTTCCGCCGCGATGCTCGCACGGCCCCACTGGAACGTGAATGTTCCACCATCTATAGAAGCCGGTCTTTGTATAATCCGGCAACGCGCAACACCAGATCCGCAAACCCCGAGATCCGCAGCTATCCAGCAGCCTCGCCCCAACCTACCGCACAGTGGCGGTACCGAGGAACGAGAAAATCCGGCGGACCAGCACGCACGCCCGGAGGCTAAAGTATGTACGCTTAATACTAACAAATAAATTACTAAAGTGCTTGTCATTACAAAATCTAAGCACTGCGAAAACATGTAATTTTTTTATTCTTACAACTTTTCCTTAGCATTTTAAGGAAAACTTGACTTGAGAGCACTGCGTCATTCAGGCCGTTCACGTGCTCTTGTTGCCAGGAAATGACGTATCACTCTACCGTATTTACCAAATTGTTTCAGCTTCACATTTAGCGCACTGTGGGTGATTTGAATACACACATTTTTTTTTTGTAAACGACTGCATATGGCTTCACATTAAATAATACTTAATATTTACAAAAAGTCAGCTAAATGCAAATTCGATTTATAAAATTCGTAATATTCGATATTCTCATAAACTTCGAGAACACGTCAAAAACGCTGTAATTAATGACTTACCCTTTGTAGTCGGAGGGAATAAGTTACGCCCGATTTTATGCATTGGCGTAAGTTACACCCCCTTCGTGAATACCGACTTTTGCCACTTTGGGGGCTTACGCCCTAGTTACGCCTTTTCTAGGACGTACGCCATCTTCGGGAATACAGCCCCAGAAGTATCCAATGAGCAATGTCAAGTCATGAACATATTTACTAAGGCAACGCCATCACCATTATAATGGGAAAGTCGGTTAAACCAGAGGCTATGGGGAAACGGCAATATTCAGATACGAAATAATTGTCTTTACTTCCCATCATTAGCTAGTAAATGTGTCCAAATATTATCAGATCTAATCAATTCAGATAGACGTTCGTGGATTTCAGGGCAAACGATAACAGAGAAATATGTATTAAAGGCGTTCTGATGCCCATCGCCTGTTAGGACAATTAAAGAAAGCTGGTCCCATCGACTGGTTCACACTACCAAATGATGTTGCCAAAGAGGAAATTTCTCCATCAGTGTTGCATTATGATGGAGAAGAAGCCAAATGTCATATGCGTTCTCGTGATTGGTATAGTATCTTAATACGCAGACACGCCAAAATGTCCAGAGCAATTAATACATGGAATGAGATCAATTATAAACCCTCTGACTAGAATAATGCATGGAAGCATTAATTGACACTTACCACATAGTGACCGCTATGTAGCATGGCGACTCATTCATCGCAAATTTCGGGTCAGGCATTTATTGCAGAACTGAAGTATTACAACTAGTAATCTATACACCTGTGCAAAAGTTAAGCACCACCCTATTTTTACGCAGATGCGAGGGTATATTCATGTGCTATGAAGAAAGCAATAGCATAAACATTTATGTACCCATCCATCTTAGTGCAAGAGGTAATAATGCAACTAGAGGAATGCTGATTATGATGGTGGGGAAACACTGTATGTTTTTGTTTGAACTTGAAAACGAGGCCTGAATATGGTTACGTTGACACAACTGACAACTATTGCCCTACAGTTGACACACGTGGCTAGATTGTCATTAATGGTGTCTGAAAACGAAGTTTAACATCTGTGCACGAGTTTGAGACTGTCATTATTAATACCGGGTATATCCACCTTGTGCCTGGATGACGGCCTGGACACGACGTCTCATGCTGGTCACCAACCGATTGATACGCCATTGTGGTATTCGTTGCCATTCAAGATGGAGTGCGTCTGTTAATTCCTGTAGGTTCTGCACAGGAGGATCCCTCCTTCTCACCATGTTTCCCAGAATGTCCCAGATATGCTCAATAGGGTTCATGTCAGGGCTCCTTGCTGGCCATGGTAGGGTTTCGATGGCATTCTGGCGGAGGTATTCATGCACAGCGCTAGCACGATGTGGTCGGGCGTTGTCATCCATGAATATAGGGTGGGTTCCAGGTGCAAGATTTACAAAATGAGGGACCACAACTCTATCCAGTATAGAATCTTGATATCTTTGTCCATTTAGTGTTCCAGGTACAGTCAACAGATCCAGCTTACAATCAAATGAGATGCACCCCATATCATAACGGAACCTCCACCAAATGGAACTTCTTCCATGATGTTACGTTGGTCGTACGCCGTGCGTCTGGACCTCCATACACGAGTTCGACCATCTGTGGCATGAAGCAGGAACCGACTTTCATCGGACCAGTGTACCCGTCTCCAGGATCTCATGTTCCAGTGTCTTCTTTCGTTGCACCACCTCAGACGCTCCTCTTTGTGGTGTGCAGGGAGGAGAGGACGTCTGACAGGTCTCCTAGCTTTCATGCCAGCAGCATACAGTCTCCTTTTGACGGTAGACATTGACACTCTATTGCGCGTTTCCCATTGCTGACTGAGCACTCTGCTGTTGGTGAATGGAGATCTCCTAACAAGGCGTACTAGGGCTCGATCATCACGGGCAGTAGTCTTCTTCGGTCTTCCAGATCTAGGCCTGTCCTTCACCTCGTTAGTTTGCCCATGTTTTGCAATCAAACGACTGATTACAGTATGGTTAATGTTCAGCTGTCTGCCAATCTCTCTGCATGACATACCAGTGGTATGCATGCCTATGATTTGCCATTTCACACGATCACTTAACCTTCGTCTTGCCATAGCGGTTCACAATCAAGAGCTAATTCTCTCTGTACAAATAAACCACGGTCATGAACACAAAATTCCTAATCTTGTCGCCTAAATCTGTATGTAATGTTCTACACCTCAAACTGGACTTTTACATAACTGAACACGTGTGCTGTTTCCCGCCACGCACGGACATCAAGCGGCGTGAAGTCATGCATGCATGTGCATTTCGTACTTGCAATTATGTCAGCTAACGCGGGGACAAAAAGTATGGCAGCCTAGTTGGACCATCATGTTTCTACGTTCTATTGTATTTGCTGGTGCTTAACTTTTGCACAGGTGTATATATCCTCTATAAAAACGAGGAAAAGACATGTGTGCATCTGTTTATTAATTGTCTGGAAATTATTAAATTCTGGAAATTTGTTGAAACAGGTGCAGTACAATTTTATGAATTCAATACTAACTCACTACAACTGCATGCACATTTTAGTTGTGAGCGCAACCACTTTCAATCAAATCAACTCTAAAATGGCCTACAAAGTAATAACTACACCCTAGATTTTTTTAGTTCTAGAATTTTTCTCGATGCTGTCATTTCTTATCGTGTTACTACGTTCATCAATGTGGATCTGTGACGTGCAACATTGTAATATTGTTAACCCCTCTTGTGTCAACTTAACCCTTCAAGCGTCAAACCTTCCAGTTTAAAACAACTAAAATCAGATATGTAGTGGTCTTGAGGCATGTCTATTTGCAGGCACGAGAATAGTATTTTTAAATCTTTACCACTGGAATGACTGGCTCGGTAACCGGGCCAGTCATTCTAGTGGTAAATTTTCAAAAAATACTCTTCTCTTGGCTTTCAAACGGACACTGGATAACCAAAAACTTACATTTTCTTTAATTTTACCCTTTTGATGGACCATCCGGCCAAAGGTCCAGTGCTAAAGTTAGAAAAATTTTTCCTCTAAAATTAAGATTACTTGATAAATGTTAAACATTGAAACGATTAATTGATATGTTGTATTTTGAGCGTGTTGAGGTGTTGTTGACACACATGGGGGTAACTATGTATATCACTGGTTGCCAGCCAGTCTCTATTGATAATGGCTACCTCTTATTAAAAAACAAATTTAGACTACAATTTCACAACTAATACAAATAAGCTGTAACTCCTTACTTGACACACGAATTCATGGCCAGTTTGCTTTCCAAAACTATGTATCAAGCAGTATGCTTTGCTGGTGTCTTTATATATTGTGGTGATAATCTGTTCATGTAGAGTGTGCCACCATCACTGTTGACCTTTGACCTCAGTCAACTCAGTCATCATGTTTAGACGACAGAATACGTTTCATGTGTTCTATGGAGGCCAGACTCTCCATTGTCTGGAGGTGCACATCTGTCTTAAAGATTGATGGTCTCATAAAATCTACGCTTGGCACGTGACGAAAATTTCTGGAATGAACTGTCTGCCTGTTGATGTTCTGTAGCCTGATTTTTTCATGGAGCTTCACTCTGGGCCTGCTGAATATTTTGAAAACAATTTAACTGAAAGTTGTTATCCACCAACAACTTTCAGTCAAATTGTTTTCAAAATATTCAGCAGTTCCAAGGTTATTACCAATTGAAATTATTGTCTGCTGGCTTGCAGCAGTCAGACAGTCAATGAACGGGTGAGATATAAATCTTTGGAATAACTGTATGCAGTAATAGAGGGACTCATTCGTAGCTGTGCCCCACCCAGTTCTAACTAAGCTCCGCCTACATTTTACGCATGTTGTAATCGATTTGAAACTATAAAGGTAAGCTGTTGAATATTTTGAAACTAATTTGACTTGTGGCTGTTACTACCTATGGCGTATGGCACCAACAGATCCCAGCCAAGTTAGTTTAAGAATTTTCAACAGAATATCGTTTAAATTGTAAATTTATCAATTTGTATACTTTTATGATAGACCTTTCGATTATCATGACAGAGCTATGGCATTATGATTGGGATGCCAGTTGATAGGTGACGTATTTGATTATGACGTCCAGATACTTGAGTGATGGCTCGGATCACTCTATTTTGCATAATATCTATTATAGTTTAGTAATATTACACAACATTTTCTACGTCTATGAAAACGTATGAAGCAATACCTCATTTCAAAATCGACAACTGGCATCAGAGCAATATGAATTTATCTAGTCATTAAATTGTTCGATAATGAAATCTAATGAACTGCTAGCAGCACTAATGGCCAATACAGACAGGTTATTGTTGGCCCATGATTTAGTCAGTGCTACCCATGCTAAGCCACTTTGAACATATGCTTTTTTTTACAGGCTATGATTTATGCAAACATATCTTTTTCTAGTCGAATTAATTTTCAATTTTAAAGTAAGCACTATTTTAATGTACAGTCATATATTTACAAGGTACATCACCACTATCACCTGATAACATAAAAACGAAAATGTTGCCATGGACCATATTTAAGCAACTGTTCGAGGCATTGGTAAGGTCACTCCTAGAATATACAGTGAGTGTATGGAGCCCATACCTATGGAAGGACAGCGGGGCCATCGAAAATGTACTACGACGTCCATCTAAGCAAGTACCATCACTTAGAAACCTCAGCTATGAAGAGAGACGCGTGTACGACAGAAGGCTTATAGGCGAGATGATCGAAGTGTACAAAATACTGCATGGCATCTATGACCCAAATGTAATTGATGACCTACTGGAAGTAGCTGGTAACAGACGCACCAGAGGCCATGACCAGGATTAATGTGCAGAAACATTCATTTACGAATCGTGTAAATGACATATGGAATACCTTTCCTGAGGATATTGTGCATGCCAAAATGGTCTTTGACTTTGAGATAGCATTAGATAGATTTTGGCAAAACCAGGAATTCAAACACGATCCCTTTGTGCCCAACCATATACCAGGATGGCAGATACGCAGAATGGCCGTGAAGGAAGATGAGGCGGACCTAGAGGCAGAATACCAGGCTGAATCCACAGTACCATCCTAAGACATCCTGATGTATGGTGTAACTGTGTGGAAACGACTCTCCTGATCCCCATAATGGTGGAAAATGGTCGTTGAAATTATCTTTGACCTCAGTCAACTCAGTTGACTGAATAATCATCATGTGTTCTATGGAGGCCAGGCTCTCTATTGTCATGAGGTGCACATCTGTCTTCGCGATGGATGGATTCTGAAAATCTACACTTGGCACGTGTCGAAAATTTCCAATTAATGATCAGGAGTTCATGAATGACTCGATATAGTCCGTCTTTAACACTTAATAGTCCGAGACGTTGTACTTAATTGTATGTCTTCACAATTTAATAAACACTCTGTTGAATATTTCGAAACTAAATGCCATAGGCAGCAACAGCGCACAGTCAGATTAGTTTCAAAATATGTAACAGCGTACCTGTATAGTTTTCTGAGAATTTATAATCTGGGAGCCCAGAGATCGGGTGATCCCAACATGGACGAGGTGTGGGTGGAGTATAGATAGAGTTGGACGGGGCATAGCTAAAACTTACATCTTTCATATCACATACTATAAAATACATTAATTATACTGCATGAGAACGTCCAGCTTGCCATGGTGCAGTCAAGTGTTAGCACTGGATTATTTGAGTGCACTCGCATACATAAAAACACATTCTGGTGAACAAATGACATGAGATTGATATTTGGGAAGATATTACAATGTCCTCGCGGGGAGTAAAGGGGTTTTTTTTAAATCGATAATAGCACGTGAACTCGCTCACTGGCTATTGATGTTTACCACTAAAGATTAACGCATTTTTAATTCACGCTGCTCATATGTTAACAGGAGTAAGTGCATTGTGGGAGTTGGTAGGAGACCGAATGCCTTATCATTCATGACGCTACATTTCAACAATTAAGAACCACATTACGAGCATAGTAAGATAATCATAGATGGTCATTTACTACAAGTCAAATATAAATATATCCTTCTTGGCTACACACGAGCAATATATTATAACCATGTTTTTTTACTATATAATTCAGCCAAGCCTGCCCTAAGCGACCACCTCATATTCTACCATTACATGAGTGCTATAGACTTTCTTAACCCTTTAACCCTTTAACCCCCGAATTTCTTCAAGAGAATTTCAATTTTCTCATAGAAAATGTCCATTTGCAGGCCAAGAGAAGACTATTTTTAAAAATGTATCATTTGAATGACTGGCTCTGCTAGCCATCCATTTGTCAAGACATTGCACCAGCAAACACCCAAAATGAACCACCTACACCAACCATCACCACCACGACCACCATCACCACCACCACCACCACCACCACCATCATCATCATCATCACCACCAACACACATCACCATCACCACCACCACCCACCACCTTCACCACAACCACCACTAGCAACACCACCAGAACCACTACCACAAGTACCAACATACACCACCAACCACTAAGCCCCACCACCACCACCACCAGCAGCACCACCACTACTACCTACACCCAACACCATGCATTTACCCCCACCTCACCACAACACCCACCCACCCACCAACCAAACCCTATCAAATTTCTTCAATTTCATATTTGCAGACCTATAGAAGATTATTTATGAAAATTTATCATTGGAATGACTTACTCTGATGACTATCCATTTGTCTAGACATTGTGGTCGGAATTTGTGAGAGCATGGTGTGTGAAAAATGGCATATAGGTTGGAGAGGGTATGTCAATGAGGGTTTAATAAAGGTCTCGCCCATATGCACACATGCCTATGACAGCATGAATGCATTATGAGTACCTAGTCAATGAGGCCCAGACAACAAAAATAATATAGCTGGTTATCCATTGTCTAAACATTGTGGCCGCAACCACCTACTACCAACACCCACCACCACCATCACCACCACCAATACCACCACCATTACCATCACCACCACCCCTCTACCACCACAGAACAACTACCACCCACCACCTTCACCACAACCGCCACTAGCACCACCACCACCAACAGCCACCACCAACCACTAAGCACCAACACCCACCACGAAGCATTAACCCGCTACCACCATGCACCACCACCCATTCACCACCACCACCCACTACTTCCACCAACCGCCAACCATCAACCATACCGCCTCCACCAACATCAACAGGACCCATTCCGATTTGTATATTGGTGGATTCGGAAGACCCGGCTGGATATATAGCTACAATCATCAAATCAACATGCACATAAAGGAACAATGTTTTATTTGTATCCATATTTTTACATTGTTGAAAATATTACATATGATAAAACCTATAGATTCTGTAGCATAAACAAATAGTCACTGTTCTGGAGAACCATTTATCAATGGGTAGACTGATTCCTTATGGATCAGATCCATCATGACCAGAATCATCATCATTATCGTCAGCATCTAGATTGTTCCTTATCTACTTCTTGATCAGAAACTTTTTCGAATAGCTGAGAAGACTGCTTCAATGTATGCGTACCCCTCAGTTTTAAAAGCTTTAGTTTCCTGATGAATTATTTTAATGAGCATAGAGTTCTGTAATCTTCTCCACTGGAACATTATGCCTATACACTTTGCAACTAGCGCATCAGGATATACGGAAATAGATACATTGCCTACACTATTTGGGTCTGTGTTCACTTCACCATTCTCATCTTCTAAACTTGATTGTTCAGCATCTAAGACCTGCCTAATATTTTGGAATATGGTGAATAGTTTCTGATTGCCTATGACTTCTTTATCATCTTCACCTTCATCTTCACTCTCAGACTCCGCTGAGTCATCACCGGCTTCACTCACCAACTCCATTGGCTCATCGTCTTCCCTCTTCATCTCTGTCATTTCTTCATCTTCACTGTCTAGATTTTCGCTATCTTCATTATTATGGAATCGGATCTTATGCCACTTCAGGTCATTTGACCTATCAAAAGTTGAATCACATTAAAAAGATTTACGTTTCAGCATATTGATTATAGGATAAATCTAGCAAGCATTCAAGTTACAAGGTTCTTCAAAGAAATCTTCTGACTGCCTAAGGCTACCTAACTACTCAGCAGTCAAAATACATGTCCAACCACTTTGTGATGGTTAAACTGGAGAGAGAAAAGGGATTGAATTTGAACCGGTTTATAGGATTATATGTACTGCTGCCGCAAATCCACAAAATGCGGCTGCAAATTCGTAACATGCAGCTACAAATCCGCAACTTGCGACCACAAATCCAGAACATGTGACACAAATCCGCAACATACTGCAGCAAATCCGCAATACGTGGCCGCAAATCTGCAACATGCGGCTGCAAATCCTCAACATGCACCGCAAATCTGCAACATGCAGCCAAAAATCCACAACATGCAGCCACAAATATGCAAATGTGGCCGCAAATCCGCAACATGCAGCCGCATGCACTGCAAATCTGCAACATGTGGCCACATGCATTCGCATGCGGCCGCACATGTACGCATGCATTTTGGCGTGCATGTGCGTCCGGGCATGTACATACACATGCTACCACATGTATAAATGTGCGACCCCCTGTATAAAATTGTGGCCACATGTTTCAATCTTTAACCCCTACTATCTGCTTAAGTACAAAGGATAAAATTATCTATATAAGATTATACATACAACATCATTAAGTACGTTTATATATCACCAAAGTAATTCTGAACTTCACCTGAACATTAGCGGCCGCAAATCCAAACATGTGACCACAAATCCGAACATGCGACTGCAAATCCGCAACATGCGTTCACAAATCCGCAATGTGCGCCTGCAAATCTGCAACATGCAACTGCAGATCCGCAACATGTGGCTGCATGCGGCCGCCTGTGGCCGCACATCTATGCATGCATTTTGGTGCCCGGGCATGTACATACACATGTTGCCACATGTATAAATGTGCAGCCATCTGTATAAAATTGTGGCCGCCACATATTTTGAAAATTCAATCATTAAATGACTGCCACTTTAAAGACATGTATCTCCTTAAATATGATAGATACACGATTATTATCTATAGAATATTACACATACAACATCAATACGTTTACCTATATATTACCCTTGTAACGCTGTACTTCAATCTGATTTTTTTGAAAATTAAATGACTGGGAACACATTTTGTTCATGCAGATGGCCGCTGGACCCTGTTGTTCATGCAGGTGACCACTATATTCCATAAGTGTCTGCTGTGCACTATTGTTCATAAGTGGGTGTTGTACGCTATTGTTCATTAAGGTGGTCAGCATTGTTCATGAGGATAAACGCCCTTCTTCAAAAGGTGCAAGATAAAGCGTTCAATAGCATGTGAGGAACGCTATTGATGGATTCATTAACACTTGAATTACACCTGCATCGTTCATGCCATTATTCAGAAGTCTGGGTCAATAACATAGGAAGCCACAATTTTGCTTAGTTTCAAAATATTCTACTTTTTAAAACCCTTCAACCATGAGGGGGGAATGCCGCCCACCTAATCAATACGTTAAACATGACAAGTGTGCATGGGATGTCATTATACATCAATGATGATGGACATTGTTCGACACCAAAACAATAATGCACAGCCTACACCAATAGTGTTACACAAGGTGCACACTGTCGGCCATTGTTCTGGTATTAATCAACTCATCACAACCTGACAGATACACATTAATCATTCGGACAACTGAACAATTGCACTTGACCTCCTGACATATACACACCAATCATTCTGACAACAGAACAATACCACACAGACAAACACATGACCTACACGAATTCATTATGCATTACACCTGTCAAAACCAATTAAAAACCCATTAATCAAATTAATTATGCATTAATTAGACTTGTCACACATGAGTGATTTAGAACAATAGCACACAGAGAGCACCTTGAGTATTCCTATGATGATTTCATTCTGTATAAAGCAATATAATTTTTAAATTGGGAAATTGAAATAGGGGTTATTGTTATACAATTTTATCAATTTTATTTTCAAGCATTTTGGTGTGAATATGCACCTTTAAAGTCTACAAATAAAAAAAGTATTTTAAATTATAAGACCTATTTCGTGTCATTACATTTGGGTACCTCTAAGTGTATATGATTTTATGTTCAACCATTTCTGGTGTGAATGTGGTCATTTGATTTATACATTCATTGAAGACATTTCGTGACAGACTTCTCGATTTATGCGATAGAGCTATGTTATTTTGACTGTGATGTCAGCAAACATGTGACGTATTTTGCTAATGTCACCAGATACTTGAGTCATAGATCTGGTCCCTTTATTAACCGTTCGAGATAAATATGGAAGGGTTGAAAGCAGCCCACCGGTAATCTAGGATAAGTTATTTTGATGTTTTTAGAAATTTAGTCATTTAAGGCTGTGTTCTCACTAGTGTCTTAATCCAGTGTGGCCTTATTCCTGATTAATTCTCTAGTGAGAACACGGTGTTCTTACTAGAGATGTAATCAGTGTAACACCATACCAGATCTGTGTTCTCAGTAGAGAGTTAATCGGGAATAACAACATATGTCAGTATTGCATTGCACCAGTTAAGTCTCTCGGGAGAACACAGCCTTAGAGTGAATGATACTTCTGAGTGTAGTGAGGCTAAAGCACATCATAGGTTGACACCACGCTTGTGCGTGATCATTGATTTTGAGTGATCGTGGTCGATTATTTAAGAATAATCATGATTACTCGATTAATCAGCTCGGGTACAAATTACCCAGACATAACAACAACGGCATGCGAATTAGGAAAGCCACAGTGGTGTTTAGAAAGGTCCATTTGCAGGCAAAGAGAACGCGATCTTTGAAAATCTATCACTGGAATGTCTGGCTTGATTCGCTGAGCAAAATGTAAATTTTCGTGACCGATCATGGTAATGATAAAGTGTAGGATTTAAAATATTTTATGCAGTAGAAATATTCACGATTATTCAATTATATAATTTTTAATCATGTAACTTCACGATTGGACAGATAGTCCTGATTATCGATTTAATCGCATAATCGCACAAGTCTAGTTGATGCACATCACGTATGAGGAGCTCTAGGCTATAACAGAGGGAACAATTTCTAGCTATGCCACGCCCATTTGTAGCTAAGCCCCGCCCATTTGTATCTAAGCAACTGCCATGTTTTGAGCATGTTGGGATCGATGTGTATACTTTGAACCCTGCATTCTCAGAATGTTCAAGGTAACTCTAAATATAAGCCGTTGCATATTTTTAAACTAATTTGAATGGTGGTTGTGGCTACATGTGGCAGCAGCATGTAGCAGCAACATCCCCCAGTAAAATTAGTTTCAAAATATTTAACAGAATGTGTATTAAATCATAAATTCATCAAAGACATACATTTCGTAAACTTGATCATGACAGAGTTGTGTACGTCATTCATTATGCATTCTGATTGTGACATCAGCCTAGATATGATGAAATTGACTATGACATCATGTAATTTAGTAACAGATCGAATCCATCCATGATGTTTAAATGTCCTTAAATTATTACATAGAGGTTATTGTGTGGATTTGCCGACATATTCCATCCCCGCCACACACCCGCCCCGCCCCCCCCCCCCCCACCCGCATCACCCCACCACCACCCACACACCCCACCAACACCCTCCCCACACCCCACTCCACCCAGCCACACACCCACAACTGCATACTGTTACCAAAGTGGCATTACTTTAGTGCATACCTGTAAACCACAGATTGGAGGCGGCATGTTCACAGCACATCCGGGGCATTACTCTGGGACATAGGCGAAAAAGTCACAGAAATCAGCAAGGTATCCAATATCAATTCTGATTGTTACCTGTGAATACAAGATCCCAGCATAGTTTGATGATGATGTTGTTGATGATGATGATGATGATGATGATGATGATGATGATTATGATGGTGATGAGGATGGCGATAATGATGATGTTGATGATGATAGTGATAGTAATAGCGATAATTAGGGGGGACACACAAGAGGAGAAATGGAGGACCAGGAGGAGGAGGAGGAGGAGGAGGAGGAGGAGGAGGAAAAGGAGGAGGAAGAGGAGGAGGAGGAGGAGGACGATGATGACGACCACGACGACGACGAGGAGGAGGAGGAGGGAAGAGGGAGGAGAAGGACGAGGATGAGGGAAGAGGGGGGAGGAGGAGGAGTTCGAGGGCGAGAAGAGCTCGGATCCCTATGTAGATACGACAACTCCACTTGTGATTTGCATATGAATGGACAAGGAAGCTATGGCAGTACAAATAATATTATTGCTTTATTAAATTTAAAGAATCCCATAATACTTATATACACATAGCATACAACCGTTATACGCCACACTCAGACGAATAAGAAAATAGTTCAAATAAAATATACAATAAACTATTGCAATCAACATAGATATTTTGATTGTAAATCCTAAGTGCAATATTCCCCTTACTCATCAGCTCCGCCACCACCAGCTTGGAAAGGAAAAGTGCCAAACAACTCACCAGTAGCAGTCTGAGGAGGGGCACCAGCTCCAGCACCAGGGGAGATGCCTGCAGGGCAATCATTGCACATCCGGGGGCACTCATCTTTGACATTGCTAAACTTTTCACAGAAAGACATATTCGTATTGACAGATTCGCACACCGACGAGTATGGCCATTACTCATATGGTTACGGAGGAGCCTCGTCAGGTGAAGGACGTCGGCGATCATATGCCGAAGCTGTGGATGGGTGGAGATGCTTGTTAAATGTGTTTGGAGGGAGCCAGTGACTGAAAGGTTCCTTGTCCGACTTGAAGTTGACGCAAGTGGTCAAAGAAACGACAAGGGTGAGTACCTAGATGCTTTAATTGATACTGGTGCTAGTACTTCCCTTGCTAGGAAGGATATATGGAGGAGTATCTTGAATACTCGTCCATTGAAAAAGGATAAAACTGTGTTAACTGTAATTGGTTCACCAATTGAGTTTAAAGATGCCAGGCCAATTCCAAGTATGATCGTGGAACGCTTTAGGCATGAAAGTTTGATTGATGTGGATGCTTTGCATATGGGAAAAGCAAGGATCGATTATGGGACTCAAGAAGTAATATGGTTTGGAAAGAAATATCACCTTAGTATACCATTTAGATCTCAGAACGATTATGTTTATGCTAGCTGTCGAGAAACGACCGGATATGCAGTTATTGACAAAGTATTAAATGACTATGCCAATAATTTCAATACGGCTCGTCCCAACACCCTTGGATGTATGCCCCAGGTAAAATGTACAATTCTGATGGGAGATCACCCTCATATTCAACAGAAAGCGAATAGGATACTGTTAGCAAAAGCATACTTGGTCAAAAATCAGCTCAAAGAAATGCTAGCAGCTGCTGTCATAAGACCATCGTCATCTCCTTGGGCGTCACTTATCACCTTGATTCCTAAAAAGGATGGTGATACACATTTCTGTGTAGATTTTAGGAAGCTGAATTCATTGTGTCATAAGGATAATTATCCTTTGCCTAATATTTCATATATATTTGATTCGATGAGAGGCACAACACTATTTTCTACAATGGACTTGGAGTTTGGCTATTGGCAGATACCCATAGCTAGCCAAGACATTGAGAAAATGGCGTTCGTGTGCACGGAAGGTCTATTCGAATGGATTCGGATGCCCTTTGGTTTTTGCAACTCAGGTGCAGTATTTCAACGTGCAATGAATGATATTTTCCATGATTTTGTACGAAAATTCATGCATGTTTTCGTCGATGACGTAGTCGTGTATTCATGAAGTCCGTCTGAACATGTACATCATTTACGTCTGGTTATGAGCAAAATTCAGTAGCATAATTTGCAATTGAAGAAAAAGAAATGTGACTTTGCAAGCAAGTCCGTGGGCTTATTAGGCTATTACATTTCAAGTCAAGTAGTAGTTCCTCAGAGTGAATAGGTCAAAGTCATATTAGAAATGTCATCACGACGTGATGTGGGTGAGGTCAGAAGTTTTCTCGGAGCTAGTGGCTATTATAGATCTTGCGTGAAAGGTTATGCCAAAATTGCTAAACCTTTAATAGAATTAACCAAGATGTATACAAGATTTGAATAGGGAAAACATGAACAACAAGCATTTGAGAAATTGAAGAACTTGCTGTGTAGTGAGACTGTTCTCACTTATCCAAATTTGAATACGCCGTACAAACTGTACACAGATGCATCGAGTTATGCGATGGTGCGATATTAGTACAGGTTGACGATAACAGTATTGAGCATGTGATTCAATATATAAGCTCAACCCTGAAAGATAGTCAGTTAAATTGGCCCGTAATAGAAAAGGAAGCTTACGCTGTGATCTATGCATTGAAAAAGCTTTGTCCTTATTTATTTGGTGCTGAGTTCATGGTGTATACTGACCACAAACCTCTAAAGCGTTTGTTTGTCGGCGAGGCCAAGAATACAAAAGTGCAGCACTGGGCAGTATTGATAGCTGAATACAGGTGTAAGATAGAATACATCCAGGGATCTAAGAATATTCAGGCGGAGATGTTGTCCAGGTTACGTCGTCACGTTGAAGTTGCCTAATTAGATACCGGTGATTATGTCATACCGGAAGTGGAAGAGGGTGTCTTACTTCATGTTCCTTTGGAGGTATACGATGTGCCTTATGCCAAATTATGCACCGACCAGACCTAGGAATTCCCGGAGTTGTTTAAGAACATGCCGGAGGAGTACATGGTTAATAATGGTATTTTGTATTCTTTAATTCCACCCTCAGCGTTGGAGACTGAATATCCAAGGATATTGTTACCTGGTAAGTTCTGTGAGCAAGTACTCCGGAAGGCTCATGAGTGAGCTGGTCACCAAGGCTTTAAGAAAACTATAGGAGTGATAAAGGATTCCTTTGTTTGGCCATCCTTGAGAAAGGATGTTGTCTATATGTTAGATAGGTGTACAACCTGTCAGGTCAACTGACCTGTCACGACCCGACCCAGGTATACAGAAATGCCTATGGCCAATTATCCCAGTCAGATAATTGGAATGGATCTAATTGGTTCACTTTTAGAGTCCAACAACGGTAACGTCTATATAATGACGATTGTTGATCATTGTTCTGCGTGGGCAGAAGCCTGCCCGATCTCAGCCAAGACGTCACAGAATGTGGAAGACAAATTCTTCAATGAGTACGTAGCTCATCATGGCATACCGGAAATCCTAATTACTGATCAAGAAAAGGAGTTTTGTTTGAACTCACTTGAGCAGAGGTATGCTGAGCATGGTATTTACCATTGAAGAACAAGTCCGTATCATCCACAGACAAATGGACAGATAGAAAGATTCAACAGAACATTAAAAGACTTGATACAGAAAGCTGTCAACAATGAGTCTCGAGCTTGGGAAGATGAGTTGGGCGCAGCTTTAACAGTGTAACGCAACACTCGCCATGCTACGACTGGAGATTTGCCATTCTATCTGACATATGGTCGATGAGAGAGAATTCTGTTAGCTATTCCACTCGATTCAGCGCAATATTTAGGTGAAAGACTTACATGTCTTAATAACACCTTATTGCATGCTCGATGTGAGACAGCCAAGTCACGAGATCATCATCATGAACAAATTAATAAGCGTGCAAACACTGGTGAGTACATGGTTGGTGACTCAGTTGTTGTAAAAACTGAGGAGAGGATGAAATTGACTTCTTGCAGTGACCCTGAGTACGAAATTTTCAAAATTAATGGACCCGTGGCTCATGTCCGACATCAAAGATCCTGAAATGTATGCGTTCTAAACATCTCAAGGTTAGGCATAGTCGATTCAGAGATGTGGTGGGATAAGGTGAGGCCACGCCCTATTAGAAACCCTGTTAAAGGTACCAAAGCAAGCCATCTTCCAAGAATAACACCTCTATCAGAATCTATACCAATATTTGCCAAAGTACCGGTATACCTGAATTTACACCAACACCCAGTAAGGTAGCCTGTAAGGTGCGACCAGTACCTGCAAAGGTACCGGAAGTACGTACAGAGGTCGACATGAATATTGATCAACCAGGTATGAGTGGAGATCCTAATTATGAGTCACCAATGGATACGTCAGAGAATATACCCGAGCCTGCCAGTGAACCAATAGATGTGCAACCATCGCACTCATATAACCTGCGCAAGCGCAGACATAATCCTGAATTTGGATCAACCAGTAAGCACACCAGGATTGGTGCATTTGGTTGGTCGATCTTCACTGACTTTGTTAGACATATTGAAGCCCTTATAAGTCGACGTGGTACGAAAAAGCATTAGTTGGCATTCGATATACTTAGTAATAACATCGTAATTGCTAAGTAACAATCTTTTACGTTTATGTGTAATGGTAGTATTAGTTAGTATTGTTTTTGGACTTTGTAAAACTTCGAATATTCATAAATTACAGAATGGTCACTAATCATCAACGAATTTCAGTAGTACGAGCCGAATGGACGGTAGTAGTATCTATCAACCATCCAGACTTACCACTTAACTTTATTAACCGTTTGGATCAATTTCGTGTATTGGTTGCTGACATAGGCAGTAAAGCTTCACTTAGTAATAACGACATTTTTGGACTTCAACATCGAATCAGCATCATTAAGAAGATTGCTGTTAAGACACAATGGACAATGTTACATCTCATAGGTGGACAACAGAAGCGAGGACTATTCACCTTTGTTGGTGATGTTGTGTCATCCTTGTTTGGAGTAGTGACATCTGGCGACATCGAAGTGCTTAAGAATGTAGTCAAAAAGGCTATGAAGCATATGAATAGACTAGTTCACTTTTCTAATGATTTATCCTCTCATGTGAAACATGCCTTCGAGGAGATTAACGTCAACACTGATAGGATTAATGAAGTTACGGACAGTTTGGTCAGGTTAACCAAGAATGTGAGTAAATTACTTAGTCAACAAGCGTCACGTCAGGCTGATTTATATGCCTTAGTATGTTTGGGACATATAATCGATTTAGCCGAAAATGTTGTGTACAGTTATCAGAAGCTGTTTGGACAATTTCATAGGCAGACTGCTTCTCTCGAATTAGGGAGGTTAACAGAAGAATTATTTAGTCCGTCCGATTTATCAGAAGTTGCAAGACAGGTTAGTGTAGGATTTGAGTTGATTAAACCATATCAGTGGTATTACCGAAACATCATTGTTTCTCCATTGTGGAAGGATGACTCTCAGTTACATTATGTTGCCACTTTACCATTAATTGACAGTGGAGATTACATTGAATATGGCATGCATTCATGGTCCAAACCTTTAAGTATAGTAGGACATTACATGCAGGTAATAATTGCTTGAACCAGTATTGGGTTAGACACTAAGACCGGTTGGTATTTCACTCCATCTGAATGTCAGGGAGTTGATCCTCGGGTATGTCACGGACAGTTACGAGTCAATAAGACTCACGTGCCGTGTATTGTGAGTTTGTTAACCAATTTAACTGACAGTACGTGCACAGTTAAGTTGTCACAATCTAATGATACTGCTAGTAGGCTGTTTGCTCATAAAGGAATTGGAGTGGTATTGCAGACATTCGGTGAACTTGGGGAAGTACATTGTGGTGGACAATTGGCTGAGAGGTGTGAATTAATGAATGGTGTGTATGCGTTAATGTCGAGTGTGATTACAGTGGTACTGGATGGAAATTCGGACCTATACGGACCTACAGACGGTCGTATGTTCAGATCAGTTTGTCCATTAATGTACCAAGATTGGATGTGGCTGGTGTACTAAACCAATTTTTAATTGTTAACCACTTGAAGGCGAAAAAATGGAACCATTTACCGAAAACTAAGTATGTTTCTTTAGCGCCATTATCCGAGATTGACCCAGCGATGGTTGAAAGCATCGGTACAGGATCCTTGTTATTATATCTGGTGGCTTCTGCTTCCGCACTAATAGTGCTAACGTGTGTTTTATACAAGTGTGGAATTCTGAACCGTGTGTGGATGTGTATCTCATGAAAGCCATCGTATCTGCCTGGGCTCGTTGGTCACAATGACCAGAGGTGACGCCTAATGCCAGGGACCAGCCAACCGTAACCAGGGGCATGACATCACCCATGGCGTCTTACCGGGCAGGTGTAGAGGTCATTCCCGACTTCTCTGACATACCAATATGAACATTGTTGATTTATTTTATTTCTTATGTTATCTAGGAGGACATTCTGTATATAGGTATAATTGTGTCCAGCGAGATATCGCTGTACTATTGTGTTTAATTATTCGTACTGTTTTATTCACTGTTTTCTTTCAATTTAATATCGTTTTAAGTATTGATTATTGATTGATATTGCATTGTTTGTCTTATAGTTACTGTCATATTACTGTTTATTATTTCTTTTCACTGATTATTACTGTGTCGTTGATTATTAATTTCTTTTGGTTGGCATGTTGTTTAGGTTTGTTTGGCAGATCATCTGGATAGCTCTGGTATAGGTGTGTTTTGGTTGTAGGTGGTACACAACGAGTTAATCAATGCTCTCTTAAGCGCTTAAGAGACGGTTAATTAACTTTGCTTGATGGGCATGTGTAAATATGGGATTGTCTTGTGGGAAGTCATGACCCCACAGGATGTCTTATAATTCATGTAAGACCCAAAAGAAATTATGTTTTGAAAATACCAGGTGAGCTAAAAGTCCAGGTGAGCTAAAGATGGATGCTGTAAAGTTGCATCAAGAGTATTTATAACATACGATTCAAAACGGGAAAGTTATGATGACTAAGTGTACCGTGGCTGAGTCGAACCACCTGTTATTTAAAAATATGTGTCAATCATTGGGACCGTGGAAGTCGAGCCAGCCAGGTTAGCTCTTTGTATGTAATAGAAGTGCACTAATGTTAAATGGATAGGATGCTGTTTATAGCGTTACATAACCAGCAGATAAGATTAATATGATAATGTTGGAAATGGATGAATTAACTGGAAATGATTCTATGGTTCTGAGTTGATGTGTATTTGAAAATAGTTTAGATAAAACTTGTTGCTGCTTAGCCGGCATTCACTTTTATGTTATTCAGCAGTTATTGATAGTGGTAGTTTTGGAAATAATCAATGTTTAGTGGCAAGCGTTGGGATCATGAATTAGGAGAATAAATTGAACGTGACTGACTGACATAGTTGATGACATAAGCATTCTAGTATTTAACCGTGGGCTAGAACAACACCATCTGGTAATGAAACATCCAGCATGTGTGTCTAGCACCCTATGACTCTTGAAACTTCTCTATTGGTACGCAATGGACAGGACATGGGAATTATAGCATCCTTTAGAAATTCATAACAGAATTGAAATTTATTGATAAACTATATGCCACTCATTTTATGGTATGCAACAACAACACATACCATAATGTTGTTAGTTAGCTGACAGATCACATCAAACCAGAACTGGTCCCCACCGCTTTGTCTACGTGAGGCGCCATCTTCATAGAAGAATTGGGCGGAGTATGATTGGTTAGAATGGTGTCATAACTAATCAGGATCGATCAGACTCTGCAGTAAAGAATTATAAAGAATACATTTGTGCGCCAGGCAAGTGAGGGAGAAATCACTGATTGGCTGAAAGGACCAATCAGTTATTAGGTTAGAACTTCTAGGAAGAAATAAGCAGAGGTGGATTGGTCAGTTTATTGTTCAGCCAATCAAAGTGTGCTTATTGGATACCTAGAAGAGTTGTAGGAATAGATTGGATTAGATTTTGAGAGAAGTTGTATATTTCTGCAAAATGCAGAGAGTCCAAATTGGAGCTATAAAGGAAGGTACTTCTCTCAGAATAAATCAGTCAACCACCATCTCTGATTCACTAAGCGTCTCATTTGCTTAGTTCATGAAGCTGTGGCTCCTATGCCTAACGTAGCTCTGATAGGTTAGAATAGGATTAGGACTTAGGATAATTTAGCTGATAGTTTTGTACAACGAATTGTACCAAATGTTTATTTGTGAGTGATCTTGCTCTAGACTTCAAACTTATTATATTTCTGTAAATAAAGTTTTCATCTTATGTATATGTAAGACAAGTCGTTTGCTAAGTTTGATTAGGAATCTAGCTGAGATGGGAGCAAGACCCAGTCCTTACCAGGATCTTAGTGAGTCAGATTAGGCCCAGCAGTCAGAAATCAAATATCATCTAATTCACCATCTGTCAGATGAGGCGAGCCGACTGCGGTTACTCCTTCATCGCCACCAGCGGCACTGTCACAGCAGCACTATAAAGGTTTCTGGTCATTCATCTGACGACAAGAGATCTTAGTAAGCGACTCCTGCAGGGACCAAACGCTCCCAAATCTTCAATATGATGTCATAATCAACTACGTGAGGTATTGGATGAAGCCATAATCAATTACGTCATGAATGACGTATATAAGTTCGTTACGAATGCTTAATTGGCGACGCACTAAGCATTGTTGTATGAATTGTATGTCTGGACCATTTAATAAACGTGCTGTTGAATATTTTGAAATTAATTTGACTGAAGTGCTGAGCACTGAGCACCCAGTGAAATTAGTTTCAAAATATTCTACAGCTTACCTGTTGAGAGTCAGGGAGTTCCGGGATCTAGCGGTTCCAACACGGGCGAAGCTTAGCTACAGATGGGTGGGGCATAAACTGGATACCTCCATTGACCACACCTGATGGCTCTGTTGCATATAGGGTCGTACAGCTAGCTACACATTAGCATGATCTGTTATGGATAGCAATATATTAGTGGGGATGTTATACACATATACAGTGTACACTTCGAACGTTTTAACACACCTTACGTCAACAGTGCAATAAATTTCAAGAGAATTCACCACTTAAATTTAGGAAATAATTTTTTTATGGGGTGTTTTTTTGCCGACTTGGCGATTAAAGGGTTAATGCTTAAGAAAATCTAAATTTTTGCTTAGTAAGTGTTCATTTGCAGGCCAAGAGAAGACTGATTCTTTTTAGAATTTTACCACTGGAATGACTGGCTCTGTTACCGAGCCAGTGATTCCATTGGTAAATTTTCAAAAATACTCTTCTCTTGACCTGTAAATTGGCATTCCTCAAGATCCCCTTTTGGCCGACCTGACCTTGAATGGGTTAAATTGGTAAAGATTGTTAAAATATTTGCTTATTGAATATCAATTTACAAGCCACAAGAAGACTATTTTTTAAAAGGAAACCACGGAAATAACTGGCTTGGTACTCGTCATTTGTCAAGACCACTGCAGAGGCCAGTTTTGGCTGGCTTCGGCAGGAAGTGATTAATTAAGCCGTTAATGATCACGTAATCTGAAGATGGCTTCTGTGGTGGTCTTGAGAGTTACATCCGGAAGACAAAATAATCGAAAAATTCAAAATATTCAACAGTACGATTTATTTTGTTTTGGAAACAAGTTAAGTTATTTCTGAGTTGCACTGTATTGAAATGAAACGCATTTGAAGCGAGTTTCCATTTCTTAGCAAATGTACCACAATCTGCACTAAATTTGTACAGCCTTTCTTATTAGATTGTGCACGTTCTTAGTGCATGTTTTAGTATTATTACTAATGGGTTGACTTTTAGCCATATAATATCATTAACACCTCTTGCGTCAACGTAATCCTTTAATGGTCAAGTTGGTAAAAAACTACCTCTGCCGTGATCTTGAGAAATGTCGATTTGCAGGCTAAGAGAGGAATATTTTTGAAAATTTACCACTGAAATGACTGGTCTGCAATTGGACACTAGCGAAGCAGAAATTTGAGTTTTCTTGACCATTAGACCTTTGATGAAGGTCCATTTGAAGGACAACAGAAATCTTTTTGGGGGATAAATTTTCGCTATAAATTTATAAAAATGCTCTTTTTGGTTGCAAAAATCTGAATTTCCTTGAAAAGCTTTGACAATTAAACGGTTAATTGAAATAAATAGTATTTTGAGCGCTCTAATGCGCCATTGACAAGAGAGTGGTCAAAGGTACATACCTACACCAACTTTGCTCGAATATATAATTGTTAAATTTATATACTTTTAAAGGCTTAAATTATGTGCACATAAACACTTAAAAAAGAACTGTTCGACGGCATAGGAAGCCACAATTACGCTTAGTTTCAACATATTCTACCCTTCAACCATGAGGGGGGACGGATGCGCGCCGCCCACCTAATTAACACGTTAAACATGACAAGGGTGTACGAGACGTCATTATTCGTCATCGATGATGATGGTGGACATTGTTCTTTACTCATTTCCATAACAATTTTGAAAATTTAATAATTAAATGACTGTCATCTGATTTAAAAAAAAATTAAATGACGTGGAGGAGCCATCTAATTAATACGCTAACCACTACAAGGGTGCCCGGGACGTCATTGTTCGTCGACGAATACGATAGTGGACATTGTTCTTTACTCATTTCCATAACAATTTTCCAAATTTAATAAGTAAATGACTGCCATCTGATTTTTTTTAATTAAATGACTGGGGGTGGGGGGGGGGCGGCACCTAATCAATACATTAAACGCTACAAAGGGACGTCGTTATTCGTCAATGATGACGATGGTGGACATCACTTCCATAACAATTTTGAAAATTTAATAATTAAATGACTGCCATCTAATTATTTTGAAAATGACTGCATCTTTTTAATCACGAAGGGGGTGGGGTGGGGGCGCTGCCGCCCATCTAATTAACACGGCATGCGTCACCTATTTAAAAAACACATTACTCTATGTCATAACAGACAATAGTGTCTAAACATTTAGAGTGGACACCTGCATGAACAATAGCAGCCACCCCCTCATTTAGAACAATAGCGGACAACCGCTCATTTAGAATAATAACGTCCAGCCGCTCATTTAGTAGACTCCACCCACTCATTCAAATCAACCAATCAGAACACAGTATTTAAATAGGTCAAGAGCTCATTTGCATAACAATAGCAGCTGGTGACCCACTGTACTACTACTGTGGCAAAGCACAACCTTATGGATACCCCACTGATTTCTGCGACTTTTTTACCAATGTCCCAGAAGAATGTTCCCGGACGTAGTGTGAACAAGCCACCTCCAAGCTGTGATTTACAGGTATGCACTAAAACAATGGCACTTTGATAACAGTAGGCTGGTGAGATGTGTGGGTGGATGGAGTGGGGTGAGGGGAGGGGGTGGGGTTGGTTGGGGGTGGGGTTGGTTGGGGGGGTGTTGGCGAGGTTGGAATATGTCTGCAAATCCGCACAATAACCTCTATGTAATAATTTAAGGACATTTAAACATCACGGATGGATTCGATCTGTCGCTAAATTATATGACAGCATAGTCAATTTCGTCTTATGTAGGCTGACGTCACATTCACAATGCATAATGAATGATGTATATAACTCCGTCATGGACAAGTCTACGAAATGTATGTCTTTGATGAATTTACGATTTAATAAGCGCTATGTTAAATATTTTGAAACTAAGTTTACTGGGAGCTGTTGCTACTACATGCTGCTGCCACATGCAGTAACAACCACAAGTCAAATTAGTTTTAAAATAGTCATCGGATTACTTGTAGAGTTACCGTGAACATGTGATTCTGAGAATGCAGGATTCAAAGTATACAAATCGATCCCAACATGCTCAAAGCGTGGAAGGAGCTTAGATACAAATGTGCGGGGCTTAGCTACAAATGGGCGGGGAATAGCTAGAAATGGTTCCCTCAGTTACGCCATACATGATGTGCATCAACTAGATTTGTGCGATTACATGATTAAATCGAAAATCACGACTATCAGTCCAATCGTGAAGTTATATGATTAAAAATTATATAATCGAATAAACGTGAATAATTTCTACTGCATAAAATATTTTAAACCCTACACTTTATCATTACTGTGATCTGTCACGAAAATTTTCATTTTGCTCAGTGAATCAAGCCAGACATTCCAGTGATAGATTTTCAAAGATAGTTTTCACTTGGCCTGGAAATGTATATTTCTAACCACCATCGTGACTTTCCTAATTCGCATGCCATGGTTGTTATGTCTTGGTAATTTGTACCCGAGTTGATTAATCGAGTAATCACGATTCTTCTTAAATAATCGATCGCGATCACTCAAAATCAATAATCATGCACAAGCATGATTAAGTCTCTAGTGAGAACACAGATCTAGTATGGCGTTATGCCTATTAAGTCTCTAGTAAGAACACCGTGTTCTCACTGGAGAGTTAATCAGGAATAAGGTCACACTGGATTAAGACGCTAGTGAGAACACGGCCTTAAAATGAATAAATTTCTAAAAACGTTAAAATGACTTATCCTAGATCACCGGTGGTATACTTTCAACCCGTCCACATTTATCCCGAATGGTTAATAAAGGGACCAGATCTGTGACTCAAGTATCTGACGACATAAGCAAAATATGTCACATGTTTGCTGACGTCACAATCAAAATAACGTAGCTCTATCCCGTAAATCGAGAAGTCTGTCACGAAATGTCTTCGATGAATGTACAAATCAAATGACCACATTCACGCCAGAAATGGTTGAACATAAAATCATATAAATTTAGAGGTACCCAAATGTAATGAAACGAAATAGGGCTTAGCATATAATTTAAAATAATTGTATTATTTGTAGACTTTAAAGCTGCACATTCAAACTGCTTGAAAATAAAATTGTTAAAATTGTATACATTTAGAGGCTTAGATTAGTGTGGCCAGATGTAATGAAACGAAATAAATTTTAAAATTTGATGATTTCATTACGTATAAATTAATATAATCTTTTAAGTTGTGAAATTGAATTAGAGACACGTGCCCCTATTTCAACTTCACAATTAAAAATTATATTGATTTATCCGGAATGAAAGAATATTTTTAGTGTGTGGTGTATGCATGCTCACAGTCAATATTGGAAAAAAGTTTGCTCAAGAAATTAAATAAAAAATTAAAAGATTTGTGAAGTTTATAAACGTAAATTAAATCCATTAACACGTAAATTGAATTAAGGAACACCTACGGCATCGCAAAATGCGAAATATGTGAATAAAAATCCCTGGTTACTGGCCCCGAAGTTCAACTACTATCTCATACCATAGCCACCATCTTGTCATACAGTGAAAGCCATTCCAGTAGTATTGCAGTGAGCTGGACGGAAAAGCTGAATAGATGTGACTTCTAGAATCGCGATTGTATTATTACTGTTGGCAACACAAACACGTCTATACATAGATTGGACAAATAACCTTCAATATGACGTGACGAAAAACATTCAGTTTGTACTCATAAACACTCAGAATTCATATAATTGCTTGCTACCCTGTGTTGCTCAAAGACATGTAAGCCAATATGCATACGTAAAAGGTCAAACCACCTGACCACTTTGTTTGTCCTCACACTAATACTAGCAACCTGTGGGGATATTGAGCCAAACCCATGCCCAAGAAGGCACGTAACAATGTGAGTCATCTGTTACATGGAATTGCTGAGGAGTAGCCTGCGCTAATTGTTCAGTATGGTATCACAAGTTGTGTGCCGAGATCGGTAGAGCTGACTATGAACTGCTAGATTCTTCTAAGGCTGAATGGAAATGCTAGAAATGTGACAGTATAAACTGTGATAGCTTTGCATTTAGAAGCTATGAACTAGAAACATCAAGCCTCTGTATGCCATATCTCGATCCAAGCGAAACAATCGGCTCTGTATCGTCTGTTTTCAGTCCAATAAAAAGCAGTAGCCCTGGCCCAATTAACCACTCGAAATCCACACGGTTGTCAACATCAATGAAGTCTACACCAAAGTCCCAAAGGGGAAATAGCTCATCATTGTATTCGCTATATGCACAGCAAAACCTACACATACTCACTATGAATTGTCAAAGCATCATTTCAAAGATGTCTGAGTTTGCAGTTGCATTAAACTACATAAAACTTGACATTGTCAGTGGTACATAATCATGGTTAAACAACAGTATTAAATCGTGTGAAATATTCCAAGAAAACTATGCCGCCTACAGAAATGACTGAAGTACTGGAGGTGGGGTTGTACTCGTGCGTGACAATCTTATATCATCAGTAAAATCCAACCTTGTCAGTGATTGTGAGTACATTTGAGTACAAGTGAACATGCAGAAAAATAAGGACCTAATTGTCGTCTCATTCTACATGCCTCATCGCAATAATAACACTATCATAGAGCTTGAAAAATCGCTAAATAACATCTCAAGTAACTCTGATCACAATAAACAGATAATTCTAGTAGGCGATTTCAAATGCCCAGATATCAGCTGGGACACAACAACTGTTGATATGTGCGCAAGAGATGGAATCACCCATCCGCGTGTAGTTGGCATAACAGCAACTGGTGAATTAACTCAGGTTCATGAGGATAAGACCAGGCAAAATAACTTTCTTGACCTCGTCTTTACTTCCAACCCTACCTTAGTCAAACGTTCCATTTCTGTACCTGGGATGTGTAACCACGATATGGTAGTTACTGGCATGGATACCAAACCACACTACACCAAACCAAAACCATGTAGATGCTTTTAATATTCACGTGCAAACTGAGACAATCTGCGATCAGATTTAAATGTTCTATCATCTGACATTTGCATTATGTATAATAACAACATAGACATGCATTCGTAGTGGGACCACTTCAAGACGTCGCTCTTAACAGCAGTCGATAAGCATGTACCATCTAAACTTGTCCATAAAAACTACTCTCCACCATGGATAATCAACTCTGTATGCAATTTACTGAAGAGTAAAAAGCGCCTTTACACTAAGGCTAAGAAGAAGCAAAATTGGGACAAATACAACAAGTTCCAAAAAGAGTGCAAACGTGAAATCCGCAGAGCTGACTGGACATATGTCAACAAAACTATCCAAGAGGGGCTAGATAGAAATAATGCCAAGCCTCTTTGGAGATATGTGCAGTCAACGCGACAAGATAATGTCAGTGTTTCACCTCTCAAAGACCAAAGCTGTTTAGTCAGCGATAGGCTTTCACAAGCTATACTCTTAGTAAACGAATTTAAGTCTGTGTTCATCATCGACGATGATTCACCCTTACTTCACATGGTGAATAAGAAATATCAAGAGATTGACCACATTACAGCCACCACAGCAGGTGTAGCCAAGCTGCTTAAGAATATCAATACCACCAACACGTCGGGACATGGAAATATTCCAAATAGTGTCCTCAAATCATGTGATGAAAATATTGCTCCAGCTCCAACTAATATCTACCAGAGATCCTTGGATACCGGAGAGCTGCTTTTAGATTGGAGGAAGGCAAATATTGTCTGCATCTTCAAAAAAGCGGACAAACAGTTAACAGAAAACTACAGCCCCAGGGCCTAAGCCTCGGGCACATGCAAGCTGCTAGAACGTATTGTCTGCCATCACCTCAGGTCACATCTGGAATCTAATGACATCCTAACTAGATTAAATCATGGCTTCAGAGCTGGCTATTCGTGTGAGACCTAATTGCTTACCACAACTTATGATGTATTATCTAGCTATGGTCAAGGTAAAAAAATGGGCATTGCCATACTAGACTTCAGTAAAGCATTCGATATGGTCCCTCACAGAAAATCACTTCACAAACTTGCACAATATGGGATTACTGGCCATATTCACTTGTGGCGCACTCACTTTCTCACTGAGCATTATATGAAAGTTGTTCTGGATGGTGCAGAATCAGAGGAGCTAACAGGAACAGTACGGGGGCCTCTATTGTTCTTATGTCACATACACGATTTGCCAGACTCGGTCAGCTCACAAATACGTTAGTTTGCAGACGACTGCCTCCTCTATCGTGTGATTAATACCCAAGCTGATCATGCCACCATACAAAATGAACTTTCTGCTTTAGAAACCCGGGCAATGAAAGGGGGGATACAATTCAATGTGATCGATTGTTATATCGTCAGTGTATGAGGCCATTGTCATAGTGATCGCTCTATTTTATATATGCTGTTTCCCCGCAACAGCATACATGGCAATTCAAGGTTCACGTATAGATGGATATGGGCATTATAAAGATCCTGTATATCTAGTGCTCTTACACATGTTGTTTTCTAACAGCATCATGAATCCATTGGTGTATGTACTGGCCATGAAGTCAATTAGAGATGACTTTATTAAGTTTTTTTGTTTCAGCAATCAGAAACCTTCAATGTAGAGACATCCATGCAGATTTAACTATTTGTAACAGTCGAAAATAACCACACTGATTATTCGAATATAGGAAGCCGAGCAGTAAATCGCCTCTTATTATGTGCGTACAATTGTAGCTAACATCTAACAACGTTTTCAATTGCATGCAATTAAATTAAATTAATTATATGTAGTTTATACTACAATGGATGTAAATATCACACCAAATGCAAATTCTATATGTGCCTATATATTCACGTCGACATATTACAATGTCATAATGAGACTATTTGTAATTTAGTTATAGCATTCAAGCAGCGGCTGGAAATTACTGGATGATGTTTACATAAAACACGTGAATTTAATTAGTATAGCAGGCGTGAAGAATACCGCAAAATTCTCGGATAATGTTTTGTCATCTTCAACCACTGCTTGTTGTACTTGGCAATTAAATCATTTGTCCGCCTTAGCATTGGCAAGATTAGACTGACTACAGCCACACCCTTTCACAACAAGTCACTTTAAAGAACGTCATATTAATTCCAGCTAATCTATTGGAACTATTAAAGCACTGGAATTTCTTAGATATTAGTCTGGATTTAGACACCCTGTGATGTGGCCAGTCCTATGCATTTGGATCATGTGTTGGTGGGTCTGGTTCTAGTATATATTTGCACACCAGAAATTGAATGTCGATACAGACGGTATTAGCCTGGAGGCCTCATTGATGCGAGACCCTGCACACTCAATGGTGTTATATCCATTAAGATGCACTGTGAAAAACCATCTGCACCAGGTCCATGGATACATTCCTAAATGGTTGAAGATTCTCGCAATATGCAATGTTACTCTCTTGCCTTCTGAGAAAGTTATTCTATCAGCATCAAAACCCAAAAGAATCAATCCTCCTCTGTGAGAATAGAATCTGTGACAAGAGTGCAACCAACTCAGACGTTTTGTCAACATACCATGGATCCAATCGGTGGTGTGCTTATCAGACAAGTTGATGTGGCTTCAATATATGGAGAAGTGGATACTCTCATTGTGCAGCAAGTAGCTTGTGTGAAGGCTCACTCTTCCAGTGTTGTAGTAGATGAAACATCTTCGGTCATGTTATAATGGTTTCATTGCCAAAGCCTCAACTGAAATACTCACCCCGATACCGCAATGGAGGAATCCACTTTCTTTGTCCAACAATGATGTCATAATCAACTACGCCACCTGTAGACTGACGTCATAATCAATTACGTCATGAATAAAGGATTAAGGAACTTACACCAGTCTTTCATAAACGCGTAATAGTCTGTCAAGTTGTTAGATTAGTTTCAAAATATTCCACAGACTGATCTCAACACGGGAAAAAGCATGGGTGGAGATTAGCTAGAGATGGGTGGGGCATAGCTAAAGCTGGGTAACCTCCATTAGCTACATATCAGTGACACAGTGTGGAGGGGCTCGAAGTATATTTCACGACAGAAGCATTAAAACGTGATCATCTAAAGTAGGTCGAAGCATAACTTGTGCTCCAACGCTTGACCATCCAAAAATGGTTATTTTCTACGAGACTGCTGGATTATTTTACAATAGGGGCATTGTTCTGTATGGATTTGCTTTGGCCTCATGTCCATCTGCTTCAAACATTTATGTAGTTTAAGCTACTAGCTCTTGAGTCAAGGATCTGATTATGTCATGGCAATGCAATTTGGAATGTACGCACATGGCCGCAAGACATTTATGTCAAACATTTTGCATAGCCTACTTTAATATGGATTTGTATCGATATCATTGTGGTGACAGTTAACTAGTCCTTTATAAAGTTGATCAGGCTCCAGTTGCTCTATGAGGAGGCAACTTTTATCATTGATCTTTTTGTTTCTTTAACAAGCTCGCAGTCTCTGTATCTTCCTGTGATGGGTTTGAAGAGCTAGCATTATCTCACACCTGATTCAGAGTATGCATGGTGATACCGTACGTATGCATGGCTGTAAACCTAGGTCTTAAGCGTGTTAGGTGTGTGTGCGATATTGCTGATTCCAGTGTGGCCATTACCATACTGTATGCAAGTAGGCTCACATGTATTTCTAATCCATATGTCATTGTGTGCTTCTCATACATGTTCGACTATTTTTAATGATGGTGAACACGGGCATGATGAGACAATCAATCCAGAGCTTTGTGGTTCTGCCCTGTGACGAAATACCATCCAGGGTATGGTGCCGATCTTGTGTGGTATTTAGAGCATGCTCCCTCAAAATAAGATGCCATAACTTTTCTACCTGCATCCTAGGATGGTCATCACATTCTGCTTATGCATCTTTCTTACTGCTAGCGTTTATTGTACACCTCCAAACTTAGAATTCTGCTATGACAGTCTCCGGTATCAATGCACGGACAATGCAACCATAGTTGATAGCCTCCTTAACCAGTTTAGTATTCTGTTCATGTGCATAGCTTATTGGGATGACAAAGAGCCTGCTTACTGCGCGGTTTCCCAATGTCCGTGGTCATTAAGCCCATTCATAGTTGAGATTGATGGGCCATCAAGATAGGAAAGAGGCAGGGACATAACATGGCGAAAGATCTGAATAGTCTTCATAGCCTCTATATAAGGTTTTGGGATGCACTCCATATGAGTGCGTATGGGAACATAGGCCAACTGCTGGTATTTCCTGAACGTAGAGTTGACTAATTTATTGATAGTTGTTCATTTACTAGCTCGTAACTGTACTCTTTGTGGAGAAAGATAACTAGCATTGCTCGTGTGGCGTGATGCTCATATAACATCATCATTGGTTCAGGGGCTGTCAAATAAAATACAGCTGTCCCTGAAGTATAGCTTCCTGACTCCGTCACACACTTCTGCTAGTTGTCATCTCGGAGGTTTTCTTCGAGAAGGAAACATTTGGATAAGTTAATCAATTCCCTCTCGGAGGTTATACAGACAACGTAACCCGTCTATTATAATGTTAAACGTCCAGTGAATCCTGTTGCCGTGCATTCTATGCACATACAAAATCGTTTTAGAGCTTCTATGTGTACACCAATATGGCCTCCGTAGGATGGTTAAGTGTTGTTTTTTGTTATTATTACCCTCGAGAGGCCACAAGGTTGTTCACAACTACTTCATGCACCTAAATAAACTTGTTTTCATTTGTGCAGACCTTTCATTTGTCACAAATATGCCATTCTTATGTCCTTTCGTTGCTGTATTCAGTCTTTAAACTGTGTAAGATGTGTTACATAATCGACCACACCACAATGTACACCTCAGACAACGCTTACGAAGACGTAGAATTTGTTAGCAATTTAATATCTGTATGGCCTTCCATTATCAATTTCAAACAAAGTTAAAGGAAGCAGAATTTGTTAAGTGATAAGAAATCCGGATATAATAAGATATAGATTTGATATAAAATGAAATCTGTATGGATTTGTATAGTATATGTCCTTAAATTACATCTAAAGCTAAAGTGTGTGACCTTATATGGAGGCTAAGGTTTTAGATCGTCAGATTCGTGATTCTTGGGTCAAAATCTATAGAAACACATCGACATTGCTTCTCAATTTTCTAGTTCCTTTTGCATCTATTAAATTGCGCCAGCATGTCAATTTCACAACAACATCCATGGATATCATTATATACATCACAAAGATAACTAATAGGCAGAGAAATAAACGTTATTCGGCAACATTGGATCAGGACAGAGATTTCTGGTCCAATGGCCGGCTTTATTTAGATGGTGCCGTGACACATCTTCTGCCGCTAATAGGAGACATGGGCAATACTACTTCCTTTTCCTCAAGCAGTTCTCTTACTAGGACATTGACATTGGGTGCATTAGTTTCTCCTATCAATCAATGGTATCAGGAGTTTGTTCGCAATTACAGCAGGACCCTTTAGCTGACACGTATGACGGGCGATGTCCTGTGTTATTGCGGTTTATCTTCATAATCATACACCAGTTCTACCTTTCTAGCGTATGATTCAATCACCCAGTAGTATGTAGTATTTGGTTGGGTGATTGAGAATATTGAACTGCTGTAGGGGCGGATGGGGCATGTTGGGTATTTGAATAAGTTTATGTATCCCCTCTTGTTTGCCATCATCGAGTCAGTGGCGCCATCAATGAAGGAATCCAATTTTTCAGTCAGTTATATGGTGTCGTAATCAACGACGTCACGTATATGATGACGTCATGATTAATTACGTCATGAGTGACTCGATTGTGTCTGTCTTAAACGCTTAATAGTCCGTCATGTTGCACGAATTGTATGTATTTACTGTTTAATAAACATTCTGTTTAATATTTTGAAACAAATTTAACTGGGCGTTGTTGCTATCATCAACAGCAGCCAGTCAACTTAGTTTTAAAATATCCAACAGCTGTATAGTTTTCTAGAAATTGAGATTCAGACGTACAGGCATCGATAGATCCCATCAGGGACAACGCGTTGGTGGAGCTTAACTATAGATGAGTGGGTAAAGCTAAAACTGGATTGCTCCATTATTTACGTAATACATACCACGCCCCTCCTCTGATCATGCCAATGTTGTGTCACACTGAGTAACTGCACCGAAACAGAAAACCAATTTTGCCCTTTAAAGTGCTTCTTCCATCTGAAGAGTAGTTGCATTTTGTATCTCAATAGTAGTATGTTGTATTGCCATTGTATCGTGAGTATCTATGCATGTTTTCTTGATGAGCAAAGAGTAAAGCATGTTAGTTGCACATTATATAATTCATTTAGGCTTTGAGGTAAGATGATCTCGTAGCCATTAGGGTTTGTCAGCAACCGAGATATGTTTGGATTCCATATTAAAATCAGCAATGGTATCTGAGAAACCAAAGAATGGCACACCAGTTCTGGCTAAATTAATGTTTTCCCGAAACTAACCGTATCTAGTACCATTCGACCGTCAGCCACAGAACCACCAACTGTATCTGGCACCACACTATTGTCTACGGTTATTCAACAACCATGTGGACCTGGTGGTAGAGCACATCCAGCAAGTGAAGTCAAACAACCATTCCTGTCTGGAGTCACAACGCTCCTATCTACTAATGTCCACCTGTCAGCTGCGGATTGTATCACAGCGCATACATTCACCGATGTCCAACCCATATTCGTGTCTGGTGTTACACAACTTCCATCAACCGATGATCAACAACCACCAATGGCCTTTGCTGAACACTTCTGTCCACTGATTTTGAAATAGGCATAAACAAGTATGGTAAACACCAACGCAAAGCCAGTGAATGTTAAGTTAACGCATCCACCTCACCACGCACGCACGCACGCACGCACGCACGCACGCACGCACGCACGCACGCACGCACGCACTCACTCACGCACGCACGCACGCACGCACGCACGCACGCACGCACGCACGCACGCACGCACGCACCACTACCAACACCACTCCAGACGACCACACCCACCCACCACATCCGCCAGCCAACCCCTAGTCCACACACACCCACACATCCCGGACCCACCCCACCCACAGGCCCTCACCCCACCCACTCCACCCCATTGGTATATTATATTTTCCAATGGTACAAGATAAAGGAAAAGAAAGAAAAAGAGTGCTAGGGTAAGGTTTCTTATGGATACAAATACAAAGACGGAATTAGAGTAACATTTCAGAGAACTGAAGGTGGGTGGTACGGAAAAGATACCAAAAAGGGGATTTAGAAAGCCAAAGATTCAGGAAACGTGTTTCCGACTGGGAAGCAAGCAGATCGGGTGATAAAAGGAACCCATTGTACCAGGAAATGTGCTTACGTAGAGGCACCCACAGATGAAGAGATTATCCATGTTATAGAGATAAGTGATGATAATGTTGATGATTATATCCTATTCAAACATATAATGACTACTAAATCTCTATCAGGTGAACACAAATTGTAATTATAAATTAGAGGGGATGTGCACGAGAAGAAGCGTCGTTGGTTTAAACACAATTTGTATTTAGTTCAAGTGGGAGCACGATAAGACATACATCTTATTACCGTATCTCCCACATAATACAATTGCTGTACATGGAGTATAATAACAAGTGGCGGATGCGCAATACAGCATTAACATTATTAAATAATAATATAATAAGCTTGAAGTGAGTGAGTGAGTGAGTGAGCGAGCGAGCGCACGCGGTCGCGCGCAAGAGAGAGACGGTAAGAAGGGCATGTGTGGAAGGAACTCAGTGTGCTGTGTACCCACATACTTGCACAGTTTCAGTATAATACAGAGCATATATAAGTTAGAATATATCCAGAACAGAAACGCTAAGAAAGTTGTGTTGAATATTTTATCGCAATTGGGTGGGACGACATTACTGCCGTAGGCAGCAAAATCCTCCAATCCAATTGTCTCCAAGACATTAGAAAGTACTTTTTATCTTGCCCTGAAAACACGTCTAGTCTTTCACGAGCTGCACTGTACTGAATATATCCACATATGTACATTGTTGGCTCAATCGTTTATATTTGTTTTATTTAAATAGTCGGTTCTATAAATACGTGTTCTAATATACTTTGTTAAGGTGTTGGATAAGTAAGCGGGATTTTGGTAAAAACGGCCAGTATCAACAATATATTGGCAAATAATTTCTGATGTCTTGAGATTCCTTTTTATATCTACATTTGTGTCTCCATACAAGATGTGTCTTAACGTGAGTGTATGGAGAATATCATTAGTTACAAGTGCGTTATGAAAAGCACGTCTTTGCTTCCTATAAAAGGGACAGTAGAAGACAAAATGTTCAACGGTTTCATCAGGATATCCACAAGAACAACTTGTCGAGTCCGTCAGATGATTGTCAAACAGATGCCTATTTAGACTACTGCAACCATTACGAAGCCTACTTATATTAATAGTAGCTGCTCTAGACCCAACATAGTACCAGGGTGGGGGAGTTGTCTTATGCTATGCATTATTTGAAGTATTCTTTTAAATTCTTGTACGGTAGTAGACGTTGAGACAGGCGCAGGGAGGGTGTTCCAGGCATGGATTGTTGCTGGGAAAAAATATCCATTGTAGATCTCCGTACGGCATCGGTAGGGAGCAATACGATCTGAGTGTCGAATATTATATGGGTTCCGGGATTGGGATATTAAAGGAATGCGGTTAGTAAGCATTCCACACGTCATTCCGTTAACAACTTTGTAAAGCATAACTAATCTGTGTGTTTCCCGTCTATGAGCGAGTGTGCACTACGTGTTAGACCGCTTATTGTTCGAAGTGCTTCTTTTTTAACATTTTCTAGTCTCATGGTAAGGTATTGTGGCAGATTGTCCCAAACCACGTCAACGTATTCCAAACTTGGCCTAATGAAGTCTAGTACATATTTAAGACCCTTAAGTAGTAAAAGTGTGTGCTGGGCCATGGATATTAGTGTTTCCACGTGGTTGAGCCATTGACATTTACTGTTAAACGTAATTCCAAGGTATGTATGGTAATTTGATGGAAGTATTTCTGAATTCTTGAACTTTAAGGGAAATACTGTAGGATTATTACGCAGTGAGACCAGTAAGGATGTGGTTTTTAAAGCAGTAAATTCGACCAACCAGGTGTCTGCATATTGGGTTATAATCTGTAGGTCATGGCCTATTGAAGCACTTTGCATCTGTAGGTTGTCAGATATTATGTATAGGGACGTATCATCAGCAAACAGCTTAATATTGTTTAGGATAGCACTGGGCAAGTCGTTTATAAAGACCAAAAACAGTAGAGGACCAAGAACTGAGCCTTGCGGCACACAAGAATTCAACGAAACTAACATAGACTCACTACCATTAATGACTACTCGCTGATGACGATGATAACTTGCAAACCATGCAAGTTGTGTTCCAGTGACGCCAAATCGTTCCAATTTCTGCAGCAGTCCATGGTGCCAGACTCGGTCAAATGCTTTGGATATATCAAGTATTTCTTTTTGATTGTCAAGTGCATCGACAATATCGGTATAAATATCTAATAACTGGTTAACGGTCGAATGTTTAGGAAGAAAGCCAGACTGGTGAGGTGTTATACCATTTCTAATAAAATTGTAAACGTATTTAGAAACCGTCCTTTCCATGACCTTACTTAAACAACTCAGTAGTGATATCGGTCAATAATTTGCACACAAGTTCTTGTCGCCCTTTTTAAAGATTGGCGTTACATTAGTCACTTTCCAAGGAGTTGGAAAATGAGAATTTCTAAGAGAAAGGTTAAAAAATTGCGCCAAAATTGTGGCCAAAACTTGTTTTGCCTCTACGAGTAGACGTATCTGGTCAGGACCAATTGCATTCGACGTGTCCAAGTTGGATAGTACATCTAAAATATCAGTTGTTATTAGAGTTAGAGTGTTTAGGGGGACGTTTCTGTATACACTTGCAAAGCAGGTAACTGGGCTTGGAAGTCGTCTTTTGTAGCAATACTGGCAAAATAATTGTTAAGAATATTAGCCTTCTCAGGAAGATCATAGGCGAATGAGTCATCTTGACGCTTGAGGGGATGCATTTCGTTGAAGTTTGAATTAGTGTCGCATAGGAAAGATTTTCTCAATTTCCACCATTCTTTGGAACCTGTACGGCCATTTTTTATTTTGTCAGCCGTCTTGTCTCTAAGTTCCTATTTGTCCGTCCTAACTAGAGTGTTTACAAGATTCCTATGCTTCTTGAATTCTATTATATCGTGTTCTTGGTTTGTTTTTCTTGACTTCTTAAAAAGTGTTTCTCTGATCCTCATTTTATGCTTAATCTTATTTGATATCCACCGTTTACCATTTGTGTTTACGGTTACAGTTTTGTTGGGTATACATGCATTGGCTGCATGAATAATATTTGTGGTAATAGTATGACACCATATGTCAACATCAGTTTCATTGAGTAGAATACTCCAAGACACGTTGGCCAAGATATCCCTAAGTTTATACGGTCTGCTTTTCCATAGTGCCACATCTGTCGCTTGTATGATTTATGTTTGGGTATTGCAGATGTTAGGACTAGATAAACTGGGGTGTGATCGCTACAGAAAGGTGACATGACCGCGCTATCTTTTACAATTCTTCTATTATTAATTATTATTGGATCTAGCAAGGTATTTGATACAGGGCTAGTTACTTCATTTATTAGCAGATGGAACCCAAATGTAGTGATTATATCACGTAGGTGGTGTTTGGGCGGGTTAAAAAGGTCTTCGTTTGGGTCCCCAAGTAGGATTAACGTTTTGTTTGGGTTAAGATCCTGGACATGGTCTATATTTTCTTATATGACTTGCCATTTGTCAATATGTGTAGTAGGTGGCCGATAAATAACACATATGAGGACTTCTGGACGATCATGGACCTCTAACCATAGCATTTCGACATCAGCGCATTGGTACTCAGTGCGACTGATAGCGGCTGTGATGTTAGCCTTATAAATACATACACCACCGCACGTTTGTTGACGATCTCTGCGATAAAGTTCCTGGAAGCCTGGAAGTTTAGAAATAGTATTGTTAATAGTTGATGTGAGATGGCTCTCAGTAATAGCAATGATACTAAAATTGGAAAGGTTACCCTCAACAAGATGGATTTTGTCTTTTAGGCCAAAAACATTTAAGTGTACAATAGAAATATCATTGGTGTTGGTTGCAGGACCTGGATTTAATTCTACATCTCCAGCTAAAAGAAGGAATAAGGAAAATGTTATTAAGATGGACACAATATTCTGCCAATAAATAGGAATTGACATTCGTTTGATAGCTCAATACGCGCCACGGAAACAATGTAACATATTGTGGATACGAGCTTTGAAAAAACAAAGAGGCATCGTTGATTCTACTCTGGACAAATCTGCAATTCTGGGAATGAGGGTTCCGTTCCCAACATTTATTATCACAAAGCTTTCAGAACACGTTTAGTAACTGCCAGAAGCGACGACCAATGCATATTGTAATCTTAGGTATAAAGCGTATGTTGTAAGATGGTATAGAACGAAACACGGAAATGAATATGCCTACAGAAACCATAAGTATACATGCACGCATGCACGTATTACTAGTAAACAAGTGAACACAGGTCTCCAAGAATCTAGATTTCAATACATCCATAGGCATCAACAACGCCCAGGCAAATTAGTTTCAAAATATTCAACAGAATAACTGTAAAGATTTTATTGAAGTTGTAATGTTTGGCATTTCGGGATCAATGGACTAAAGAAAATTGTTTGTAACTATGGAAGCATTTTACATGAAAGTATGGTAATGCACATTTGTCAGAAACAAGCATCTATTCGACAAACAATAACAATAGAACATTTAAAAGAGGTTTATATTACACCAGTCTTCCATACTGTTCATCTTTATCGAATCAATATTCCAGATAATCTATGATATGACTAGGACAAAATACAACTGAGATTCTCTCTATTGTTTGGTATTAATTACCAACATCTGACATAAGGAAATATATCATTCTACTTTTACCCTCTCCAATGTCACCTTAGACCTTTAATAGCCAAGTCGGCTCAAAACGGCATTTGCAGCAGTCTTGAGGTATGTCCATTTACAAGCCAAGATAAAACCTTTTTTTTTTTAAATTGCCAAGCCAGTCATTCCAGAGGTACATCATGAACTACTGAAATGATTGGCTCAGTAATTTTTAAATTGTCTTCTCTTGGCCTGTAAATGGGCATTGGCTTCCCCAAGGCTTGAATTGTCTTTGATCATTACCTCCTTGATGGTAATGGTCTTGAGGAATTGCAAGACAACAGAAAGCTTTTTTCGTAAATTTCAATTGTATTTACCAGAAATAGTCTTGTTTTGGCCTGCGAAAATTACAATTATTTTGGGAAACTGTTATAATTAAAGGGCTAACCCTTTAACACTCATATCACCCAAAAAATGGTTTCTGCGGGGGCCTTGAGAAAACTCAATTTGCAGACCACGAGAGGAATATCCTTTTAATGTTTCCTCTGGAATGACTGGCTCGATAACCGAGCCAGTCATTCCAGTGTCAAATTCTCAAAAATAGTCTTCTCTTGGTCTAAAAATTGACATTTATTATAAGAAAATTAGAATTTCTTTAGCAAATTCGAGTGTTAAAGGGTTAATTGGTATAAGTATCATTTTAACACAAGACGGGTTAACACATAATATAGTCAGAACTACTCAATCAGGAATATTGAACTTCAGAGAAAGATTACTCTAATATATATATATATATATATATATATATATATATATATATATATATATATATATATATATATATATATATATATATATATATATATATATATATATATATATATATATATATATATATATATATAATGACATAAAACCAAATTAAATACAATGCAATATTGCAGAAAAAGTCCAATACTTATTTCTCGCACTGTAGCTCATGATATATACGTTTAATTTCTTTTTTAACGTCTTTTGTGTCAACTTGTAGTTCATAATAGTAAAACCGGCCAATACTTCCTCTGCAGTTGTCTTGAGGACTGTCTATTTGCAGACTAAGAGAAACTATTATTTAAATATTACCACTGGAATGAGTGGGTCTGTTACCGAGCCAGTAATTACATTGATAGATTTTCAAAAATTGTAATCTCTTGGCCTGCAAATGGACACCGACTAAAGAAAAATTTAGATTTTCTGGACGGTTAACACTTTAATCGTCAAACCTGTAAAAAAAAAAAACCACCTCTTAAAAACGATTTTCCTAAATTTCAATTATAAACTTACAAAACAGACAGTCTTCTCTTGGCCAGCAAATGGTCATTCACTGGAAAACTCTTGACAAATTAAAGGCTTAATTGATAAAAAGTCGCCTTTTGAGCGATTTGAGGCGCAGTTGACATAAGAGGGGTTGATATAATGGGCTGATTATTGTTTCAATGCGATATCGTGAATGATATATTAGCGTATTAACATGTTATCTGTTAAGGTCGCCAAGCCAAGGTGGTCCATGTTTGGCCATGTGATAAGGATGCCAGAAGACACACCAGTACAGAGAGGCTTTGAATTCGCCTTACTGGGAGCCTAAAGCCATGGGAGGACGTCATTTCATAAATATGTTGAGCGTGCTGCGAGGTGACCTCAAGAAAGCAGGACTCGGTACACTCAAATCAAGAATGGACGTGAGGAAGCTAAAGATTCTGGCTGAGGACAAGACACAAGTGGTCAAAAGCTAAGAAGAACTGATTGCAGCTATGGGGTGTTTCTACTACTACGGTCACAGAGCACAGTACAAGCCGCATTGGCCCCGCCAGCACCGGCCCAGTAACCTGCGCTATCTGCGAATACAATGGTAATGATAACAACAATATTATGATGTCAGTTGGCTACTTGAGTGACAGATCGTAAAAAGTGACCGTGGGCATTGGGATATTGTAAACTATGTAGGCACGTTACTACGGAGTCACTAATGGCAGTGGCTACCTCCGATTAACAAACACAGACTAGGAACTGCACATATAATAAAAAGGTAAAAAACAGAAACCTGACCCGCACAGATTCATCACCAGTTTGCAGAGTAGGCCTATGCCCCACGAAGACACGTACCAAAACTATGAACCAAACAATATGTCTTGATGTTTCATGCACATCTGGTGGTCGTATGACCACCAGATGTGCATGACACATCACGACATTTTGTCTACACTGCTGTCTACACTGTATTGTCTACACTGCTGAACGTTAATATTAATTTGCCACTTCTCCAATTTGACCTTTGACCTTAGTCAAGACATCCATCATGCTTATGGGACTGAATAATCGCCAATGTTCTCCATGGAGCGGCATTGAAGACCAGACCTCGGATGAGTCTATATTCACTGGAGGTGTCTATACCTGTATTCACGTTTGATGGTGTATTAAATCTACAATTGCCGAGTTACGTAATGAAAGTTTCCAAAGGATTTTAAAATACTAATAAATATGTGAAATGCAATTTTGTAATAATGGACCTGTCCAGTTTTAGCTATGTCCCGCCAATATCTAGTTAAGCTCCACCCATGCTTCGCCCGTGTTGTGATCGATCGATCCCCGAACAGCATCCCAGCAATTTCCAGAAAACTGCACAAGTAAGCTGTCAAATATTTTGAAACTAATTTTACTGGGTGATGTTGCTGCCAAGTCAAATTAGTTTCAAAATATTCAACAACATCTTTATTAAATAGTAGATCCATACAATTCATACAACAACGCTTCGTCCATCTTTAATTATGCGTACGTGATGTAGGGCGATCCGTGTAATTTGCAACTTTCAAGCGTATGACCTTGACTATACTGTGTTTTATTCATTCAACAATGACCTAAACAAACATAGAAATATAGAGCTGAGTATTCCAAATGATAAGGAAACATCGTACTCTTTAATTTTTAGTAAAATGTGGTCCATATTACACACCGTTTGTGTAATACAGACCACACAACTGTGTAAATTGGACCTATTATAATGTATTCATTCTACAATGACGTACACAATATACATCTGGTGTTGTTGGCTCTAGAAACTCGATCTGTAATACGCATAGTGTCAAAAGGGAGGGTACTCGTCACAGTACATAATGTGTAAGGGAGATAATGAGGTGAGGTTCATATTACACACATGTTCGATATTATAGGATTTCCCGAAGTGGACATATATATAATCTATGCATTATTACAGTAAAATCCCGCAAATTACCTGCTTGGAGATTTTTAGTATATCTGTAATTTAAATATTGTCTCAACAGGGAAGTAAATCGTCCATGTGGCTATTAAGCAAGGGCGAGAATCGGGTGAAGTTCATATTACACACTGATCCAAATTCCACGAATCGCCCCTACTTACCTACGTCATTCATAATGGCATTGACATCTTATGATGGATGGATATAATATGAGGTCCATTGTACTGTATCATGTACGGTGTACCCAGTGATGTCCATTCATTGTTTAATTACAACTGTAGCCCTTCATGTTATGGGCAACTGTCAAACTTCCGTTACAGAATGGAAACTTTTTAACATACTGCTTAATTATTGTATTAGATATTATGACTATCTAATAGACATCCGACTACCGCCATTCGTCTTCAGCATCTTTGAGAGTGAGCCGCATCAACAGTTCACCTGCTGAGATTTCCCAGCAACTTCAGAATCGTGCCATCTCGCGTTCCTCGTCTGTAACGCAGCATCTACAATGATTTGTGAACTTTTTCCGTACAGATGACCAATAGGTAATTATTTAGCTATTGTATTGTATTTATTCATTTCTTTACAGGTACTGGTGACTAAAACGTACCCCCCCCCACCCCTACCCCCGTCGTCTGAAACAGCATTTTATAGTTTAGATCTTTTTACTGTAAATATTATCATTATTTTTGTGCTTGCAACTAACGAGCACCGCAAGGTCCTATGACCTGATTTACTGTTAACACTGTGATAGTTAGTTATGTATATGGCAAGCAGCCATCTTAGTTACTTTTATATCAAAACTCTAGGACCGCATTACGCTAGACTATACTATACTGCAACATTAAATCTGCATCACTTGTCCCCCAGCATCAATTACACACCAAGGTCACTGTTCATGTTCACAGTACGCGAACCTGACCTCCGTGACACTACACAATCACACATACCTGGCTTCACATGCGTCAGTACCAACGATTCACACTGCATCTACGACACCGACATCTCCCTCTGCGAGAGGTTGTCACCCCACAAACCCTGTATCTCACAAACCTTCTTTCTTATGTAAAACGGCGGTGGTTGGTTGTAGCACCCCCGCTGAAACAATGTTTATACACACACGACCCGCCGCCAAATCACTTAACACCCGATGCCACTTGGTGGTATGCAACTCACAAGTCCTGACAGCATCACCCACCACATCCAGCAGCAGTAACAGTGACATGGACTATAGTCAGCATTCGGCATTATGGATCCGCAAGAGGAAGCATCATCCTCAGAGCAGCAAACCTCAGTGCCGCCACTGCGTCTTTTGCACATCTACTAAACATCCAATGATGCATTGTCAAAAGTGGCTAGCACAGGTAGCCCTTACCTGCAACCGCACCAGTCCTCTCCAGACTGCTATCTACACAAATTTATGGTACACCACACCAGCATCAACAATACCACCATTGTTACCCCCCAGCTCCGTCATCGCCTAAGCAATCACAGCAGCAGCGACGATGGGTTGGTCCTTTTCTCACTCAGCCACGAATTGTACTCACGGAGGCCATTCAAGAACAGACGGACTACATACTGGATGATACTGCACCAAATGAAATTCCTCAAGCAGTATCATTGGAAACTCTTCCACAAGCACACCACAAAGAAATATACACGTGTGCTTGCCTGTTTAGTGGCGTTTCAACCAGTGCAACCGTTGACACTGGAGCTTCCATCACCGTTTTCAACAAGCACTTGTATGAGAGCATTCCACCTCATAAAAAGCCACCCCTTAGGCCTACAAACATAGTTTTACAGACAGCTACTGGAGCCAATGTTCCTGTGGCTAGTACGGTAAGCCTCGTAATATAGATAGAGGAAATGCAGTTCATACAGCGAGTTGTCATTGCCTCTATTCAAAACGATGGCATGCTCGCTTCTGACATCCTCAGTGCCAGCGAAGCCATCATACATTGCAGACAACAGAAATTGGTCGACACATACCCCTTGGACCGGAATCATCACTGTACGATACCTGTACAGTGACTTTGGCATCAACGGCCAGTTGAGCTGGGACAAGAGGACATCTTATGGGCTACTGCACCACTGTTAGGAAACAACACACACACAGCTATGCTGGAACCCGACCTGGATTACATGATCGCCTCACAATGCACCAGTCCCCGAATGATTGCGGACACCACCAATAAGGATCATATGCCATTTCGAGTATTCAATGGTACAACGAACCAAATAACTCTAATACCAGGAGTTCGTTGTTGCCATCTGGTGGATGTGATATCACTAGAGACACCCCCTACCGCACCTACACCAGCAACAACTTCTGATGATTTACCAGAACATCTGCATGACATATATTTGCTCACCACAGTTGGATTGACGCAATCTCACAAACGTGACATACGGAAACAATTATATAGGTATTGCAACAGTTTCTCAGACATGGATCTGGGAGAAATTCACCTCATGCAACACTCCATTAACACCGGAAACAATTGATCTGTTCGACAACCCATACGACGTCTTCCCATTCACAAGGAGGCCGAGGCACATCAGCAAGTGAATGACATGTTAAAAACAGGCATCATAGCGTCTTCAGCATCCCCTTGGGCCAGTCCCATTGTACCAGCAGGCAAAAAGGACGGATCTTTGCGATTTTGTATAGACTACCACCGCCTTAATGATCTTAGCATCAAAGACTCATATCCGTTACGTTGGATAGACCAGGCCTTAGATTCCTTTCCAGAGCCAAGTGGTTTTGTACCCTTGACTTAGCTAGTGGGTACTGGCAGGTAGCCATGGATGAGGCTGACAGTTAGTCTGTAGAGACGGTCTTTTCCAATTCCGCAAGATGCACTATGGCTTGTGCAACGCTCCTGGAACCTTTGAACGTCTCATTGAGCAGGTATTAACTATCCTGCAATGGGAGATCTGCCTCTGTTACATCGACGACGTAATGGTCTTTGGCTCTTCGTTTGCGCATACTCTGTCCAACTTGGACACGGTCTTAATGCGGTTCCATACCACCAACCTCAAGCTCAAACCCAAGAAGTGTCATCTTTTCAGACAGAGCGTCGAGTTTCTGGGACAAGTCATTTTCGCCAATGGAGTAGCTACTCAACCTTCAGAAACTAAAGCAGTAGCGGAGTGACAAACCCCCACATCAGTCACTGACACCCGGAGTTTCCTCGCTCTCTGCCAATACTATCGTGGATACATCCGCCACTTTAGTGAGATTGCATCACCCTTATCCCAGATCACTGAAAATGATCGACCATTTGAGTTGACGAGTGAGTGTGAAGGATCATTCAGGGCGTGGAAGGAACATTTGACAACCGCACCAACTCTTACTCATCCTTCTTCTTCTTCTTCTTCTTTTCGTTCGCTGATCATACCGCCAGTCCTGTAAGTGACTATCGACATGATCTTGCTCATCCTAACCCTAACCTCCATTTCATCTCAGACACTGATGCATCTGCTTATGCAATAGTTGCAGTTCTATCTCAGGTCACAGAAGATGGAACGGAGCAGGTACTGGATCATGGTTCACGTACTCTGAATAAAAGAGAAAAATGCTACACGACCACTAAGAGGAAATTGTTAGCTGTGGTGTATTTTGTCAAATATTACGCACACTTTCTGTACGGGCGCCCATTTACCATACGTACATATCACGCCTCACTATGCTGGCTCAGAAGCCTAAAAAAATCCCGAGGGCCAGGTAGCATGGTGGCAGGAATCCCGGCAGGCCTTAAGCTTCATAGACCTGGCAAGCTGCATGGAAATTCCCATGCCTTGAGCAGAATCGGGCTTGAGGATGAACAGGAAGTGGCCACCACCGTGGCACATACAACACAGCCACTCCCGCATTCCCCGAACTACGATGTGCAGAGTGGGATACAGAGACAGTCGCTCACAAACAAGCAACAGATGAACAAACATGGAATATATACACATGGATCCAGGAGAGGGTGCTTCCTCCTAAGGAATCTCTTACCCCCACGACGGCGACGGCGACAGCGACGGCCAAATATTACTAGCAGAGGTTTGGAGAGTGTCATATGCAAGGTGGCATCCTCTACATTAATAACCAGATAGTGATTCCTGAGCGTTATCATGTGATCATACTTAAGCAGCTGCACGACAACGCTGGCCATTTGGCCATAGAGAGAACAGCAAATCACATCAAACAAAGATTCCACTGGATCGTGATATGCAATAGTGTGAAGGCATGAGCCACCAAATATGTCCCATGCCAGCACCATTACGCACTCTTACAAGATAAAATTGTTGGTGCACCATGGGAGTGAGTGGCTATTGATGTGCTCGGACCCTTGAATACGATGGATGAAGGAAACAAGTACATCCTCGTATTGCAAGATTATTTTACGAAGTGTGTAGAAGCATTTGCTTTGCCGTACCAAGAGGTATCCACAGTAGCGGAGGTCCTGACTAGCAATGTGTTCTGCCGCTTCGGTATGCCCTATGAATTGTGCTCCGACTAAGGAAGTCATATTGAGAGCCGACTGATCTCCGAGCTCTGCAAATTGTTCCACATAGTCAAAACCCGAACTATGCCCTATCATCCGTGCAGTGATGGGATGGTAGTGAGATTAAATCGAACCTTGGCCGAGTTGTTGACTAAGGAAACACACCTTGATTGTTGCGATTGGGATATACGAATACATATGACCCATACGTGCTCAGCACTTAGCATTTTCTGTTGAACAAAAGAGTAGCCCTTTTTGCCAGCTCTTTTCCTGCACTTCGGCATTGAAGGCATTTTCCTGTGATGGAGGCCCACACGAGGAACTTTCCCTTTGCAACAACAATATTTTCTTTGTATGTGTTAGGGGTATATTAGCTTATATTAAGCTACATAGTGGCTTCGTTCCAGATGCATCTCTTGCGGGGATACCTCTGCGGATTCAAGAACCTGTGTGGTACCCCTGGTGACACCACGTAGAAAGGACACCAGCTAGCTCTATATTGTGTATTATTGTGCTTATCTTACTGTCAAAAGATTCACCTTGTTTGCATAGTGTTTATTAACATTTCTACTGTTTAATTATAAATTATTCCATAACCCTAAATTGGTATGGATAGACATACCGGTGATACTAATAATTGGGATGAGACCATGTGGTTCAATCATGGCGGCAATGGTCGCACGGCCAAACTTTAACATCATTGTTCCACCGACTCTAGAAGTAGCTAACCAGCCATCCCGGTCATTGTGCATGTGTGGAGCGATGGGCGGAAATCTATCGGTGGACCAGTACATACCCCCACGAGCTACAGAGCTCTGGTACTGGGTCATCACTAACCCAAGGTTTAAGTTGATCGAAGTGGATAGCTGTCGTCAGACCATCCGAGGCGAGGATGCAGTAGGTCACGTCCGACTTCTTACATACTACCACATAGGGGCTTTTCCACTGGTAACTCAGTTTACTTGGCACATTTGCAGAATGTCTCGAATCGTGAACCCAAACCATGTTTCCCGCCTCATACAGGTCTCCATGCACTTGCCGGTCACGCCACGTTTTCTGACGTTTGACACAACCTTGCCAAAGTGCGGGGCTACATTACCACAACAACTGGAAAAGAGGCGTACACTATATGTCTCTAAACGAAGAAATTGTCCTTAACCACTTCAACCTATCCTATCGAGCTGAATAGTAAGGTTTAGTCAGTAACATGCCAGGCTCAAACAATTAGAGCACGGTCAGCCATGGGAATAAGTGATGCAGATATAAATGTTGCTGTATAGTATCTCCTAGCATACTGCGGTCCAACATTTTCTATAATTAAACAAAACCTATCAACTGGATGACTATCTGTCATGTACAACTATCCAATGTAATGAATAGATTGTAATCGAATTAAGCAGCTAAGTATCATAGACTGACAAACTTAGACGGTGCGGCTAGTTGAGAACACCGCAGTAAACGAAGATAATATTCACAGTAATATAGAAATTATAAATTGCAGTCCTAAGACCTGGAAGGTACCTATTAGTCATCAGTACCAAATACGGAAATAATGATAAATGAATTTACAATAGTATAGTTACTTGAGTACCTAATAGTCATCGGTATGGAACAGGCTATTATGTTACTGAAATTGAGGCGCTAACATATTCATAGCGCGAGTCGATGCATTCTCTGGAGCTGGAGAGGTTTCTGCAGGCGATTTCCGCAGCTGATTCCCGCAGGTTGATCCGCAAGCTGACACCTCCAGACAGGGTAGACACGGTGCACACTCAGGACAGTGAAACAGAGCAGTGAAGACATGTCTATTAGATAGTCTTAGTAACTAGTATATAATTTATACAGAAGTGAAAAAGTCATCCGTCCGGCGACGGAAATAATAAAGTTGAAATGTGCCCATTAACAGAGAGCGCTGTATATGACATTTAGGCAGTTACATATATTGGCACATGGTGCAGGATGCGTTGCATAGCTCTTGCGGCGCACCTAGAAAAGTCCACCAGACTGTGGTCAAAAAGTTAATTAAAACACACATGACATGCAGTGCGGAGATTGAAGTCCACTTTTCAGCGTGGTTGGCAGATCCGGCGAGTCATCCACAAAGAATCACCATGGCTCTACATTCCGTAGAATTACATTCCGGGCCCGTATGGCCCTTTCCACAGATGTGTTCTCTTTATACAAATTCGGAAGTGGGAACCATAATTTTAAGTTTAATTATTTTAGCTGTTCGGGAGCATCCAAATTCTGCAATGCGAAAAGTCCGAGAACTGCTTTCCGGTGCGGCTGGACTGAAAACCGTTCAGAACTGTGGTGATGTGCTATATCTTCCGTCGGTGTTCCGGGTCACTCGTCAAGTTCCGCACTTCCAGCCAGTCCTCCAGACGTGTCGGTCTCCACGCCGACGATGCTCATGATTCTTGTTTTTTCACCCCTTTTATACTACTCGTGACGTCAGAGGCAGAGGCCTTAGCCAATCAGCGGCCGAGCAGTAGTCAATCAGCGTGCAGCTAGATCAGTGACGTATTTGCCATGTTCTAGAACATTCTAGAACTTTTCATGCATACATGTGGCTACGAAATCAAAGTAATATTTCGAACGTAATTCAAGGGGTTTTCCGTGGATAACGCAGCCATTTCTGGGCCGATTTTAAAACGGTTAACAGCCCTAAAAAGCTTTTATTCTGGCCGTGCTCGTTACCAAGAGCAACGAGAACGGATTAATTAAAGGGTTTTACGAGTTCCCACTCATGACATGTAGTCAGGGAAGGTCTGACGCGCGCGCATGCGTACCACACATTTTATCGGACTTAGCCGATTTTAACAGGACCCTCTCTCATAGGGCCAATGTACACGTACTATCCTACCAAGGGGGCATGCTTGGAGTGAATTGGGAGTGGCCGCTCCATACCCAACTTTGCTGGGACGGCCAGTATCCATCCGGTCGGTCCGCGCTACACCTCGGACACGTGACACCGGTACCCAGACAGATGTCTCTGCGGAAACAAGTATTCTCGACGTTAGTCCGGAGCACTGTGGTGCCAATTCTGCCTCTCTCCTAACAAGCCAGGAGTCCAGCGAACAAATGACTAATTCTGAGGACAATGACGTGATACGTACTTGCCCTCTCCCTCCTCAGAGCGTGTCTACACGATCTGGGAAGTCGTATCTGAAGACTTTCTCGTTTGTGCTGCCCAAGGGGAAGGACGGAAGAGTTGATCCGCCGACCTCTTCCCATTCCTGATCCAGCCATCCATTAAATAACTTCACCAGATCGTCCATACTCAGGGAAACGAAGAATAGCACATCAGCCTTCAGAAATCCGTGCAGTTCCTAGGACGACCTCCAGCAAGTTATTGAAAGCAGTTAAAATCCGGAAGTTATCCGCAAACACAGTAGCAACAACCACACCACGACCACTAATCATGTTTACAACACTCAGCCAGTCTGCGGCACGTACCACCACCACCACGACTTCCACGACAACAGTAATGACCGCAGTCTCAACACCACCTCCAGTTTATACCACACCCGTCATCGACACCACCACCACTAGCGCATCTATGGACACTTCAGCACCTTCCACCAGTTTTAGTATTACCGACCTGGACATTATGGATAGTGATATTTCGGCAGCAGAGGTCCACCCACCACGTCCGACCACCACAAGTCGTGGAACTCAGACATCTAGGGGCACAATGTCGTGGCTGCAGCAGAATTTAGAGGTAGATGTGCGGAAGAATGGAACTTATTATTTTAATTATTTTTGAAATATTTTTCTTTTTATTATATATGTTTTATAATTGGAACCCAGTCCATAGGCTGACTACGGTCATCCTACATATCTGCGCAATATTCGCAATATTCTTGCATGGCTATGTCTCACACAAATAATCGCTGCAGATACCTGTGTTGTAAACACGTCGTGTGCGAAGTAGGTACACAACACACCTTAGCAAATATGTCTTATTCCCATCATGCCGTCCCAGCTATGGCTGGGGCTGCCTGATGAACTAGTCTTTTCACCTTATTATTATATAATACTTTTCCTATTATTTTTCTTCCCACGTTAGAAACATATACATATCTTTTTATATATACTTTTCTTTTATTTGGTTTGTATGATAAATGATTGAGGTCCGTTGGAGCTTGGGCGTTCTCTGCAGAGAAATAATTATCCACACCCGAGAGAACGCCCATGCGAGCTATTGTTTAGCTTAATCATGGTATTAAATAAAGATACAGCACGCACCACGTAATAAAACAAAGTAAAAAAAGAAAAGGCCTGGACAAATAATCCCAGTTCAAAAATTAAAAATAAAATGTATGCCTCCCGCCCAAACTCGTACGCATAGCTATCTGCTCTTCTCTTATAATACGCGGCGTCTCCCATGTCACTACTCCTCTCGGCCATGCGCCTACTCAGGAAGTCTATAATTCCCGCCTAGCGTGCTCCCGTGCATTCGATCTGCGAAGCGTTGATCATTTGTCACAGGTGTCAAACTAGGGGGGGGGGGGGGTGTAGCATGGATCGACCGGATGGATACGGACCACCCCAGCTAAGCTGGGTATGGGACGGGCGTGCTGGATTCGCTCCAAGCACGCCCACCCCCCTCCACCCCTGAGTAGGATAGTATGCGTGTATACACCCTATGAGAAAGGTTTTCATTAAAAACAGCTAAGCCCGTAAGAACGCATGCGTGTACGTCAATGCTTCCCTGGCAACGTGTGTCAGGATTAGGAGAGTGTGTGCTTATTAGGGTTGGGGCGAACATTAGAACCTTCGAAAAATCGCGAACTCTGGGAAGACGAATCATATTCGAACATTTATTTGACGAATCTTGTGGTTCGCGAACCATACATTAATTTGTGTGCATGTATTTTCCATCTGTCTAAGGCAAATATACGGAAATCATAACGAAAACGATTTACTAAGCACTTATTATAGCCGTATACAAGTTTTGAATGATAAACCGTAATTCAGAATATTTTGAATTATTTTTCGAGTAAGTTGAACCAACACCCATGATAGCGTAATCGTCCTAGAGTAACACGTACATTCCTCACTTAAATGGTTTAATTTACCGGCAAATATCGACATTACAAGCCAATAAAATGTTGTTATCCTGTGTATTACACCATCCCAACATATTACAGGCTTATAAGGTCTACGCGGCACGCATACTCTGTCAAAGAAAAGGCGAACGTGACATATTTTCTTTGTTATTTGCAAAATCGGCAATGATTTCCGAGAAATGATACAGTGTTCAAATTATTCTTCTAATCATTCTTCCATTACGTTTTCATTGGCTATTATATTGAACACCAGACAGTATATCCAATCAAAATGTGATGTGCTTTCTCTGATTAAAATCGAGGATGTTCTGCACGCAATTGTTACTACCCCAAATTGGTCAATGTCGTAAAATGCTAGATATAAATAGACAATTACAGTATAGATCGCACTAAATGAACTACCAGTAAAACCGCTGTTTGGAACAGTTTTCTCGACCAGCTGCGTTTATATGGGCGTATTTTTGCAAAATGTTATGCATTCTAATTATCTAGTAATATCTTAATACAAAATCCAGTTCAAAGTAGCCGAGAATTTGTATTTATCTGTTTAAACTCAAGGAGATCTATCAGATCTAGATATCACCATTGTTTAGATGAGGTTCCGTACTAGCCTGGTATCGATTTATTTAACTAGTGTCGTCTATAAAACGGCAAGAAGTAACCAACTAACCATGCAATGAAACTTATTTGAGTGTATTGAACTTATCTGGCTTTTATATACTAACCATTTGTTGTGTATTTTGTCACTAAAGCCACTTGGAATTTGCAAATGATTTTGTGTGTCACAATATTTCTAATTCTATTTAATCAGTTCAGATTTTGAATATTAGATGGATCGGTTCATGAAAATCTTCACGAACCACAGCCCTAGTGCTTATAGTGTACCGAGTTGGTACTCATGATTGTCCCAAATGGCAGTGTTCTCGCCGTTGTTGGTACCTATCAGGACCAGAATAAAATGAGGATCACAGTACTTTTTACCATTTAAAATCCGACCAGAAATGGCCGACTTATCGTTGAAATTCCCATTAAATTATTTCCAAAATATTGCTTTTGACATAGGAATCACGTGTATGCAGTAACTAAATGGGGAATGTGCTTCCACGTGATAGCCACGTCACGACTTCTGTCTGCACGCGGATTGGCTACTGCTCGCCCACTAATTGGCTGAAGCACCTACCTCTGACGTCACGAGTAGTATACAAGGGACGACAAATCGAAGATCGAGAGCATCATCCGAGTCGAAGCCGACCCGTCAACAAGACTGCTGGACCAGCGCAGTGCTAGACGAGGGAGAACGGCTAACTGGCTACGGTGCCTATGTTGCAGCAGTGCCATTCGCAATCGAGATCTCCTGCACTGGTGGGCAGTCTTGGAAGTGACTTTCCACGATACAACAATTTTGGATGCTCCCGGACAGCCATCCGGGAGCAAAAATAAACTAAAGTTATAACTCCCGCATCCAGACTTTCCTAAGGGAGCTTCTCTGCAGAAAGGACCTTGCAGCCCGATGTGATTCTACGAGATGTAGAGCTGATGATGATTCTTGTTGGATAACTCGCTGGATCTTCCGACCACACTGAAAAGTGGATTCAAACTGCCACGCAGCACATTGCATGTGATGATTAGCTTTTAGACCACAGTCTGGTGGGACTTTTCGTGGTGCACCGCAAGAGCTATGCAACATATCCCGCACCGTGTACCCAGTTGTTGTACGTGCATAATAATTATTCATAATAGTGGCCCTCTCTGTTAATGGGCTACTCTCAACTTTCAAACCAACGTCGCTGGATGGAAACTTTACAACATACCATTTAAATTATGTATCAGTTGGTTTGACTATCCAGTGGACATCTTGTTACCTGTTCTTCCTCACCGTCTTGAGAGTGAGCCTAATAAACAGTCTGCCTGCGGAAACCTGCATGCAGAAATCTTCCCCGCAGTCAAAATCATGCCATCTCACGCTATTTCATATTGGCATATCAATTTCAGTGACTTAAGAACTTTTACTGTACCGATGACCAATAGGTACTCAAGTAACTATACTATTGTGTATTTAATTATTTCCGTATTTAGGCACTGATGACGAATAGGTGCCATCCGGTCCTAAGACCGCATTTTTATACTTTCTATATTGTACATATTATCTTTATTTTCTGTGGGTGCTCCCAACTAACAGCACCATAAGGTCCTATGACCTGTGATATATCGTTTGCACTGTATTAGTTAGTTGTGTATATGGCAAGTAGCCATCCTAGTTAATATGTTTTGTTTATTTATACAAACTCTAGGACGCAGTGCGCATGGTAATACTATACAGCAACATTTTATCCGCATCACTATATTCCCCCAGCATCAATTTTACACTGAGGTCGCTGATTATGCTCTAATTGCGTGAGCCTGACATGTACCGACTAAACCTGGCTATTCTAGCTCGATAGGATAGGTTTAAAGTGGTTGGGGACAAGTTCTCCGCAAGAGACGCATAGTGTATGCCTCTTTTCCGGTTGTAGTGGTAATGTAACCCCACGCACCGGCAAGGTTGTCTTATTTATATCGAGTTATTGTCTCTTTCTACGATCCTCCAGCTGCATGGCTTATTAATTGTTTGGATTCCCATCAACACATTAGCAGGATATAACCCTGGGAAACTATTGCAGGTTTCTGAGCGGTGATAGTTAATGTGCCGATTTACATACACGCCCCCCCCCCCCCCCCTGTATCCTCCGATACTAGTTAGTTAGATTTCCCCCGCCAAAGTAGGAAGCACTGCGAGAAGAATTGTAATTAATTATGTTGTGATACTGGCCGGCAATGCGTGTCAGAGCATTCATGGAACTTAACTCCAATGACAGGTTAACGTTTAACTCCGTAGCACACGGTGATGGACAAGATGCGAATCTCCATCCAATTTGTTGTAGTGTCTGGGTGATGGTCTTAGACCTAACCACACCCTCACGGGAAGACCACTGGGGATGGATATCCGTCTCTTACTCCCCACCAGGGCTGTGGTTCATGAAGATTTTCATGAACTGAACCGGTTCACGATACACTAGTCCGGTTCACGAACTGGTTCGCGAACCATCTAATATTCAAAATCTGAACTGATGCAATAGAATTAGAAATATAGCGACACACAAAATCATTTGCAAATTCCAAATGGCTTTAGTGACAAAATACACAACAAATGGTTAGTATATAACAGCCAGATAAGTTCAATACACTCAAATAAGTTTCATTGCTTAGTTAGTTGGTTACTTCTTGCCGTTTTATAGACGACACTAGTTAAATAAATCGATACAGGGAACCAGGCTAGTACGGGAACCTCATCTAAACAACACAGGTATCTAGATCTGATAGATCTCCTTGAGTTTAAACTTTGAACTGGATTTTGTATCAAGATATTACTAGATAATTAGAATGCATAACATTTTGCCAAAAAATACGCCCATATAAATGCAGTTGGTCGAGAAAACTGTTCCAAACAGCGGTTTTACTGGTAGTTCATTTAGTGCGATCTATACTGTAATTGTCTATTTATATCTAGCATTTTATGACACTAACCAATTTGGGGTAGTAACAATTGCGTGCTCAACATCCTCGATTTTAATCAGAGAAAGTACATCGCATTTTGATTGGATAAACTGACTGGTGTTAATTATCATAGCCAATGAAAACGTAATGGAAGAATGATTAGAAGAATAATTTGAACACTGTATCATTTCTCAGAAAGCATGGCCGCTTTTGCAAATAACAAAGAAAATATGTCACGTTTGCCTTTTCTTTGACAGAGTATGCGTGCCGCGTAGACCTTATAAGCCTGTAATATGTTGGAATGGTGTAATACACAGGATAACACCATTTTATTGGCTTGTAATGTCGATATTTGCCGGTAAATTAAACCATTTAAGCGAGGATTGTACATGTTACTCTAGGACGATTACGCTATCATGAGTGTGGCTTGAACTTACTCGAAAAATAATTCAAAATATTGTCGTAAATCTGAATTACGGTTTATCATTCAAAACTTGTATACAGCTATAATAAGTGCTTAGTAAATCGTTTTCGTCATGAATTCCGTATATTTGCCTTAGACAGATGGAAAATACATGCGAAAAAAATTAATGTATGGTTCGCCAACCACAAGATCCGTCAAATAAATGTTCGAATATGATTCGTTCACGATTTTTCGAAGGTTCGAATGTTCGCCCCAGCCCTACTCCCCACCATAAATTACATAGCGCTTTATAAAACTGCTTTTGTGAACTGTAAACTTGTCCTATCGATGTTATATGTGGTTGCGGAGCAGTGGTGACTGGATAGTTATTTGATTCAGAATCTATTGTTTCGCAACATGTACGCACGATATCTTTCGGAGGTAGATGCTATGCAGGGCGACCTACGGGAAGCTGAGCATCTTCGCCTGTTAGATTTATATGTCTAAAAGTTAGGTAGGAATCCCTGCCACTTGTGGCCAAAGCGTGTACTCGTATCTAACAACTAAATGGTATGTTAGAATGTAACATAACTAAAAGTGGCAACTACCAATGCAGTAACTTTGGACCTACATAAGACGGTTACCTGTGAATTCTTCGGAAATCATTCATTCCGTCTTCATGTAAACCAGTGTGCATCACATTAATTATGGCTTCACTAAGATTGTTCAGCACTTAGCGATTTCTGTTTGAACAAAAGAGTGCCCCTTTTTGCCAACTCCTTTCCTCCGCTTCGGCGTTCAAGGCATTTTACTGTGACGGAGGCCCGTGCGAGGTACTTTCCTCTCACAAGAACAGTGTTCTGTGCATGTAAGGGGTTTCTTTAGTTTATATTAAACTACCAAGTGACTCACGGAGATGCTCCCTTGCGGGGATGCCTCTGTGGATTCAAAGATCGGTGTGGTATCTTCGGCGACACCATGTAGAAAGGACACCGAATGCTCTATGTTTTGTATTATTTGCTCAATACTGTCAAACGAGTGATATAGTTTGTATAGTTAGTCAATATGTAACTGTTTAATTATTACCATCTAGTCCGTATTCTAAATTAGTAGGGACCAACATACCGGTGACATGAACGGTTGGGACGACACCGTGGGATTCTATCTCAGCCGTAATGGTCGCATGACCCCACTGGAACGTGAACGTTCCACTGGCTCTAGAGGCTGGTCTTTGTACCTTTCGGAGAGACTTGATACAGGATCTGCAACCCCGAGAACTGCAGCTAACCAGCACTCCCATGAATCATCAACATGCGGTCCAGTGAAGCGAAGTGACATGGTGGACCAGCGTGTACCCCCGTGAGCTACAGAGACACCTGTTCCATGGAATTGCCGAGGAGTAGCCTGCGATAATTGTTCAGTATGATATCACAAATCGTGTGCCGAGATCGTTAGAGCTGACTATGAACTACTAGATTCTTCTAAGGCTGAATACTTCAGCATACTCACTATGAATTGTTAAGCATCATTTCAAAAATGTCTGAGTTTGCAGTCACATTGAACTACATAAAACCTCACATTGTCTGTGGTACTGAATCATGGTTAAACAACAGTATTAAATCATGTGAAATATTCCAAGAAAACTATGTCACCTACAGAAATTACCGAAGCAATGGATGTGGAAGTGTACTTCTCATATGCGTGACAATCTTATATCATCAGTAAAATCCAACTGTGTCAGTGATTGTGAGTACATATGGGGACAAGTGAACCTGTAGAAAAACAATGCAATATTAGCACTATCATGGAGCTTGAAAATTCGCTAAATAACATCTCAAGTAACTCTGATCGCAATAAACACATAATTCCAGCAGGCGATTTCAATTGCTCAGATACCAGCTGGAACACAGCCACCATATGTGCGCAAGAGACAGAATCATCAATCAGAGTTTAATTGGCATAACAGCAACTGCTGAATTAACTCAGGTTCATGAGGATAAGACCAGCCAAAATAACTTTCTTGACCTCGTCTTTACTTCCAAACCTACCTTAGTCAAAAGTTCCATTTCTGTACCTGGGATGTGTGACCACGACATGGTAGTTACTGACACTGATACCAAACCACACTACACCAAACCAAAAACATGTAGATGCTTCCAATATTCACACGCATACTTGGGCATCGCTGATCAGATTTAGATGCTCTATCATCTGAAATTTTCAGTATGTATAATAACAACATAGTTGTGCATTCGATGTGGGACCAATTCAAGATCTCGCTCTTAACAGCAGTCGATAAGCATGTACCATCTATACTACTCTCTCCCATGGATAATCACGCTGTACACAAATTACTTAACTTTACACTAAGGATAAGAAGAAGTAAAATTGGGACAAATACAATAAGTTCCAAAAAGAGTGCAAACATGAAATCCGCAGAGCTGGACATATGTCAACAAAATTATCCAAGGGAGGTTAGATAAAAAATAATGCCAAGCCTCTTTGGAGATACATGAAGTCAAAGCACCAAGATAATGTCAGTGTTTCACCTCTCAAAGACCAAAGCCCTTTAGTCAGCAATAGTCTTTCACAAGCTATGCTCTTAGTTAGCCAATGTAAGTCTGTGTTCCCCATCGACGATGATTCACCCTTATTTCACATGGCGAATAAGAAATATCGAGAGATTGTCCACATTACGGTCACCGTTCCAGTCGGTGTTCTCAGAAGAGCCTATAAACTGGACCATCCCACACATGGATAATTTTGTCATCTCTGAGCAGGGAATATTGAAACTACTGAGTAACTTGAACCCTAACAAGGAAGCTGGCCTAGACAAGATCAATGACCATGTCAAGAACGAAGAGAAACTGTAGCACCAATTCTGACTGAAATATTTCAAATATCATTAATTTCTCGTGAGTTTCTGGATGGCAGGAAAGACTTAATTGCCGCACGAGTATTTAAACAGGCGAATGCTACCAACCATTCAACTACTGATGTCAAATAAATGAACACAATTGCTAGTAACCTAGCACGTCACTCATAAAACAGCAACATTCTTTACAACTTACAGCATGGAATTCCATTAAAAGATCATTTGAAACCCAAATCACAGCCTTCCCTTTTGACATATAGAAATCATGTGATGAACGAAGTCAAGTTGATGTTAGAATTATGGATTTTGAAAAGGCATTTGATCAGGTCTCGCATTGGTGACTAATATATACACTGAATTACTATGGTACATGGGTCTCTACAGCAAAGTGGATTTGAAGCGTCTTAACCAGATGCTCCCAGGAAGTCCTTGTAGACAGTGAATCTTCAGACGTCTGCCCGATCACAACAGGTGTCCCACAAGGATCATGACCCAGCCCCATTTTATTCTTATTATGCATAAATTACCCACAGAATTATACCCACCACAGCATCCTACGTCTCTTTGCTGATGGTAGCATCCTATAAAGCCAGTCACCTCACGATATGACTGCGTTGAGCTGCAAAGTGGTTTATATGGTGCAGCATAATGGGAAAAGGACTAAGTCACTCACAGTAGGCAGCCAGTTCTTTTTTACTATGTACTTCATAGTCATACACTGAACTCAGTAAATTCGGCCATGTACCAGTAGTTATACGCATCTAATATGATCTACGTTGAAAGAAACACCGCTGGACAACATACCACTGACAAAGCCATCCACAGATTTGGTATACTCGATCGCAACCGTAAAATTCATTAACCAAAAATTAAGGAGCCAGCTTATATGTCACTTGTGTGCACAAAACTTGAATATAGATGGTGTATCTGGGATCTAGATACTCAAATAGGAAAAGCGGCTCTCTAGAAAGCCCAATGTAGGCGTGTCAGATATGTTTGTGGCAGATACCACAACAAAGGCAGTGTAGCTAGCATGCACGATTTCCACTCCCTCTTCCTACAGGATGTCTTTGAACCCAGGAAAGTTCGTCGTGGCTCTGCCATAGGCATTCTCCAAGAGATGTACATCCTTCTCGTAGTGGGTGACCATACCACGTTGCCATACTCCAGATGTGGACGTACAATACTTTTATGCAGTAGGATAAGTGTGTCGGCTTCCAAGAAGTCAAAGGATCTGTGAATCATTCTGACTAGCAAAGCTGCTTTATTTGCTCATTTCGCTGCATGTTTGTCAGATTTAAGGACATTATCAATGTCTACACGATGGTTCTTCTCACAGATTGTCCATTCTAGGAGTATCCGCTGTCTATTTTCTTGCATACTATACGCAATATTGCTGTTGGACATGCCAAGGTGCATCAGACCAATTGGTAAGATTATTCAAGTCCACTTGAAGTTGGCTGTGATCCTCAAGAGAGCTGACCGATGAGAAGAGCATTGTAGCATCTGTAAACAGCTTGATCATATTGTCCACAACTTCTGGCATATCATTGGCGTGGCAGGTGAATAGTGCTGGGGCCAAAATACTGCGTTGTAGTATGCCCGTGAGAACTGGCACCTTGTTAGAGCACGAACCATCCGCAACTACTCTTTGTACAGGAATGACTAAATCCAGCCCGAAACATCACCATCCATTCTATAACGCTGTAGTTTCCCAAGTAGTCCTTGGTGTGGGACATAATCAAAAGCTTTCACAAAATCTAGATACACAAAATCTACTGCGCCCCCTTCATCAATCATTTTGGTACATGAATCAATACATTCTAGGAGCTGGGTGATAAATGAATGGCCACTCAAAAAGCCATGCTGGCAGTCAGTTATGTGATGAATCATACTCTTGTTGAACTCCTCCCCATCAAAATGATCCATCAATTTGCAAATGACTGATGTCAAACTTACTGATCTGTAGTTCACAGCAGACGACTTGCAACCATTTTTGTAGATTGCAGTAATTTGCCTGTCCGTCCAGTCATTTAATACAGTTCTTTCTGATTGTTATCTATTAAAGAGTGTGGCCAGTGGTTTCACAATGAGGTGGCTGATTTCCGTGATAACTCTAGTATGCAGCTCGACAGGGGCACGATGAGGCTGAAAGATTATCCAACTTCTTTCATACATCTGTTTCCTGAATTTGACAATGTTCTCGATGGTGCAGCTCTTCACTACATGTGTTGTTTAGTTCTTCTGCCTTTCTCCTGCCTGTTATGGTTAATGATACATCAGTTCGTTTCATGTTTCTGGATGTTGTCTTTAGTCTGTACTTGATGTGACTGTAAAACACTTTAGAATTTGACGTCAAGTTCTTGGCGACTTCCCGTTCAAAGTCTCTCTTGGTTTCTTCACCTCCAATTTCAATTGATTTTATTTGTAGTCTTTTTCTTCACATGTCCTTCTGAATTGGTTGAAAGCTTGTCTCTTGGTCCGTAACTTCTCGTGGATACTGGTAGTTAACCAAGGACTTTTTTCATCTGACTTCATTAGACTTCACTACATACTATCTCTGTTCAGTATTGAGGTTTCCCAGTTAATTTCTAACAATATGCCTGGTATTTTGTCGCATTATCCTTTGTTGTAATTAATCCTGACTGCTTTCGATACACTGACTTGTCTGTAAACATTGAGAATGAAGTACAAGAGTGAAGAATAGTGGCTCTTACCTAGCGATAACAGATAGTTTATCTCTGTAACCATTCTCATTTACACCGGGTCTATCGTGGATGACTTTTGGCATACTTTGAAAAGTGTGAGGGTTCTGACATACTGAAACAGGAAGGAATCTGTGCATGCATGGAGAAACAGTTTTGCTGGGTTGCTGATTCTAGGCGGTGACGTAGTCTTTCCAGCTTATAGTAGCATGATTGAATTCATGGAACAGTAGAATGTGATTATGTGTAGATTCACAGCATATGTGTAGATTCATAGTCTTGACTATGTTGTTAAGGGTGCTATCATTGTTACTGGTGTTATTTATAGTATTTGGTGATCTATATCACACATCCACTGTGCTACAGTTTGATTTCTATCCAGATAGACTCTTGTGCTGCTTCATGATCTAGGACTACTTCTTAGGAAGCTTAGGTTTTTCTCAGTATAGATGCCCACTCCCTGCTGACCATCCTATCCAAATTGCTATAGAAGTTGTAGCCATCTAAACTGTGTTCAGGTAGGGATATTGGGACCTTTGTGTGCTTTGGCAACACTTCAGTAATACTGATGATGTCAGGGTTTTTGTCGGTAGCAAGTATCTGGAGTTTATTATGCTTGTTCATGATGGAATCAGCATTCAAAATGATACATGTAAGGCTAAATTGGCTAGGTTATTTACATTGTTACTCTGCTCATGCTCTCCTGTTCTAATATTTCACTTCTGATGTCTATTTCTATCATGTCTTGTCTCATTACGATTACGTTATTTACAGGTGAATTTAACGTATTTACATCATTGGCAAGGGCTTCCTCTAGTTGAATGACTGGTACTTGCTCGCTTTCTAATTTCAGGCATGTCTTCAAAAGTGTTACTGAAGCAATGCCATATCTTTCCGAGTTTGAGGATCCCTCACCTCGCTTTCTTTATAGAAAATGATCAGGGAACTAACATATTGCCCTTGAATGACAGCTTTATATAACAGTCAACATATAACCCACAGTAAAACTCAGAAATAAATCGGAATAATTAGAATAAAGCAGCTAAATACCATTTATGTCACCCTGGTGGGAACCAATTAGTGCTGCAGCGGGACTTATGCACTCTGGCGTATGCCGAGCGAATAATTAATGTCCACTGCAGCTGGTCATATAAACTCAGTTATAATCGCGTTAAGCTGATTAGCCACCATGTCCTACAGGTAAAACACTGTCTAGTTTTAAAACAATTTGACTGAAAGACTTAGTGTCTACATTCGGTCAGACGATTTTCAAAATATTCAGTAAGCATCGTATTCCGAGCTTGAAAACTAGCAGTGTATTTTGAAATCATTTTGACCGAAACTTGTTGCTTCCACTAGGAAAAGTGACTTTCAAATATAACGTTTTCAAAAGGATCAATAATGAATTAGCAGTAGTGAGTTAATCGCTCTACACCAGCCGTCTATAGAGAATACTATTCATACCACTCACAAAACTATATTCAGATGTGCTTTCATTATATTCAGGTAGGTCTGTGCTGTATACCTGCACATGCAGTTGACACACGGCGGAGTGTGAAGCACCACCGAAGTCACTATTTGGCTCCAAGTTAAGCATTCCTAGATTTAGTAAATGCTTTTTCTCAAATAATTCCGATTCATTTCCATTTTTTACCGATGGTAGTTTATTTATTATTGTACGAAATAACCAATAAACATCATTTGTTATTTCCATTTTCCCTTTCTTTAACATTGAAACGTATGAGGTTTTACTTTTGTCTTTCCATTTCCTCTAGCGCCCAGACACTATCTCCCAACAGGTTTCCTCTATCTTCTTTCATTACTTGGGTCTTGACATCCTCTGTACCTGGCTCTGAACCTGAGGAAGTGGTTTCTAGTGCTGCGAGTCTGCACTCCTCATCAATCTGTGTCAGTAAGGTTGTAACACACACTAGCTAACATTTTGTGTGTGTTTAAATGTATGCACACCTTCTCAGTCACGCAGTATATGTAACTTACCTTGGTTCCCTGTCTCATTTTGAGTTGATTTTCCTCATTACACGTATGTATGTTATATATATATATATATATATATATATATATATATATATATATATATATATATATATATATATATATATATATATATATATATATATATATATATATATATATATATATATATATATATATATATATATATATATATATATATATATATATATATATATAATACACGTATAGAACCCATTTAAGAACATTGATTAAAATCAGCTCAAATGCCATTATTATTTTTTGCACCTACATGTAGATATCTACAATAACTACTATATAAGGCAATATGTAGCCAATAAGGTGTAGTTCTATAAAATAGGCTAATATATGAATTTATCTAGTGGTTATCACATAACATAATGAAATATACACAAGTGATATAGAATAGATTGGCACAGTTACCACACCCAATCCTTACATTTAAGCTATCACAATATGGACTGGCGTGGTTCCACACCGAATCCAATTGATCCAGCAGTGATATTTACATTAGATTTAATCATTTGTTTGCTACTATAATACATCTCCAAATTAATAGGACCAAGCTATCACAATGGAGACCAGCGTAGTTCCACACCCAATCTCATTGATCCAGCAACAACTTATATACATATATTTAGTTATCTGTTGGCTATCCAGAATATAACATTATACCGATGGGAGTGGGCGTGGAACCGTGTTTGTCCACATTGAGGCAGCCCGACCATAATGATTTGAGGTTGTGACTGCACAACTCTGCATTTACAATTATTGTGTTCGTTTTATGAGTTGTGCAATCACAACCTCAAATCAATATGGTCAGGCTGCCTCAATGTGGACAAACACGTTTCCACGCCCACTCCCAACGATCCAGCAATAACATACCCTTGTGCGGTTAATTATCTGTTGGTTATCTCATTATGACATTTTAAGATAAACACAATATTTGTAGGTAGACTACTGCAATGAGTATATACATAAATACATAATGGCTCTCATACTATCTCTGTGTTAATATTTTAGTATTATTATATCTTTGCACTGACATGGTTTTCACACCCAGTCCTTGAAACATTGATTACTAATCTATCTATTTATGCTATGCATGTTCTAGACATTATTAGTACGCTTAGACAGTGTCTGTGCTATCCCAATGTCTGTCCAGTTGATTGTTGAACTGATTGTTTGTCTTGTAATTAACAGCAGTTGTGGTTTCCATTCATTCACTACCCTATTTGCCAATCAGTTTGTCCTTAGTGTGGCACAGGATCGGTGTTTGACCAGTTTTAAATTACATCCCCTTATTGTGTTGGTGTTTTACAATTCAAAGAATCTACTATGTGGGATGTCCTCAAATCCATGGATTTTCTTATAGGTCTAACATGCTGTACATGTTCTAGACATTATTAGTACAGACAGTCAGTGTCTGTTATATCCCAATGTCTGTCCAGTTGATATTTTAACTGGTTGATTGTCTTGAAATTAACAACATCTGCGGGCAGGATCAGTGTTTGACCAGTTTTAAATTATGTCCTCTTGTTCTGTTGCTGTTTTTCAATTCAAAGAATCTACTATGTGGGATGTCCTAAATCCATGGATTATCTTATAGGGTTGGATCGATTTGTGGTGATCTCCATCCTTCACCAAGTTCGCCCGCCAATTTCCTCCCGGTAAAAAGTTTGCAGTAATGGCACCAGTAGTGGGCAGGCATGGAGAGTCTTGTGGGCGGAGATAACTAGTAAATTTGGCGGAGATGGCTAATGTATTAGCCTGGTCCGATCAGATATGTGCGCCCAGAATGAAGTATAGGTAACTATAGGCAGTCGGTTTGCAAAGTTTATATAGGCCTAAAGTTGATAATCAAAATGTTGGAACAATTGGAACAGTTTTAAATGGCTAAGATATGTTGGCTAGTGAACAAATTTGGTTGTACAAGTGTATTTAAATCACGACAACAAAAAATAATTCTGTAAAATAATTATGCAATAATGTTATCAAAATTGCTCAAATATGGTGTATGAAATTGGTCTATAGTGGCCGTCTGATTTAGGGGGGGGGGGGGGGGGCATAATCATGATGTTCTTGTGTTAAACGATTACCTTAAACATAGTGTGGTGTTTTTTATCTTTAGCATGAAAACCCGAATGAGATAAGATGACCATGAATCATGAACAAATGTTTTCAGCAAAAAGATCATCTACCTGTTCTTGCTGTGTGAGACAATTTCTAATTTCTCTGCCGACAATTTGAAATAATAGTGACAAACATCATACTCTTCAGCAATGACACATGATTCTTGACAAGACTGTCATCGTTATGATAATGATGTGAACTGTGAATATATAAGCAGCCTGTACCAACGTCCTATCCCAGCCAGCATGCCAGAGTGGGCCCCACTAGGGTTTTGATTGGGCTGATTAGGGCTGAGTGGGCTAGGGCTTTGAGTGGGCTTTTGTTTGGGCTCTGTTCGGGGCCCGATTGGGTTTTTGGTCAAATTACAAAATGTGATAATTATATTCCCTGTGTCACATTTCATGTGAAAAATCATTCCCCCAATTAAATCGCAAAGAATATTTCATGACATAGCTTTTTAAATTTTGACAGGGCTGAGAAAGGGCTGAGTGGGTTAGGGCTTTGAGCGGGGTTTCGTGTGGGCTCTGTTCCGGCTATTGATACAATTTTAAATCTTAAGAATTATGTTCCCTGTGTTTCATTTCATTTGAAAAATTATATTTCCCATTGAATTTCGAAGTCTAAAGCACGATCGAAGTTTATATAACTTTTGACTGGGCTGAGTAGGGCAAAGTGGGCTAGGACTTTGAGTGGGTTTTCGTGTGGGCTCTGTTCGGGGCCCGGTTGGGCAATCAGTACAATTACGATTTGATCAAGAATTATGTTCCCTGTATTTCATACCATGTGTACAATTATTTTCGCCATTAAATCTCAAAGCATAAAGCATGATGAATGTTTATTACTTTTGATAAATCTCAATAATGTCTGAGCGGGCTTTCATGTGGGCTTTGTTCGGGGCCCGATTGGGCTAATGGTACAATTATGAATCCAAAGAATTATATATGTTCCCTATGTTTCAACAGTCTCCCAACATCGTCACTCGAATGGATTCATTTCAAATTTGGAATGTCAACTCCTTATGACAAGGCCTCTGTGGGGAGTTCATATCGGCGAAATATGTCCAAACCATCAGAGTTATCCCCCTTGATTTCATGAAAAATCGAAAATATGTCGCTTCCGTTCGATAACTTCAGTTAGCTTTAATGGATTCATTTCAAATTTAGAATATCACCTCCTTATGACAAGACCTCGGTGGGGATTGCATATCGGTGAAATGGGTTCAGATCGATCACAGTTATTCCCTATACTGGTTTCCTAACAGAGAAACGTCATGATAAAGATCGCGGCGAGGCATTGTATGGTGAAGCGTTCCAAAAGTTTTGTAAGTCTGTCATTGAAGAAAAAATATTAAAACAGGGTAACGTGCTACGTATGGTGAAATTGCGGGCAATGTTTATTGATACAGTTAGGGAAACTTACAATCTTGATGTAGGTGCTAATGTTAGAGCTTCATACCTTAAACAAAAACTTGCAATAGCCTACCCCACACTTCAGTTTGTGAAACCATCCAATCGAAACATAAGTGAAGTTGTACATGCAAAGGGAAATGAAACATTATTAGCAGATTATTGGCAATCAGAGAGTGATTCACAAGCAAGCTGCAATGAAGATGATATTGAAGAAGTCAGCAACAGCTGATTTTCTGATCAGGAGACAATGCGCAATCTCTATTTCTCAGCATTATACATTAGGAGGTTATTGTCTGAATCGACGGGATGTAAGATTTGGCCTCCTACAGCTGATGATCTTTCCCTGGAAGGAGCAGAACAAATTATTCCTGTATCATTATATAATGTGTTAGCTTGGATGATCGGAGCATCAGACGATATTTGCCTAGATCGTTTTGTGAATACTTCAGAAGATGTTAAATGCAAATTGCTGTCAATATCACAAGATATTCTATATTTGGCATCAAAATGAAGAACACCAACTCCGAAACATTATGCTTTAGCGATGACAATTCGACATTGGACAGGGTCTGCCAGTCTCATCAGCTTATTGAATGGCTTGGGACATTGTGTATCTCATTCCAAGGTCCTAGAACATGATACCGCCATAGCCACTGTTCAAATTAACAGAGATGAAATTGTTCCTAATGGATTCACAAAGAATTTACCAGCAACTTTAATTTGGGACAACAATGACTTCACTGAAGAAACTCGGTCTGGAGAAGGGTCGACACATAATACAGATGGCATTTTAGTCCAGCGTGTTCGTATGGATATTTCAACGAATGCTTGTGATTCTATTAACATTGATAAAACTAGAAAACGTTCTGTTGACCCTCCATTAATTGACATTCAACCATTTCATAGTACCAAGCGACATGGGCCATTGAAGATGGATATGCGCACGACAGACAGGGCTTCGGTTCCACGGTCATACCTTACCCTAGACATTGCATTTTGTTTGTCAAAGTTGCCCGAGGTCAGTGAACAGGTTCTTCCAAGTTGGACAGGATTTAACATGTTGTTGAAATCTACAGACATTCCACCTTTATCCAAGATAGCATATCTACCTGTGATTGATGCCAGCCCCACCAATCTGTCAACGGTTTACACCATTCTATTACGCAGTGTAGCTATTGCAGATAGTCTGGAACTGAAAACTATTGTTGTCGTATTTGATCAGGCAATTTATGCTAAAGCACAGCAAAATAGGTGGCAGAATCGAGTTTTTCAACAGCGATTGGTAGTGCGGTTAGGCGATTTTCATACTTCCATGTCATTTCTTGCCATTATAGGGAAGCGTTTTCAGGACTCTGGATTTCAGGATATTATAATAGAGTCAGAGATAGTGTCATCTGGATCTGTGAATGGTGTTATGTCAGGTCACCATTACAACAGAGCTATGCGTGCCCATAAGCTGATGTTTGAGGCATTACAGAGACTGAGGTGGCAAGCATTCATTAAAGTTCTTAGTACCGAAGAGGCGGCTGAAGCCATAAATGTCACAAAACAATTGAATCGTGAGGGGCCATGCTCCACATTTTCTGAGCTACTAAAAGAGACACACGTGTCAGCTTTGTTTGAAAGGTATGAGGCTTTCATCCAAAAGGAACGAGAAGTTAATCCTACATTTGATTTCTGGAGTTCGAACTTGGACATGGTTGGAGTTCTCCTTCAGTTTTTGCGTACCACAAGGGAGGGATTATGGAATCTTCATTTGGCTGCACTCAATTCAATGCTTCCATGGTATTTTGCATATGACCGTATAAATTATGCAAGGTATCTTCCTGCTTATATCGCTGAGATGGAAAAGCTTGAAAGTGACCATGGAGAAATACATTCTGCTTTCTTGGACGGAGACTTTGCTGTACAACGACAAGACAGGTACGGATTTAGTCAGAATGCTTGCGATCAGTTAATTGAGCAAACCCTCAACCGTGACTCAAAAACTAAAGGAGGAATGACCGGGATAACCATGAATAAAGGTGCTGTGAATCGGTGGATTCTGTCCCACCATGAAAGAGCTGCAATATCAAAGGCATGTAAGATAATGGCGGGGAGAGATGACAACTCTAGACTGAGAAAGGATCTGGACAAATCTGGCATGAGCAGAGACGAATCTAGCATTCAAGCCATCACAGATACTATTGAGTCGATGGTTGATCCCTTTACATATGAGGGAGAGGATTTTATCAACATTTCTTCTGGAGTTGTTGCACCAAATGGCACTAAGGCCAATCTCCTTAATGCTTTTGATACCGGGAAGACTGCCACAAACAATTTTTGTGCTGAAAGACTTCAGAGTGATTCAACTATCGACTTATTTACACCTATTAAAAGCCAGAAGCTTCAAACCTTCAGTACAACTACAGGGAAACGATTTATCTCTAAGGTACAATCTGAAACTGTAACATTGAAAGCCAGTAGTGAGCTATTCAGTCGACTTTTGCTAGTAGGTAAATCACGAGATATTGATCTTCGCGAGCTATTGTCACATTCTCTCACTCCAGTTCCAGCTTCACTCAGTACATATGATGGGCTAAATGTGAAAACAAACAAAGCCAAATTAATGCATGAATTAGAGAGCAGTGTGCCTAATGTTCATCGAGATGCAGTGTCGCACAATTGTGTTTTAGTCATTGATGCAATGGCCTTTCTCCAGACAATTAATCAAGTACCAAAGACATTTGGAAAACTAGCTGAACAATTACTTAAATCGCTCTTATCTCTTGGTAGACAATATTGTTGCAAGCGAATTGATTTTGTAGTTGACCGATATCCTACAATTAGTATTAAAAACTGTGAACGTGCTCGTCATGCAATTACTGGTGTTCAAGTTATCCACATTAACAACCCTGACCAAAAAACACCAAAACAATTCAAGAAATTCCTTTCTAATGGAGAGAATAAGGAATCATTAATTGAGTTTCTTTTCATGACTTGGAAAAACTGTGACATAGAACTTCTTTCGGACATCGAAATCTTAATCTGCCATGGTGAACACTGCCATTCGCTGTCTGCTACCAATGTTGGAAGGGTTATTGAAGTACCAGAACTCCACTGTGACCACGAGGAAGCTGACACCAGGCTTCTGTTGCACGCAAAGCATGCTTCGGCAACACATCAGCATGTTGTGATTAGGAGCCCAGATACTGATGTCCTGATCTTATCAGTTGCATTTGCTCACAATATTCCTAGCACTCTTTACTTCTTGACCGGAAGTGGTACAAGTACAAGGATCGTGAATGTCACCACCATATCTCAGAGTTATGGGTATAAGAAATGCGAGGCTATTCTCGGAGTTCATGTGTTTACAGGATGTGATACTGTTAGTGCATTCAGAGGGAAAGGGAAGGTGAAAGCCTTGAAACTTATGCTTGATTCTCCTGAAGCCTGTGACGATTTCCAAAAGCTTGGGACTGATTGGATTTTATCAGATGAGATTTTATCAAGGTTGGAACCATTTGTTTCGCTTCTGTTTGGACAAAAGAACTGTAGTGATATAAATTACGCTCGGTACAATGTATTCAGACTTAAATGTTCCACTGACGCGGCTCTTCCATCAAATAAAGACTGTTTACAATTTCATGCAATGCGTGCTACGTACCAGGCTGCTATATATCGCAGGGCACTTCAGAACATTATATCTGTACCATCTCCTGATGGTTATGGATGGATCCTAGATGACGAAGGTGCGCTTACGTTTGAGTGGATGTCACTAGCACCTGTACCCATAAATGTTTTGAAACATGTGCATTGTAAGTGTCGAAAACGTGGGTGTCAGACCCAGGTCTGTTCATGCCGAAAAGCAGCATTAATCTGTACTGACCTATGTAGCTGTGATGACTGTCAAAATTCTACATGTACAACACCCGAACTAGGTGGAGATGGCGATAGTGACTCGGATGAGGACTTGGATTGTTAACAGTAAGTCGCATATCTCTATTTTCAGGCCAGGCACGGTAGAACTGGGGTGGGTGGTGCTGATGTCATAGGCAGCAACAGCGCCAAGACAAATTAGTTTCAAAATATTCAACCACTTCCCTGTATAATTAACCTGAAATTTAGGTTCTGAGAATTCAGGTTTCGGGTTAAATAAATCTTGCAATTATAAAATATCCAAGGGAGAATCCGAGAATCAAAGGGCGGGCTGTTAAGACAGGTGGTCATTTAGTAGAGGTCAAATGTATTGTTTAATTGAATTTGGGAATTGAGGAAAGTGGTTTATTAATGAAGGTGCCTCGTTTAATAAAAATGGTCTTTAGACTTGAAAGCATATTTGACAGTTTATAATTTTATAATTTTCCTGGACACCCCTTGCAAAAGGAGGGCGAACCTCCCCTTGACATAACACAGTTCAGCAACCCCCCCCCCCCCCACCCGGCCCCTAATAGGAAAATGTGTCTACCGTGCCTGGTGTTATTAAAAAACTTACCAACCTAGAAGGTATATGCTTTTTAACTGATTATTTGTTGGAAATATAACATAAATCTCTTAACCATATATTTAGAATGTGACTTTATTGCGTCATTTATGACGAGATAGTAGGTGGCAAAGAATGGTCTCTGTCAAATTAATGTGCAAACCAATTAGTGGGAACATTTTATTTTTGGAATCTACATATATTTATTGTTTGGCAACAATGGTTTTCAAGTTGCCCCGCAAAAGTTGCAACGACATTGGATTTCTAGCTACATATTTGGTACTCGGTCCACGGCCTATAGCCCGTGAACATATCCAAGATTTTCGCCTGCATGTATGTGTCATTATATGTAGGCCAGTACGTGACAGTTTTTGATAGGACGCTAGTCATCTCACGCGATATTCCTTACATTTTTTTGTAGTAGAGCGATGTAGTATAAATGTAAATGTTAATGTACATTCGGCTAAAATGTGTTCCGGATTTGCGGGCGCATGTTGCGGATGGCAACAACTATATGCACATGCCTGAACACGCATACACGCCAAAATGCACGCGTAGATGTGCGGCCGCATGTGGGCGCGTGTTGCGGATTTGCGAACTCGTGTTATGGATGTTGACTTGTTAACTTGTTGCGGATGGCAACAAGTATATGCACATGCCTGAACACGCATACATGCCAAAATGCATGCATACATGTGCGGCTGCATGCGGGCGCATGTTGCGGATTTGAGGGATCGTGTTGCGGATGGCAACAACTATATGCACATGCCTGAACACGCATACACGCCAAAATGCATGCGTAGATGTGCGGCCGCATGCGGGCGCGTGTTGCGGATTTGCGAACTCGTGTTATGGATGTTGACTTGTTAACTTGTTGCCGATGGCAACAAGTATATGCACATGCCTGAACACGCATACATGCCAAAATGCATGCGTACATGTGCGGCCGCATGCGGGTGCGTGTTGCGGATTTGAGGGATCGTGTTGCGGATGGCAACAAGTATATGCACATGCCTGAACACGCATATACGCCAAAATGCATGCGTACATGTGCGGCCGCATGCAGGTCGCGTGTTGCGGATTTGCGGCCGCAGTACATATATTCCTATAAACGGTACAAATTCAATCCATTTTCTCATTCCAGTTTAAACATCGCAAAGTGGTTGGATGTGTAACTGCAGAGTAGTTAGGTAGCATTAGGCAGTCAGATTTCATCTCACGCGATATTCCTTATATTTTTTGTAGTAGAGCGATGTGGTATAAATGTAAATGTTAATGTACATTTGGCTAAAATGGCCAGCAGTACAAACTTTGACGGATCAGACACTGGGTATGTGCGGTGTCGTTGGTGTTCCGTCGACATCCGCGACACCATATGCCGACGGTCGAAACACGAGAGGGTTTGTAGGCATAGGATCAAGAAAACAGAACCTAAAGAGATGGTGTACACCTGCAAGGAGTGCTATTGTCTATTACCAATCAAACAGTATCCGCATGGGTGTCCTGTAATCGGTGATACTCTGACTGATATACAAAAAGCAAACATGACGCAGCTTGTTACCAAACTGACAACCACGCCTATGCGGATCTGCGAAGACTGAGACCTATCTCAAAACACGGCCCTTTTCGGGGCCCACAAATCATTCGAAAGAGAACTCTTTATCTGTTCAAAAAAATAAATAATGTAATAAAGTTTTTACACACAACAAACCTCTTCACACATGCAAGCACACATTCTGATCCGTCAAAAGTGGTCGATGGACGCTACTGTTCTAAATGGGCATCTGTATGCTATTGTTCGTGGTCGATTAATGCATTGCCATTGACAAGGAATGCATTTTGTCCATATTTTTGAAAATTTAATAATTAAATGACTGCCATTTTAGAGACATAAATACGATAGAAAACACTATCTATATAATAGCATAGGAAAAATTACTGTGTACGTGTCTGATTTTTGAAAATAAAATGACTGTGGAACACATTTTGCTGGCCTAGATAGCATTCCTCCCTCCTCCTTCGACCTCCGTTATAAAACCACCTCTCTCTTACCTAACATCGCCTAATAAGAAATTAAAATTTACACAGTCAAATCGTTTTCAAAATATTCAGCAACCAAAAAATGTATTCAGCAACCAATCAAAATATTCAGCAACCGATTATCATAATAGTCAGCAACCAATTATCAAAATATTCAGCTACCACTCAAATTATCAAAATATTCAGCAACAAATTATCAAAATATTCGTACATCATGCATACATTGTAAACAAGTACGCTAGCATCGCCCTCATAATCATCCAGCAATATCAACTAAGGAGGAATACTATAGCATTCCGCCTCAACTGACACAGGCAGTCAAATTATTTTCAAAATATTCAACAGTTTACCTGTATGGTATCGATGAAAATGAGATACATATTCATCGGTGAAAGGGTTAACTTCTTTTTAACCCGTGAAGCAATCCATCACCACCAAGTCTTGGTTACCATTCCAACCGTACATACCATTAATAGATTATTTTTAATATTTTGATGCTAATCTGTCTGGTAGCTGTTGCTAACTAACAGCTTACGGACAGTCACTAAATATTCTACAGTTTACTAATAACGTTAACGACGAAACAGTCAAATTATTTTCAAACATCAATACCGTAATTCCTCATACATCCTCAACCTCATACGACCTCCATTATCGGAACACCTCTTAAACTCTATTATTTTACATTACCATACATTACTCTCTTATTATTTTTACATTATCTACCATGGTAGATAACCGCGGAGGGGGGCACACCGCCACTACGTTCAAACGTAAAATACACAACTTTCATACTTTTAAGGGTTAACTAATTCAAAATAATAGAACATTCCAGAGCGAATCTACATGTGCGGCTGTTCGTCATTGTTATCGAGAAAAACGTGTGCAGCTGTTCGCCATTGTTCTCTAGAATGCGTGGCGTTCTGTGCGCCATTGTTCTCAACATTCCATTCCGCAACCTTTTCTTTTGTTCTCCTGAAAAACCCATTGTTCTCGAAGACCCCCTGCTGGGAAGAACAATAACGCTCAGCCGCACCCATAACTACTTATATATACTAATACTACATAATAGTATGCTTCTTGGAGTATGAGTCTCTACTATTATGCAGTAAATATTACATAAAAAGAGACGACTCAGACCCACTCAGGCGCACAACGATGTACATTACTATCATTTACAGTGGGAACGCATATGGTTGGTGGATGGATGGGTGGATAGATGGATGGATGGATGGATGGAAGTAAGTTTAGATGGATGGAGGGATAGAGTGGTAGAGTAGTTTAGAGAGGGTGGGTGGAATGATGGAGTGGTGGATGGATGGGGTATTTTTGAGTGAGAATGGATGGATGAGTGGTAGTGGGATGGGTGGGTGGGTTTATCTACCCATCCATCCATCATTCTACACACTCACCATCCATCCATCTATCCATCATTCTACCCGTCCATCAATTTGCGCATCGAATCCCGGACATACTCTCACCCGGACAAAATCAGTACTGAAAATGTGGATTTGATAGATCGTTGCTGTCGGAGAAGCTGTGTACGCCGGACGCGTCACACCCAACGGGTAATACTAGTTAGTTAACAACGTGTCTCTGCATAGGCCTATAGAACAGTATAACACGTCTGGATCAGCTGTTATGACGGTAATGTCAGAACTGGATTACCACGTGCGTACAGAGAAATAACCGGCTAACTCGCCTGTTAAGGACACCCGAAGATGTGAAAACCCAGAAGCGAAGAATTGTCTAATCTAAAAACAATGGATTGACATCCCCCACCCACCCCCCCACCCCACACACACACACGTACGCGCGCGTGCACATACATACGCGCACGCACACATGCACGTACATACACACACGCTCACACACACGCACGCTTACACACACGCGCACATACACAGGCTCACATACAGGCGCACGCATGCACACAGATACGGCACGTATATACACAATTTAATGCACGCAAACTCGCATGTAAACACACATATACACACACGCACAGGTGTACTAACGCACGCACGGGTGTACTAACGCACGCACGGCCGGCCGAACCTAATACGCATGTGCAGGTGCAAAGATATGTGCACATGCAGACGTACATTCATGTAAGAATGCAAATACACACATACATACTCATGTAAATATGAAGGACTGTACATGGCTGTCTACTTACACGGATATGATAGGTCGTAAGAGGTGAATAGGTAGATTGATCGATCGATTCAATCAATCATAGAATGAATGAATGAATGAATGAATGAATGAATGAATGAATGAATGATTGAATGAATGAATGAATGAATCCGTCAGTCAATCAATCAAACAATCGATCAGATAATCAATCAAGCTATCGATCGGATAATGAATCAATCAGCCATTCAGTCGGCTAAGCAATCAATTAGACACTAACAAAAATTGTGACAAAATAATAAAAATCGGTTGCTGACGTTGATTGAATGCTATTGTGAGATTAGTCATTATCAGATAGTATATTTTGCAAACTGTACTAAATCTCAATATTTGGACACTTGTTTCTAGCTATTTACTGGATGATAAATACAAATCATTTAGCCAATAAGAATATTTTTATTTTTGCGAAATTAAATCAACCAATTCCTTATTTACACAGTAGATTTAGAAGCATCGATATCCAGTTCATACTCTTATTGGGGAATGGGGGGGGGGGGGTGGGGGGAGGGGGGAGTCAAATGGCAAATGCGTTTAATTTTAACCAATCATAATATTGATGAATAAAGCAATTCGACCAGTACATAAATCAATCATGAAAATATCACTAAATTCAAATGAGCTTTTTAAACACGCGTGTATGTGTACCGCCCCAATAACCAATCGGATACGTTGCTAACGGACCTGATCCATGTACCAAGTGTATATTGGCGAGTCTGTTGGTCAAAGCGCAGGCCCATTTACCAATTGCATGTCGGAACAAGGACCATATACCAATTGTAGGCGTGGTCTATAGCATGTGGATAACCGCAGCGGCAATACTTCATAGCGGTGTCAAATATAAATATACGAAGCTATGATAGAATGTTATATTAACTTGTTTTTTGCCCAATTTTGAGATGTATTTCCGAGGGGTTTCCCTCGAAATCTCGATGGAACACTATAGGTTTTCTACGATAGTCCGACGATTTCCTATTGAGACTAGGTAACTTTGAAAATTTTAAGGGAATCGGTCGATAAATAAGAGCTGGGAATATACTTACTTTTGCCCCTTATTTGAATCCGGTGTGTTTTCACGGTATCGAGAATATACATTCACAACGTAATTCCGACACTAAGTATTCCACTGTTCCGGGAATTCAAACCTAAAAGTACATCAAGTTCTGGCCTATCTACGGGCGACGTGGTGTTCGCATCGCGCGTCCTGCAGGGGGTGGGGTGTGTGGGGGGGGGGGGAGCGACGCGGTAGCAAGGGCAATTATGGAACACCGTAGCATAATGATCGTTTATACATATATAAATTTGTCTGCTTAATCCTGATCTCATGGTTTATATACACTTATATACATTTCTGTCTGCTTGATGCTGTTTTAACACTGTCTGCTTAATGTTGGTGTACACATATATACATGTGTCTGCTTAATCCTGGTTTCGTGGTTTATATACACTTATATACATTTCTGTCTGCTTAATGCTGTTTTAACACTGTCTGCTTAATGTTGGTTTATACATATATACATGTGTCTGCTTAATCCTGGTTTCGTGGTTTATATATACTTATATACATTTCTGTCTGCTTAATGCTGGTTTTTAACACTGTCTGCTTAATGCTGGTTTTTAACACTGTCTGCTTAATGTTGGTTTATACATATATACATTTGTCTGCTTAATCCTGGTTTCATGGTGTACATGTATATATAATTATATACATTTCTGTTTGCTTAATGCTGGTTGTTAACATTTGTCTGCTTAATCCTGGTTTTTATATATACTTGTATACATTTCTGTCTGCTTAATACAGGTTTATACCACTGTCTGCCTAATGCTGGTGGATACATATATACATTTGTCTACCTAATACTGGTTTCATGGTGTGTATATGCATTTGTCTGCCTAATGCTGATTTCATGATTTATATACACCTGTGCAAAGGTTAAGCACCAGCAAAAACAATAGAACGTAGAAACATGATGGTACAACTAGGCTGCCATACTTTTTGTCCCCGCGTTAGCTGACATAATTCCAAGTACGAAATGCACATGCATGCATGACTTCACGCCGCTTGATGTCCGTGCGTGGCGGGAAACAGCACACGTGTTCAGTTATGTAAAAGTCCAGTTTGAGGTGTAGAACATTACATACAGATTTAGGCGACAAGATTAGGAATTTTGTGTTCATGACCGTGGTTTATTTGTACAGAGAGAATTAGCTCCTGATTGTGAACCGCTATGGCAAGACGAAGGTTAAGTGATCGTGTGAAATGGCAAATAATAGGCATGCATACCACTGGTATGTCATGCAGAGAGATTGGCAGACAGCTGAACATTAACCATACTGTAATCAGTCGTTTGATTGCAAAACATGGGCAAACTAACGAGGTGAAGGACAGGCCTAGATCTGGAAGACCGAAGAAGACTACTGCCCGTGATGATCGAGCCCTAGTACGCCTTGTTAGGAGATCTCCATTCACCAACAGCAGAGTGCTCAGCCAGCAATGGGAAATGCGCAATAGAGTGTCAATGTCTACCGTCAAAAGGAGACTGTATGCTGCTGGCATGAAAGCTAGGAGACCTGTCAGACGTCCTCTCCTCACTGCACACCACAAAGAGGAGCGTCTGAGGTGGTGCAACGAAAGAAGACACTGGAACATGAGATCCTGGAGACGGGTACACTGGTCCGATGAAAGTCGGTTCCTGCTTCATGCCACAGATGGTCGAACTCGTGTATGGAGGTCCAGACGCACGGCGTACGACCAACGTAACATCATGGAAGAAGTTCCATTTGGTGGAGGTTCCGTTATGATATGGGGGTGCATCTCATTTGATTGTAAGCTGGATCTGTTGAGTGTACCTGGAACACTAAATGGACAAAGATATCAAGATTCCATACTGGATAGAGTTGTGGTCCCTCATTTTGTAAATCATGCACCTGGAACCCACCCTATATTCATGGATGACAACGCCCGACCACATCGTGCTAGAGCTGTGCATGAATACCTCTGCCAGAATGCCATCGAAACCCTACCATGGCCAGCAAGGAGCCCTGACATGAATCCTATTGAGCATATCTGGGACATTCTGGGAAACATGGTGAGAAGGAGGGATCCTCCTGTGCAGAACCTACAGGAATTAACAGACGCACTCCATCTTGAATGGCAACGAATACCACAATGGCGTATCAGTCAGTTGGTGACCAGCATGAGACGTCGTGTCCAGGCCGTCATCCAGGCACAAGGTGGATATACCCGGTATTAATAATGACAGTCTCAAACTCGTGTACAGATGTTAAACTTCGTTTTCAGACACCATTAATGACAATCTAGCCACGTGTGTCAACTGTAGGGCAATAGTTGTCAGTTGTGTCAACGTAACCATATTCAGGCCTCGTTTTCAAGTTCAAACAAAAACATACAGTGTTTCCCCACCATCATAATCAGCATTCCTCTAGTTGCATTATTACGTCTTGCACTAAGATGGATGGGTACATAAATGTTTATGCTATTGCTTTCTTCATAGCACATGAATATACCCTCGCATGTGCGTAAAAATAGGGTGGTGCTTAACTTTTGCACAGGTGTATATTTACTTATATGCATTTCTGTCTGCTTAATGCTGGTTTTTATCACTGTCTGCTTAATGCTGGTTTATACATATATACATTTGTCTGCTTAATGCTGGTTTATACATATATACATTTGTCTGCTTAATGCTGGTTTTATGCATATGGATTTTAAGTAGACACCAAATCGTGTATATTTTATATTATTGATTTAGTTGATTAACTGGATTCATACGTTAGGCTAAATAAAATTTGTACTTAGAATTTGCTGTTTGAATTAATATATCTGCCATAAGTAAAGATATACAAAATTGTCTGCTTAATGCTGGTTTTTAGACACTGTCTGCTTAATGCTGCAATTAGATATATATATATATATATATATATATATATATATATATATATATATATATATATATATATATATATATATATATATATATATATATATATATATCCCTCAAGGCAGTGGCTGGTGGTTTGGCTGCTAGTTCTTGGAAACCCATTTGGATTGTTGATGCCTGGGGGAAGGTGGCTGTAAACCATTATTAGACCTAGTTATTGATCGGATGCAGATCCCTCCGGCGACAATTAGCAATGCCAGGACCGTCAAATAGCCTGCGGATAATTCAGCTTGGATAAAAGAACTTTTTAGCACTTGTTTTCTGAATTGAATACAAATTTGTCAGCTTGTATTTGACAGACCTCCTTTGTGCGGTAGTTTGTGTTCATGTATAGAATGGGGTTGCTGTAACCTATTGCTATCTAATGCAGCAACCACTGGTGTAAATTCCTTTGAAATGTGTTTGATTATGGGTGTGTACGGAGGCATGTGAAAGCAATGCACCCATGAAAATTGGGTGGATTTGGTAGGGTGCGTGCGTGCGTGCGTGCGTGCGTGCGTGCGTGCGTGCGTGCGTGCGTGCGTGCGTGCGTGCGCGCGTGCGTGCGTGCGTGTGTGTATTGTGTGTGGGGGTGGGGGTTGGAGGGGATATGATACGGTATTGCGATACATAGTCCATAAAATTCGTGACATATCATATACCCTCATGTTACAAAACGGTTTTGTCTGTGAGATGACGTGATTCTCGGCACAATGGTGGGTGGGGGGGGGGTGCAATTGACAACGAAATTTCCGACAGCACGGAATTTTTTTTATACGGATACAGGCTTTTGTAATGGGGAATTGACCTGGAGGATGGTCACGGAGGGGTGATCCCCTCCCTATGTTGGGACGTTCGGGGGGTCATCCCCCGGGAAATTTTCAAAAGTATATGCTCTGAGAAGCGATTTCCTGCATCCTGAGTGACAAATGAGCATCTTTGTTACACTTGCAAACAAGAGTAGTCGGGGATTGCAAACCCTCACCCCTCCCATTTTTGCCATAGTTTTCATTTCAAATTTTCCGGATTTTTTCGGATTTTCTTACTTCGGATCGGCGTGACGACGTCAAATTGTTGATATACTCGTCTACGCTAACCAGTATTCTTATGCTAAAATTTGGGCAGAATCAGACAGGTGGTTTTCAAGATATGAAGTGATCTAAACGTTGATCCGACCCTGATCCAGTTATAGTAGGGCCGGATCGGGATCAACGTCTGGCCTCTCCCATCTGGACCACACACCCTTTGTTGTGTCTAATTTTCAGGCCGATCAGACCAGCATTTTATGAGATATCGCTGCGGACGGGACCAGCAGCCAAACACACAGACACATAGACAAACTATTGAATGACAATTAAAGGATAACTAATCTGAACTATTGATAGCTATTCAGGTGATCTAATATGCCAGTCATAAGCTATGCAGGACATACATGTTGCTACATTTCTACAGCTGTGATGATTCACTTTTCAACCAATCAGAAAAATCCTAGCTTGCCTGCCTCGGGAAATAGCTGAGTCATAGAGGCGCCAGCTATAGTTTGGCATATAAGCAATGTGGTATAAAAGCAATCATACAGGTAAGCGGTTGAATATTTTGAAACTAATTTGACTGGAAGTTGTTGCTGCCACAACGAGATGAATTTTACGTAATAAAGAATGTAATGCAATGACACTTACATGACATCACACACTATCTCTTGAGGAGACAAAATGGCGCCGATCACTGTTCAACATTTACGCGATATTACAAAGTAGATAATTGTGATACAGAAACGGGAATGTGTCAGAATATGAATGATATGGAATCTATAAACCATAATCTATCGGAGCAGTATAACAATTGATATGAGATTAGCATCGCTTTAATGTAGTACCTAATGTTGTGGACATCGCGCGATCATATGAAGTGTGGTTATCGTTAGCCTGATGCTAATCAGCAGATTATTGCTTTCGGTTTATCTGAATTTATTTACAATAAAATGAGCACGCAATATGATTTTCAAAACAGTTCTTCAATTTCATTACTAAGTCTAATGTTGACGACAATTACAAACAAGTGCAACGAGCAATTAGTTGCGACCCCAGCGATTTTTCAATTTTGTCAAAATTTGTGACAGACAGTGACAGGCAGGCAGACCGACCTCTACTAGCTGTTGGTCAAATGTCACTGACACGTGCATAATCGGGCGAAATGTACATGTATTCATTTTCGATCAGAAAAGCGTATACGTTACCTAGCTAATTTATTATTAGAGTGAGCATATGCATATACTCACTCTATAGTGTAGTTACTAGTTAGGTAACAATATTGAAAGCTAGCTGGTTATTTGCCGAAAAATTTGACAAAATTGCTATTGCCTTGAGTCCTTAACCAGTCGTGAACGCGCAAAATCATTATCCTGTAGCTGCAACTAGCAGCTAGTATATGTCTGTCTGTCAAGTTCAAGTTCAAGTTCAAGATTATTTATTTTGATATAGAATATACATTTACAGTTTCACAACAGGTAGTCCACCAAAGGCAGAGCCTATGTGGCGGTGGACCCCTACATATAACATATAACATATAACAACAACAGTATAGGACATGAGAATACTGAATACATACGGTTAACATGTTATAGTCCTATATATACATATAGTTAACTGTCTCGCTGCCAAGCCTCTGCAGTCTACATTTTCCATGGAGCCTAACTCAGGGTATGCTGAGTACCTCTAAAACAATTTGACCAAACGTTGTCGGTGGCTAAGCCACAAGCAACTTTCAGTCAAATTTTTCTAGAATACTCAGCCAATCCAGAGTCATTGCCAATTGGAGTTATTGTCCGCTTCCAGCAGTCCAACAGTTAATAGACGTATGACAATTTACATTTTTACAGGGAAAGACATGACAGAGGGATGTGTGCTTATCTTGCTTAAGTTAATAATTCTATATTACATATTCTTATTATCAATGACAAAGTATTTTTTAGGCTGTGATGGTAGAGTTAGTTGTTTGGTAGTTACCATTATGACAGATATTCTTCTTATTATTAATATTATTATTATTATTATTATTTGTTCTGGTGACTGGGTGCAAGTATGAGAATAGCATGCCATGATGGTGTGTGTTTTCCAGAGTCTAGTAGGTTTCTATAATCTTCTTTTTGATATTCTGCTTAAAGTACTGTAGCTTTATGATGGCTGTGCGTGTGTTTGTGTCTGTATTATTCCATAACTGAATTGCTTTGTATGAGGGTTTTTGTTGTGCTGCTTTTGTTTGGTGGTGTGTTGAATGGAGGTTATCTCTTGTTCTTGTGTTGTGAGGATGCAATTGTGTATTGAGCATAAAAATGTTAGATAAGGATGAGGGTAAGTTGCCATTGTGGAAGTCCCTTAAGATTGTGTATAGTTGGAGCCCTCCTATGTCCTCAAGTTTTAAGACCTTTTCTGATTTAAAGATATCCTGGCCACCTGCTGTTTGTGAAAATAGTTTAATAGATTGCTTTTGCAGAGATTTTAGTTTTTTTAGTCTAGCTTGAGATGTATTAGTCCAGATAGCATTGCAGTAGGTGATGTGAGGAAGTATCATTGTGCAGTACAGGGTTTTAATAATATTAGGTGTTAGATAGGGTTTCAGTCTGCGAATGATGCCAATGCTTTTTGCTACCCTGGTAGTAATAATTTCAATATGCTTCTCCCATGTTAAATTTTTGTCCAGATATACTCCTAAAAACTTAGCATATTGTGCTTCTTGAATTATCTGGTTGTCGATATAGAGGTTTGGGAGAGCTATTTCTTTTAGTTTCTTAGATTTTGTGAATAGTATATAATTAGTTTTTGATACATTTAAGGACAATTTGTTTACTTTAAACCAGTCTATTAATTTTGCCATTTCATTATTGACATTTTTGTATAGAATTTCTATATCCTTGTGGCTGCAGAAAGCATTTGTGTCATCTGCAAAAAGTATTAGTGAGAGATGTTTGCAGACTTTGGGTATGTCATTCATATATAGGAGAAACAGCAGGGGCCCAAGAACTGAACCTTGGGGAACACCACAGACTATATTTTTGTATTCAGAGATAGCCCCATTGAATTGTACACACTGTTCCCTGTTTGACAGGTAACTCTGTATCCAGTTCAATGCAGTACCTCTTATTCCATAGTATGCAAGCTTTTGCAGTAAAATTGTATGATCAATTGTATCGAAGGCTTTGGAAAGATCCAAGAATACACCTAGCGTATGTTCATTATTCTCAAGGGAGGTTGATAATTTTTCTATCATATCCACAATGGCAAGCATAGTAGAGTGTTTTTCTCTGAAACCATATTGAGAAGGATATATGATTGAGTTTTTGTTTAGATATTTAGTAATTCTACTAAAATACAGCTTTTCTAAGAGTTTTGAGAAAAGTGGAAGTACCGAGACTGGCCGATAATTAGTAAAGTCAGATACATCTTTAGCTTTGTATATGGGTGTCTATCTGTCGTTTACCTGAACATATACATATTTGTATGGTTAATGATTGTATTGAAACAGTTCTGTGATATTTATGGCTGCGGTAAGGTAGGCTTATTTTTGTTTATTTCCTGGCCCAAACTACCCTCCCAAGCTCAGCCGAAATTTCCTACAAGCACACATTTTCCGACAAAATATTTGGTGTGGGGCCGTCGCCCTCCACCCCCCCCCCCCCCTCCCCTCATCCCCCCTCCTCCCCCCCCCCCACCCCCACCCCACCCCACCCACCTCTATCTACGCCACTGACAACGTGCAAACTTTGGCATTGCCATGTCATAAACCTATAAAGTCCTTTTTTGCCTTAACAGCTAGTAAACAAACAATTTCAATATAATCACCAAACGCTAAATTCTCATTGTACACTGGCGGCCATACTTCCCTTAAACAAGCTTGAATGGACAACAGTCAACAATTATATTTCTTAACATTTGAGCTAGAGATGAGCTTTTTGTGGAAACAAGGTCATTCAGGATAACCAACCAACAAATTGCCCAATCAGGCTGCCGTGAACAAGCTTAGATCAGTTATTGCACTCGATCATAGAGGGTGGGTACAGGGGGAGGGGGTAAATTCTAAAAAATAGTCTTCTCTTGGTCTACAAAATTACATCTGCATGTGATTTAGTTCATATTCACCTCCATAAATGCTAGGCCACCTGAGAACGTCCAGATTTCAGAATTCCACGGGGGTGGGGGGACCCCCGGGCCTCCCATGTTCACGGGAGTGGGGCACCCCCCCCCCCCTCTCGGCCCCACCACCAATGTGCTCCCCCCCCCACCACCCGCCCCCATCAACCAGAATTTTAGTCCGTCGCCACTACACTGTTTTGTAGGCATTTCTAAAAGTATTGCAACTGCTGTGCAAGATGGCCACTAACCAAATCGACCGATCAACTCTTCAACACTCTTCAATCTCTATGACCCAACATTTCTTCCTATTAAATCATGTTGAAATCGGCATAGTGGTTCCTGAGAAGTCGCTTAGACGGAAAATTTAACAGACGAGTGATGGATGGATGATGGATAGGTAGATGATGGATAATTGATGGATGGGCCATATGGCATAAAGTTAGTTGTATTTTCATGGGACAATACAGCTTAGAAAAATCATAGAAGCTGTCAAATCGAGGAATCTATGTTTAGCTATGGCCAGTCCATCCCTAGCTCCGCTCCACCGACACGTTGCCCGTGTTGGGATCAATCGATCCCTGCACTGTCTGAATCTGGATTTCCAGAAAACTATACAGGTAAGCTGTTGAATATTTTGAAACTAATTTGACCAGGTGCAGCAACAGCGCCCAGTTAAATTAGTTTCAAAATATTCAACAGAATGTTTATTAAATAGTAGACATACAATTTGTACAACATTTGTTTGTGACGACATTCTACACGCCACGCAGTTGATTATAACTTCATATGATTGATGCATAAACTGGAATGGTCCATTAATTGATACCATTTTGTCTACGCATGGGATCTACAGTGTAAAAGGAAGGACAATCCAGAATGGACTGTAGTGTGCTGGCACTATATGGAGAAGGCAACGTCGGCGATGAGATTAAATCTGTTTGTCATGTACGGTGATAATGGTGGAGGCGGGGTTGCGTCCTATGCCACTGCTTGTTCACAACTTCATAAGTAATAAGCACATGACTTTGTGTCAGAACGCATTCTATCAGCATTGTATGTGCACCATTTACGCAGCGCTAATCCGAAAAAGGATAGCAATGATGTCTCTACTTGCTGTACTTACAGTTGGATGGAGGTGCGTGCAACGTTCTTGCAACTGTCGCAGATACCCTGATGTGTTGCGTGAAGATTTTCTGTGTGACAAATTCATAAGTGTTTGATTATGGCCTTGAGAACGCAGCTTACTAAGCCGATGCTGGGTCGATACTGTGCCGATACTGAACGTATCGGCCCAGTATCGGCCCAGCTCCGGCCCAGTAAGCTGCGTTATCTTATACCAATCATTTTTGTAGATGTTCGTCCATTGTATGGATTATGACGTTCTCCATATCAATAGGCAAAGGTTTTGGTCAGGAAATGCATAAAGCAGTCATTCTATGATTGGCCCTGTCATCAGCCAATAAGGAGATGAATGGGAATTAATTCACTAGGATAAATAATTAACGAGAGGGCCTGTAACGCTCACCTGGACGATTAGCATTTGAACTATAATTTGCATATAAATAGACATGGATAATTTTCGGAAAATCCAAGATGGCCATTAAAAGAATTGACAAATCTAAATTCTCATTTGATATGTTGAAGCCGATCGCTATAAGCTCGCTCCAAACACGTCTTGTTGAAATCGGGCCATTCATTAATGATGATTATCATTTTATATGGCTCTGGGAAAATTTTCGGAAAGTTCAAGACGGTCACCAACAAATGGACCAATCAAGGCCAAATCTGGTTAAAATCCACGAAGTTGTTAAGGAGGAGATAAGTTTTGACAATTTCTAAGATTTTCAGCCCCAAAAATTGTCCAAGTAAAATTCTGAAAAGAAATTCTGCAGCCTACTAGGATAGGCTTATTCGAGCTAAATTTAGTTGAAATCTGTCAAGGCCCTAAGGAGGAGAAGCATTTTTTTCAATTTCCAGTACATTTTCATAAAATCTAAAATTTTCGCCCAAGATATCGACCAATTAAGATTCTGAATAGAAATCTTTAGAGTCTACCATCATAGGATCCTTCCAGCCAAATTTGGTCAAAATTCATCAAGCGGTTTAAAAGCGTTAAAAGCAGGCCTGGGGTAAGTTACATTTAAATGTAACTAGTTACAGTTACATTGCACTATGTCAGTTAGAGTTGCAGTTACAGTTACATCTGTTGAGCAATGTAACTAGATACATTCAAGTTGCTTTGGATAATTTACCTAAAGGTACATTTTAGTTACATTAGTTACTTTGTCTGGTAATTATTATGAAGGACTATACGAACATCAATGTCATCATAAAAACTGTAATGTAGTCAACCAAATTGAGATGTATAGTAGAAACAAAATACCACTATAAACACTGATATAATATACTGACAGAACTGAATCCATTTCAGACATAAAATATAAAACCTGCTGAAAATTCATTGTTAAATTTTACTGAATTTTGTTGCTGCCATATGCAATTACAAATTTCAATCAACTTGTTTCCAAAATAATAAGACACTAGTTTAATTCCAGAGCCTTCATAGATGTACATATATATTTCCTCCTCTAATTCTTTCAACCCAGACATGCCATATAACAAAGATTAATCTTATTGGTTGAATGTTTTGAAACTAATTTGACTGAACGCTTTTTTGCGAGAAGTGCATTCTTATAAGTAGCGAACTTTCGTAGCCGTAATCGTTAGTTTATCACTTACTCTAACACTAGCCTCAAAACAAAAATTTGACAGCTCTGGATAAATAAGAAAAGCGTGATCGTTAAATACAGGTGAAATATAAATTTCTCATACAAAGAGCAGTAACTTATATCGCTGGACAGCTACTGCAATGCTATCTGGAGCAATACATATCAAAATAAACTAAAAAACCTAAAATCACTACAAAAGCAATCTACCAAACTATTTTCGCAAACAACAGGGGGACAAGACACCTTCAAAAGGAACAAAATCCTAAAACTCGAAGACATTGGAAGGGTTCAATTATATGCAATTCTAAAGGACTACCACAATGGCAACCTACCCTCGTCTCTATCCAATTTTTTTTCAATAAATACAGACATACGCACAACACAAGAACAAGTTCCAACCTACATGTCATATACCACCGAACAGAGGTAGCCACACGAACGCCATCCTACCAAGCAATACAACTATGGAATAATACAGATACAGACATACGCACACAAATTCTCACGTTAAAATCATCCAGAAAATTCATCAAAAACAATTATTGACAACTACTAGAAACCACACCACTAACCACCCCCACCATGGCCATTACACAACACAGCTCTGGGACGACTTGGAATGCTTCCGGAGTGAGCTGAGGTGTCCTGTTGGGCATTCTGGGCACGGTGATGGAAGACATTGCTTCCCAAAGTGACGGTGCCTTCCAATCCGATTGTGCTCGGAGTGCTCAGCGGAGCACTTCTCACTAATTAACATGTTAACTTACTGTCTTGACCTGGAGGCATGCCAACTTCTTTTAGCATTATTAATTCTATTATGAGCTGTGCTGCAGTCTAACTATTCAAGGTACCTGTTCACCGGAACAGAACATCAAATGTAAAACTGTATAGGAGTAATAATAATAATAATAATAATAATAATAATAATAATAATAATAATAATAATATGGTAATATATAATAGATGAGCTCCCCCGCCCCGCCCCCCCCCCCCCTCCCTTCCTCTCCTACCCTCCATCCCTTTATGTTCACTGTTGTATCCTACATGTGTGTACCTACTGTTCATATAGTATCACGTAATATATGTTTGTTTATGTTACATCCTATTATATATGGTATAATATATTGTGCAATTAATGTTTATATGTTAGGGGTCCACCACTTCATAGGCTTGCCTTTGGTGGACTGCCTGTTGTAATCTTCAATGCTGACGACTAAAAACGAAAATAAATAAGCTTGAATCTTGAATCTTGAATCTTGAATCTTTATATACTATTGAAATATTGAATGAAGTCTTGGTTGCTATCAACAAGGTCATGTGAAAGCTATCACCCAATGAGGTTATCATTGTGCTTAATGACCTACTCAGTGGCACTGGGTATTGGATTAACCCTCTTCTTGCCTCATTCTGAGATATAGCATTCAAGCGAATTACGATGGATCGCATCATTAGAGAGAGTATGGAGATACCTGAAGGAGCCTTCAGTCACTCTGTAACCACAATACACAGCAAACATTGGCTGTAAAAAGTTCATCCTACTACGATTCCCTTCAAAGAAGGAAAGAGCAATAGTAATGCAAGGAGGTAGGTATATGTAATTAGTAAAACATAAGACCAGACCCTCCGGGCCATCTGGTCGTTTCATTCTACAGCATTTATAAATTTATCAGCTATATACCAAAATGGTTGATGGCTTGACTTTTATCAATGGCATTGTCATTGTCATTGACATATCACCACACATATGTGAATTCGTGGTCCAGAGTACCCACCCATCATATGACGTCATAATGAACTGCGCGATGTGTAGAATGACATCATAATGAATGATGTCATGAATGATGTCGATAAGTACGTCACGAACGCATATTTGAAGACGGTCTATGCGTTGTCCAAATTGTTTGCTTTTACTATTTAATACATATTATGTTGAATATTTTGAAACTAATTTGACTGGGCGCTGTTGCTGCCATAGGCAGCAACAGCACCCAGTCAAATTAGTTACAAAATATTCAACAGCTTTCCTGTATAGTTTTCAGGAAATTGATAGCTAGGGCATTTGGGGATCGATCAATCCCAACACGGCGAGTTGTGGGTGGAGCTTAGCTAGTGATGGGCGGGGCATAGCTAAAAATGGAAAGGTCCATTGTCCTGGGCTTGAGTATAAATGCTGAGCAATGATGACCTAAGCTAGCCTAATCAATAGCATATATAAAGAAAAGAACAGGACATGCTGTTAACACATACTGTGGCAGACTTGAACTTTCTTTACAATTCAACATTTGCTGTTTTTAATCCTTTTAACCCTTTAACACTAAAGCTCGACAAAACAGCTTTTGCAGTGGTTTTGAGAAATGCCCATTTTCAGACAAATATAAGGTATTTTTGAAAATTTACCACTGGAATAACTGGCTCAATAAATAAGCCAGTCATTTCATTGGCAAATTTTCAAAAATAATCTCATGGTCTGCAAATGGACATTTTCTATGAGAAAACTAGTTTTCTTCAACAAATTTAATCTTTAAAAGGTAACAAACGGTTAATTCTATAATGGTTTAGTATTTGAACAACCTGTTTCTAAGCTAAATTGTAGATTAATGTCAAAGCTGTATACTATTGTGATCAAAGGTTGTTGCCTGATGTACCGATAACATTCAGATTATCATTGCTAAAATATCACATACAGAGAGTGGGTTAACCCTTTAATGGTAAAGATTGGTCAAGAAATGCCTGTTTTGTAGGCTACAAGATTCATATTTGAAAATTTGCCACTGGAATGACTGCCCCAATAATCAAGCCAGTAATTCCAATGGCAAATTTCTAAAATAATTATCACTGGCGCTTGGAAATAAAGTTCTTGCCCATGGCATCTTCCAGTAAAATTATCTTCAATATATTCAACAGCTTACCTGAATGATTACATTGAAATTGGGATATTGGAGTGTCACGTGTATAAGACATGTAAGAGTAGCTATGCCACAAATTATGAAAATTGTAATAAATTTGGTAAAAAAGTTTGAAATGTAACTGAAAAGTAACTGAAATTTCAGTTACTTTTGCAATGTAACTGGTTACATTTCAGTTACTGTAACTAAAATAATTCTTCAGTTACACGTTACTTCAGTTACATGAAAAATGTAACTAAGTTACAGTCAGTTACAGTTACAATTCTCCTTCGATCAATACTTACCATTATATTACTCTTGGATAATACACGCTAACTAGCTGCTCTGGGAATCTAGATTTAGACAGGTTTACCGGCTCTTGGAACAGGGTACCGGCTCCCAACAACCGGGTACCCGTCTGCCAGTGAGACTCATTCTTGTTTGCATAGCAACAAGACCAATACATGCTTTTTGCGCATTGAAATAATCTTAGTTTTCTTAAAGTTTAAATCTTTGTGCCTAATTAAGCTAGTTTTCGCGCCAGGAATTATTGGATTACCATGGAAGGAGATACTGAAACTCAGGTTGTATTCTTTCATGTTATTCTCTAGCATATATGGATACTTAAGTCTCTAAAATTTCGTCTGTGTTGCATGTCCCAATTTATGACCCCGAATCTGGGACGTGTGGTTACAACGAAGTATGCCAGATAAGATCGCCTCCTTTAATCCCAACAGCGAGCGGCAGTAATATAAAATTGGATGTTGGCTTTACGGTTTTTAACACCAAAATCGGCGGGGGTCGTTCTCCGTATTATCCGAGCGGGTAACGTCACACCCGTGTTGTTTCTTAGATTTGTTATGGTCAAGGAAATGTTTCATTAATTCGCGCATCTTATTCTTGGTGCTGCGTGCTTTTTGTACCAGAAAACTGTAGAATTATGTCAAGTTTTGCGAGGTAATCACGATTTGTTTGCGTTGATCGATGGTTTCAAAATTCTTGATTAAAGATGTGTGTTCTGCGATTTTACCGTGTTCTACAGCAGTTTGTTTATGCATTTTGTTGTTTCCTTCACGTATGGTTTTGGCCTTCGTTTGAGTAGTATAATTTTGAAATTAATTCTTACATATACCGAGAATGCTGGTTCCGTGTGATACATCGGTCAGGATCAGCTTATGTGTGTATTAATGTCCGGCTATTGTTCTTGTCGCCAGTTTACGCGATCTTGGATGGAACGTTGCGGGTGTGGGGTGCTGGAGGGTTAACATTTAATTTATGGTCAAAATATTTGAAAATTATTTGTCTGCCTTCCATTCTTGTTTCGTTCCGCTTGCTTATTTTAGGTTGTGTGCTTATTTTTTAGGCCTAGCCTACCCCGCCACCTTGCTCTGAATGCCACAAATTTGTTAAGGTTGCCTATAAGGACCATGTCTGTTTTAAATGCTCCAAGTGTAACGATGACAATAGATGTAATGTATGTGCAGTGTGGCCGGTTGAGTTGCTCGTTAAGTTCCTTGCCCAGAAGGACTTGGCTGGGTCTGACGCTGGGTCAGGCGGTCCGAAATCAAATCGGGGAGCATCTGTTTTGGCCCCTGAGGGCACTCCTCATTTGCAGTCGGAGGCTTCGGAGATGGCACCTCTGGCGTGGTTTGGACCCGCGATGCAAGGCTTCTTGCATAGCGTCCTATCCACGCTGGTGTCGTCTCTAATACCGAAGACTGTAGGGCAATCTCTCTCCATGCCCGGTACTGGACCCTGTCCTTGAACAGGGTTCAGGACTGGCTACCAAGGGAGTCATCTCGTATGGCTCCCTGGCGATCCCGTCAGGCTCCGGCCTGGTGGGTACTGTTTCTCTGCGGCCACCTCTGGGTGGTCCAGTAGTGGTGGTCGGTCCGTCGGGCATGGGAGCCATTCGTCAGGACGACCCCAGTGTTTCCTCGTCTGGTGAAGATTCTTCGGGGTTTGAGGATGAGGAGGCCAAAGAGGAGAGTTTTGTTGCAGCCTGAGATACCGCGGGTGGAGAGCATGGAGGTCGATTCCATCCAAGACTGAACCGCCCTCCATCTGTCTGGCTTGGCGCAAGCCATGGCAGCCGCTCCACCCAGGGTTGAGGCCACACCGGTATTGGGTACCCATCCAGTGCTGGTTGGTTTGCCACCAACCGACACGGTGACGGGTGTTGCTGCCCAGGCTTGGTACACGCGTATCTCGCCTGGTCCAGCGGCCACACATGGGGTTCCATAACCACTAGGGGTCTGCATGGTTTTCCATGTGGACCTACTCCATGGATCAGTTTGTTTCATGGGATGGTGGCGGAACCATGCGGTACCGTTGTTGCTGTCTTACCAGCAGTGGCTCCTAGCCAGGAGGCCACTGCTGGTAGACCAGTGAATACATCAACAGGTGATATATTCACGGGGGTGTCTCGGAGATGGACTGGTCAGAGGCTCTGGCTCGGTTAGCCAGGGTGGACCCATCCGTGGTTCTGACCACGGCTGAAGAAGACATGCCCTATCCATCGGTCGCATCGATTCGGACGGGGGTCTTGCCCGCGGCTCGGATCCAGTCCATTGGGCTCGAACCATGGTTTAAGGAATTGTTTGATGCTATTTACAGCAAGCAACTGTTGACCAACAGCCAGCTCCCTGCAGCCTCTAGCGAGGTGCGAGCAAGGTGCCGTATTCTCAGAGGGGAGTAAGAGCACTATGGTGTGGTTCCAACAGTCACTGAGGATGACCGTTGGGTTCTTGGGGTTCATAGGCGCTTGTGGACAGATCCCAAGCACACGTTGAAGAAGTCCTGTCCCTGTGTGATGAGGAGGTGAGGGAAGCAATGAATGCTGTCAATCACTCTTATCCCTTGCTTCAGTCGGTGTGGGCTGAAGCTGGGGCAGGCCACCCAGTGCCATCTGTTGTGCTTTCTTGCATAAACGACGGCCTGGTGCTGTCGATGGACGCTTTGGTCAGGGTGCAAGCGTGTGTTACAAAGTCCAGGCCGCAGATGGTCATTGACCATATGCGTCCGGCTATGGCTGTCAGGGAGCGTTTGCTTGGAATGCCCCTGAATTGTCCTAGCATCTTTGGTGGCCAAGTGCGGGCCATCTTAGAGGGCACTGCTAACATAGCGCAGAATCAGTTAGCGGTTAACCGCCAGCTAGAACTAGTTCATCAGGCGCATGCACTAGGTGCTGTGGCTAAGCTGTTAACTGGACAACCTTCATCCAAGAAACAGAAGAAGCATAAGAGCAAAGCGAAAGCCAAGCCAGCTTCTTCTGCTATTGCTGGGCCTTCGCAGCTGCCTGTGGCTAAGAAGGCGAGTAAGGTTGTGGAGGCTCCTGCTGACCCCAGTGTTGCTCCTGATCGCCTGACAGGTAGGAAGGGTTAGGTGAAGGGTAAGTCTACCAAGGGCACAAAGAAGGGAGCAGATCGTACCAGAGGGTATGGTAGCTCCCTTCATATCTGCCTGGACCGCGCCTGTGTGACATGAACAGCGGTGCCAGTTAGACCAGTCAAGTCAAGACCAAAATTGTTCTCATGCTCTCTCGTTAAGAGGGAGGTGGGGGAGCGGATCGCGAGCCAGACACTCGCATTAGGCGTCAATGCGTCTATAGTGGATGGAAGGCTCATGCATTTCGTCGAGGCTTGGCGAGGTGTGACGTCAGACAGTCTGGTCCTGGGATGGATATACCTGGGGTACATGCCAGAGGGGTGAGATTTTCCACCACAAAACCTGTCTTTGGCACCTATCTGGACTCCCACACCAAGGGAGCCAGACAAGTTAGAAGCGATTCAAAATGGGGTGTCAGGTTTGCTTCTGAAAGCAGCAATAAAACCAGCAAAGCAGAACACTACAGGCTTATATTCAAACATGTTCCTTGTCCCCAAGAGCACAGGGGTGGAGACCCGTACTCAATCTCAGGCCATTGAATTGGTTTATCCAAACGCCTCTGTTTCAGATGGAAACTTCGAGATCGGTAATGGCAAGATTGAGGATTGAGGAAAGGAATGTGGTGTGTGTCAATCGATTTGAAAGATGCATATTTCCAACCGCCAATGAACAGGGTTGTCACAGGTTTCTGAGATTCACGTTGCGGAATCAGGTATGGGAGTTTGTAGTCCTGTCATTCGGCCTGTCAACAGACGCAAGGGTTTTCACCAGAGTGGTACTAGCGGTGACAGCGTTTCTCATAAAAGAGAACGTGATGCTTCACACCTACATAAATGATTGGCTCATTAAGGCGGACACACCTGCCAGGTTAGGGGTGGATACTGCTCTGACTCTGAAATTGCTTTCAGATCTAGGCTGGATAGTCAACAGGGGGAAATCCGAGTTGACACCCACTCAACGCTTCGTTTATTTGTGGATGCGATTCGATCTCGAGGAAGGCAGGGTTTACCCATCAGATCCCAGAGTGGTATCTCTGTTAGCCATCCTCGAGAGTTTTCGATTAGGAAACCACATTCAGGCGAGGAGGTTTCTTCAGATGCTGGGCATGATGGTCTCCATGGAGCAGGTAATCCCGTATGCTTCTCTGATGCGAAGACCTACCCAGTTGTATCTGATGTCTCTGTGGAATCAGAGAACAGAACCCCTGTCAAAGCTGGTAACAGTTTTGGAGCCAATGATGTCGCATCTTGTATGGTGGAAGAAGCGTCAGAATCTCCTGGTAGGAGTTTCACTTCACCTACCCCGCCCCCAGCTGTCCGTGTACACGGATGCATCGCTGGAGGGTTGGGTGGGGGGGCCTGCCTGGGAGAACACCAGGTTTCGGGCACATTGACTCTCCAAGAGAGTCAGCTGCATATCAATCTCTTGGAAATGATGGCAGTGGAACTGGCATTGGAAAATTTTCTTCCAAACGTCAGGGGCAAGGTGATATTGAAATGGTCGGACAATTCGACAGTAGTATCATACATAAATCGTCAAGGCGGGACCAAGTCACCCACACTGTGTATGAAGGTGTGGCACTTGATTCAATGGTGCCGGAATTACTCAGTTGTTTTGAAAGCAGCTCACATTCCTGGGCGATTGAACATTCTGGCAGATGCTTTGTCTCGTAGACAGAGGATTCTGCCGACAGAATGGTCTCTCAACCCTCCAGTTCTTCAAAGGATCTTTGCGCATTGGGGCAAACCAAACGTGGACTTGTTCGCCACAAAGGAAAATGGTCAAATCATGACTTATGTCTCGCCGATTCCAGATCCAAATGCTGTCGATTCTGCCGAAGGTTTTGGTGAAGATCAGGGAGGAGCCGTGCCTGGTCCTGCCAATAGCCCCATTTTGGCCCAGCAGGGCGTGTTTCACGGGTCTTCTGGATCTGCTGGTGGGCAATCCAGTGCAGCTGCCAGAGATTCCGAGCATAATCTCCCAAGCCAAGGACCGCTTCCTACATGAGCGGCCCGACATGTTCAAATTGACTGCGTGGATGTTATGAAACAAAGTTCCATGTCGGAGGCTTTTCTCAACAGGCTGCGAGTTTCATCACAGCCGTGAGAACGAGGTCAATCTTCAAGTCATATAACCACAAGGTTAACACATTTGCAGAGTGGTGTGAAGGAAAGGGTATTGATACCTTTCAATCCACTATTCAGCAAGTAGCAGACTTTCTCTGTGAGCTGTTCTATACAGGACTGACTCCTGTCACAACTGCTGGATACAAGTCAGCTTTGGCAACAGTTATCCCATGTCTAGCCAACAGGGATAGTCCAGAGGTGGCCCAGTTGATGTGATGGTGAAGGGAATGAGCAATCTCCGACCGAGACAGCTGGTAGTCATTGCAGCTGGGAGTCTATCTTTGGTTCTTGGTGTACTGGCCAAGCACCCTTTCGAACCTTTGGTTTCGGCTAGTCTAAAGCATCTGACTCTAAAGGCGGTTTTTCTATTGGCAGCTTCCTCAGCGAGAAGGCACAGTAAGATCCATGCACTTTCAGCAGAGAGGGGTCGATTTATTGTCTCTGGAGAGGGTCGGCGACTTCTGCCAAGAACAGAGTTTATGTCAAAGAATCAATCTTTTAAATATCCCGGCAAACCGATCACTATACCAAAGCTAACCAGGTTTGATCGTGATGCCAGTGCCTGGTGTCCAGTCCGTGCCTTGACTAAGTACAAGAAACGGATGGACTATTTACGGTCAAATGATAGATATCTATGGATCTGCCATGAGAAGCCAAATGGTGCCGCATCCATGGATTCTATCTCTCGTTGAGTAGTCGAATGCATTCAAACTACCCTCAAGATTGCAACTGGGCACCAGGTGCAATGTGCTAGGGCTCATGATGTTAGAGGAATAGCCGCCTCGATCACCCTATTCAATGGTGTCCCGTTAGAGGACATTCTGGCCGTTGCACAATGGCACTGTAAGTCCCTTTTCGTGGACTACTATATGAGGGACATGTCAGACTCAGCCAATCCGCGTGCTTTAGCTGTGTTGAGATGATAGTTTATGGCCACGTTGCTCTCCTCCTTTTGGTACTTTGAGAAGCAGAAGTAGTAAGTACAGACATGGTCAGGCGAGAGGAATTCAACCATATTGGACACGTCTGGTTGAAAGTGTATTGGTTGGCGTCTCCACGTCTGGAATCCATAATTCATGAGGTAATTCAAGTTAGACAGTTTTTTGTATGATGTTTATATATCATGATCATTCATCTTATATATTCATGCTCATTCCCAGGCTTATATGTGCAAAGAGCAGTTAACCCTCTTTGCATATTTGTGTTTTCAGGCGAGATGCATGTTCGCGAGTTCTCTCCCATTCTTAGGAGAATAGGGGGAGGGGAGCGGTGGTGTGAATGTGATTCAGTCCCTAAACTTGTCGGTCCTTTTATTTTAGGTCTCCGTATGGCAAGTTTAAATCTAGGTTCTTTCTCCAGGGGCAAAAGAGGCTATATATGGCTTGCCCCTTCCAACCAGGTTACCGACTAAATCTGGTGTTATCAAAGAGTAATATAGTGGTAAATATTGATCGAAGGAGAATGAAGGAAATTTCAATTTCCCTTTCTCTGAGATCTAACAATACTTACCATTATATTACTGACCCTGCCTCCCAGCCCCACGGAGGCAAGCCATTGGTATTCTCTTGTTTGGTAGCTATGCAAACAATATGAGTCCAGGTTGTTGGGAGCCGGGTACCCGGTTCCAGGAGCCAGTAAACCTTTCTAAATCTAGATTCCTAGAGCAGCTAGCCAGCTAGCTTGTATCATCCAAGAGTAATATAATGGTAAGTATTGTTAGATCTCGAAGAAAAGGAAATTTTAATTTCCTTCATACCCTGGTTAAAAGGAGATGCGCTTTGACAATTTCCGGTAAATATTCATAAAATCTAAGATTTTCACTCCAAAAGATTATGGTGCCTAATACTATAGGATCCTTCACGCCGAACTGTGTTGAAATCGACCAAAACGTTTAGAATTATAGCGATTCGACAATTTCCAGTAAATCTTTCATAAAATATCAGATTTTCACTCAAAAGGTGACGAATCAAAAAGGAAGAATTAGAGCCCATAGTAAGAAGAAATTTAACAATTTCTGGTGAATTTGTAATAAAAGCTAAGATATCAACCCAAAAATTTGACCAATCAAAGTTCTTAATGGAATTTCGAGAGCCTATCACCATTAAATTCTTTCAGTTAAATTTGCTCGAAATCAGTCACGTCGTTAAGAAGTCGTGATTTGACAATTTCCGGTAAAATTTTCATAAAATCTAAGATTTTCGCCCAAAAATTGACAAAGCCAAATTATGAATGGAAGTTCTAGAGGCTACCACCATCCTTCTAGCCAAATCTGTTTGAAATTGGCTAATCTGTTAGGGAAAAGAAGCGATTTGACAATGTTCGGTAAATATTTCATAAAATCTCAGATTTTCACCAAAAAATTTAACGTATCAAAATTCTGAAAGAAAATTCTAGAGTCTATCACAATAGGATCCTTGCCAACTAATTTGGTTATTCAGTCAAAATGTTAAGACGAAACAATTTGACAATTTCCCGTGAGTTTTGTATACAATCTAGGGGGTGAAATTGCGCTAAACGTTAAGGAGAAGCAATTTGACCATTTCCGGTAAATTATTAATAAAATTTTAACCAAAAGAATTGATGAGTCAAAATTCGGAATAGAATTTCGAGAGCCGAGCATGACAGGATCCTTTGACCCAAATTTGGTTAGAATCTAAGGAATAGCATTTTAAAGCAAAGGTTGATGGACGACCAATGGGCAGACGACGGATGGACAGACGGCAGACAGTCGACATGGCACGTCTTTACTTGGCCTTTCAGACCATGTGAGCTAATAATCATACAACTGGCTATAGCTTAGATCACAATGTAAAGAAAATCTCACCTTATCTTATACTAACCATTCAGGTGATAGAATTTGCCACCCATAATCCATTCTTGACATTATAGCTTTTTATCATTATGACAACGAAAGATATTCAACCTTTAGTAGCTAAATGTTGATGCATTTCGAAAGCCTATGATGGCTTCTTGATTTTCTTTTCAACCAATCAGAAAAGGCTTAGCGTGAGTTTGGTAATGTGGTATAAAATAAATCATACAAGTGAGCTGTTGAATATTTTGAAACTAATTTGACTGGAATGTGTTGCTGCCATAGAATTTTTGTCAGCAACTGTTTGTGTGGAAACCCGAGATTTTATTTTTTTTAAATTACTGGAAATTGTCAAATCGGTATTATTCCTAAACGCTTTGGTCGATTTCACCGAAATTTGACAGGAAGGATCCTATAGTAGTGGACATCACACATTAGCACCTGAGGAGACAAAATGGTGGCGATTTCTGTTCAACTTTTATGCGATATTACAAAGGGGATAGTTGTGATACAGAAACGGAAATGTTATAGGATATGAATGATAACCTTAATCTATCAGTACAATGCAATACTTGAGATGAAATTAGCATCGCTTTAATGAGCTGTGGCCAGTGATGTCAGTCCGTGTTATGTAATAGAGCGCTGGGTCTATATTAGTAGTCAATGGGCTCGTTGAACGCTATTGTTATGCAAATGAGCTCTTGGCCTATTTAAATACTGCTTTCTGATTTGTTGTTCTGAATGAGCGTGTATACGCTATTGTTCTAAATGAACGGGTAGATGCTATTGTTCTAAATGAGTGGGTAGACGCTATTGTTCATGCATGCGGGTGTCCGCTATTGTTCTAAATGTCCAGCTACACGCTATTGTGTGCGTCTGTTTGCTATTTAAATGATATATGCATGTTAATGCACTATTAGATTAATGTGTTTTTTAAAATAGGTATTGACATGTGTAACTCTGCATAATGATGAGCGGTGCTGGCTGAACGATGAATGTGTAGTTTAATGTGTTAATTAGGTGGGTGGCAGAGGCCCCCCCCCCCTCATGGTTGAATTAAAAGTAGAATATTTTTAAACTAAGCAGATTTGTGGAATAATAGCATACTGTATGAACAACGGTCACATATGAATTGCAGGTGACCGCTGTGTGATATTGTTCACCTGTCAAAAGGATTAATGGTTGTAATGTGACATTTGACCCTATGTCGACCAATCAGGATTTAGAACAATAGCATCCAGCGGCCACCAGCATGAACAATAGTGCACAGCCGGTCATTTAGAACAATAGCGTGCAGTGCCCACTTATGAACAATAGCACACAGCTGATCGGTATTTGGCGAATATTTTGAAACTAGCGTGAATTGTAGCTTCCTGTGTAAAGTAGTATCTAAAAATATTTATTCCTTAGTCGTATATCTGTTGAATATTTTGAAACTAGCACGAATTGAAACTTCCTCTTCCAAATTAGTATCAAAAAAAATATTTGCTAAACCACCACCGCATCACGATTTAGGTTTGAAAAGTCAAAAAATAACATTTTATGACTTTTGTAATTTATATGGTATTAAATTCAGATAGCGAAACTCAGCTAATATGGTCTAAATAATAGAAAACTCTATAACATACAATATATATCAGTATCTAAATAATATACATGTATATTTTAAGGAGATATAGGCTTTTAAAGCCAAATGCTATAAATTCTACCAGTAAACCAACACAACTCTTTTTGAAGAATAGCATTTATGCGCATGAACGATGGTACCTGCATGAACAATAGCACACAATGACCACTTAGAACAATAGCATGTACCTGCATGAACAATAGCATGTACAGTCTCTTTTAGAACAATAGCGCGCATCGGACACCTGCATGAACAAAATGTATTCTAGTTAGTATAGAATATTTTGAAACTAGCATAATTGTTGCTTCCTATGTCAAATTAGTATTAAAAAATATTCATTCCCTAGTCGTATATCTGTTGAATATTTTGAAACTAGCGCAAATCGAAACTTCCTATGTCAAATTAGTATCAAAATATATTCACTTAAACTACCACCGCAACACGATTTAGGTTTGAAAAAAATAAAAATGTCAAAATAGAGTTCATTTCTTAGTCGTATATCTGATGAATATTTTAAAACTAGTGCGAATTGAAACCTCCTATGTCAAATTAGTATAAAAAATATTCGCTTAAACTACCACCGCACCATGATTTAGGTTTGTAGCTTCCTATTGAAGATTTTGGATCTCCGATTTCTGACTAAGATTACTTGGAGTGGTCCCGCTTCACTATCGGTAAGATTATGATGTGATGGTTGCTGCGACAACCTCTTGCCGATGGTGGAGAAGGATACAAGACAGTCTGGCTCGCCTCGTCAAGAGGGATGGTGATGACGATATTTATTAGAGACTGCCGGGCCTATTCTGACTAAAGAAGATCGGGTAAGGATCGGATGTTGCTTCCGACTCACTGATCAGATTCCTAAATGCTAACTGCTAATGGAAAGATTAAATCGAACTATTGTCTCACATATACGTAAGATGATATGTTTTATTAAGCTAACTGTACATAAGTTTTACAAATTGATTTAGATTAGAGCAAAACTGCTCAGATAACAAACTAATACCTCCTGGTACAGAACAAGTAAATTCTACAGCTATCCTACTTCTATAGCTACTTCTAAACTGAACATCACGAGATGTTCAGTGAATCAAGATGGTGGATTGATTACTTTCTATATCTGAAAGTGTATTTTGTATAGTCCTTAGACTCTGATTCCGAGGTTCTATACATATCTAAATATTTAGATTCTACCCGAATCTGTTCTTATGATTCTTCTAGGTACGTTATAAGCACAGCTTGATTGGCCCGGACAACCAGTCCCCCAATCAACTTCTACTTATTCCTTCCTAGAAGTTCCTACCTAATAAATGTTGGTCGTTCTGACCAATCAGCGATCCCTGCATTTCAATGCTAACTACAAAATCTGTTCCATATCATTCTTTGCTACAGAGTTTGATCGACGCTCATTGATTATGACGTCATCCTGACCAATCAAACTCTGTGCTATTCTTCTATGTAGATGCTGCCTCGCATAGACAAAGTGATGGTAACTGGTTCTGATTTGATGCGATCTGTCATCTAACTAACAACATTACGGAATGTGTTGTTGTTGAATGCCATTGTATGAGTGACATATAGTTGATATACAAATTTCGATTATGTTATTAATTCCTACAGGATGCTACAATGTCCGTGTCCTGTCCATTGCCTATTGATGGATAAGCATGTATGATGCTAGAGTTAATAGGCACATGAGCTGTATGATCTCATTTCCAGCTGGTGTTGTTCTATTCTCGTGTGAGAACCTAGAATGCCTAACGTCATCAACTAAGTCCGTTTGTCACGTTCAATTCCACTGATTATTATACATTGATTATTTTCTAAACAGTCATTCCCAGCGACTGCTGAATATTATAAAAGTGTGTGCCGACTGAACAGCAACAACTTTCATCCAAATTAATTCCAAACACACATCAACTCAGAACCATGGGACCTATTCTAATCAATTCGGCTATTTCAATTTTGATGATAAAACTTTATCTAATAAGTTCGAATGTGCCATATCTGCACATCATCCATTTATCAGAAACCGAATATCATCAGCACTGGCTGATGTAATAAAAAGTTAAATATTAAAAGTATAAAGTCAACTGGTCCATTAGCTCACCTGGTATTTTCAAATCATAAATTTCTCTTGGGACTTACTCGAAAATATAAGACATCCGGCAGGGTCATGACTCCCACAAGACAATCCCATATCTACACTATGTCAAATTAGTATTAAAAATATTTGCTCAAACTACTATTGCACCACGATTTAGGTTTGAAAAATCAAAATGTTAAAATATAGTTCATTCCTTAGTTGTATATCTGTTGAATATTTTGAAACTAGAGCGAATTGAAACCTCCTATGTCAAATTAGTATAAAAAATAAAAAATAGTCGCTTAAACTACCACCGCACCATGATTTAGGTTTGAAAAAAATCTGAAAATAACATTTTATGAATTTTGTAAGTTAAATAGTATTAAATTGTGACATTTGACCCTATCTCGACCAATCAGGATTTAGAACAATAGCGTCCAGCGGCGACCTGCATGAACAATAGTGCACAGCCGGTCATTTAGAACAATAGCGTGCAACGTCCCACTTATGAACAATAGCGCACAGTCTGCACTAATTCTGATTCCCGCAGTTGTGTATGACATCATGATTTAGGCACGACACCGATGTAATATGCGATACTGCTAGTTATATGTTGTGCCCCTGTATGCATGTGCGTGCCCCCATGTGTGTGCGTGCCTCTGTGTGTGTCCTTATGCATGTGCGTGCATGCCCCTGTGTGTTTCCCATGTGCATGTGTGTGCCCCGGGTGCCCTGTGTGCATGTGTATAAGCATGATATCATTCCATTAGTATGCGTGCATATTGCAATGCGATATTAGGGCAACTGTATAAGGGGCAGTGATCAAATAATACACTTTTTTATTTTATTTTATTGGCACATCGAAGTAAAATACGAAAATACAATAATAAACTAAATTAGCGACAACATTTAATGACATCAAGTATTCTATAAATATGTAGAAACAATAATTATTATTATTAATAATCCATTGTTTTTTGCATCTTTTCTCTCATTCTTAGAGTTAAACGTTTCACTTTCGCATCGTTTCTGTCAGGTTTTCTTAGTGTCCATAGTATATGCTTCATGTCTACACCACTCGAACGATAATATAAGAAATATACACTATAATATCTGCATGTTGTCGTTCAGCGTTATAGGAATAAATACGCACATGATGCCCATTGCGTACATCTGATATCATTCTTCTGTCTGAAGGGCGTCTTCCAGAAGGGTCAAAGTTTTCTGCTTTTCCACTCGATGTGACATAAACCGTGACCCAGTGCTGCCCGCCTTTATTACTGGGATGCATGTTTATCACTAATGAAGATGGATAATATTTAATATGAACGGGTACATTGTCAATTGGAAAAACTCTGAGGAAGTGTTCACACGTTTTGTTGTCACCGAATAATAGATGCTCTATTTCAAATGTATTCATCATTTTTTAGTAATCTGTTAATACATTAAAGTCTGATCCGATTTCAATCGTATTATCAAATTCAGCATAGCAAATCAGGTTTGTTGTGTCAGGGAGATAAAAATGGAAGACGACTCATAACGATCCAGTACATGTAGGGTATCAGTGCTCCAAATCAGCAAATTCAGCAGTAACATCACATGCGAATAGTGTGATGCCATATCTGAAGTGTGCTTTATCAATTGGGTACCCGCAGTCTTTAAATAGCACTCCAGTACCACTGAACAGCGAAAAGTAGGCATCAGAGTAAATGTCGTCACTAAATGATGGGCATATTGGTGATGTTGTCACTTCTTCCCCATTAGTACAGCATGTAGCATAGATAGTTTTATTATTATAAAACTTGAATAGGTTTTTAGTAACAACACCATTATAAGCGTCATTTGGTACAAAACCGAATAATACATATTATCTCTATCCACGCTCATAACTCCACTCGGTACCATAAAATTTTTACATACAACATGACGAATAGGGTACTTAGGACTCGTCTTTCTCAGAGTAACTGTGTGCGATACTAACTGATCAGAGGATGGTATAACTTTACGTACAAATAAGTTATCTGACAATAACTTCAGCTTAGGTTTGAGATCGTCTGTAGACATAATGGCGAACGCATCTTTTCTCTGCTGCAGGCATACTCTCAAATCAACGGATCCAATTAGAAATCAATCCTACAGAAACATATCAGTGTGTATGCGCCCAATTAATTGCACTGTCTTACTTTCAGCCATCATTTTTCTGTGTGCTTGAAATCCTACGTTAGTATCGGCGACATTAGCAAATTCACCAGCATCGTCCATTCTTCATCCAGCAAGTTGGTGATGCGAGGATGCGACATCACTTCCATAATATATAAGCAATGTTTCAAAATAAGCATGGTAAGCATAATTTTCATTCGAGTCACTGACACATTTTCCATTCAAAAAAAACATCCACTTGTGAGAACATCATATGAAGGAGATTATTCATAGGACCCATCTTTTCATCAACTGCAAGCCGTGTCTCTGTACCCACTGCATCTAGCTTTACTAACTTTAATCGAGATGTAAGTCTGGGTAAGATCTAAATATCTATCTGAAGATCCGCTTATGTAAATCTCGATCGGTCCAGAATCTGATAAGCTCAATACAGGTTGAAACTGTTCCTATTTTGCCGACTCCAACGTCATTACTATGAGACGTGTCTGAAAAATGTCCAACTTGCCCTCTGAACACTCACATGCATGACTAAGTTCCATGTTCAGTCAATTGAAGATATCAGTGTGTTTTCTCTGACGTTTATTGCATCCCTTCCTCATCGGTGATGCTCGCTGACTAAGCATTACGTACATTACTCCTCTTTTTATGTTTTGGTTTAGGTTTGGTTAATCTTCCATGTACTGCTGTTACAGCCTCTGGTATCAGAGCCCTGGCTACACCATGCACTATTGATTTCAATTAGGATTTAACATTCTTTCCCACCATTACATCCTCTGCTAGCCCAACTCTTGCGCTAATATACTGTCTTGCCAACAGTTTTCGCGAAAGGTATTGCTGAGCGTAGTAGTCCACATAGGATATTATCTAACCCATGGCCCGCCTGGTATTGTGCACCTACAAATAATGGAATATGTCCATAACCCATCTGACTGGCATAATACTGCCCCAAGGCACTACCATTACTCAATCGTCTCATCGTCATCGCCTGAAATGTAGACAGAGTACACTCAGTGACGCTCAGTCCTCAAATGGTATATTTCAGCATGACCTATCAGTTATAAGTATTCATATTGTATCGATGTAGTTCTTTGACATGGAGCGATACTGAATATCAGGAAACGTCCACTGGCATATAACTTTCCTGCCATCTGTAATAGACAGTGGAATCACTCTGAGCAGTGATGTTAATGTGTCACCTACTACGCTGTGAGAGACAGGGTCACAGTATATATATATATATATATATATATATATATATATATATATATATATATATATATATATATATATATATATGCTGTCGTTGGTCCGCCCTGGTGACTTTTGAAATGATTTTAATACTTCTATTTGGCCTGTATGTATTTTTTCATCATAGCCAAATAAATTAGCTATTTCTTGGCCAAACTTAATACCATAATTACGTCCAGTCATAAGAGATACAAGATTTGTGCGATGTACATAAAAATTGAGAAAAACTTTTTTATTATTAAATTTCTGATGATTTTCTTTCCGTCCATTTATATAGTCTACCATATTTTTCACCACATAGTATCCCTTTGGTACTTTTATAATGTGATTCGCTAAGTTCGAGAAAGCTATGCAGAATACGCTTTTCTCGCTAAGCGCTAGGTTGATCATTCTGTGGCCCTCTTGAGTTGATCATTCTGTGGCCCTCTTGAGTTTGTCTAGATCAACAGGTGTTGGTTTATCAACATCCACTACACAACTTGGCATTATCCTCCTCATCCTTCTTTTTCTTTGTCTTACTCCATGTATATATTTGTACGTAACTTTCTCTAGTAATAGTAAGCCAACTCCTGGGATATAGTATGCTTGAGATTCCCACCTCCCACTCACCATCTAATGACAATGACATCTGTAGCTGCATTCTAAACTCGGATATCTTATTGTTAGGGTAGTACTGCATACTACTATTGCTCGGAAGAGTCACGTAAAACTGGTCCTCATTCATTCTCCAAAGACGGTTGCAGTATCTTTAATGTCTTAATGCGCGGACTAGGTAATATATACCCTAAGCAACCACTCAGAAGTGATATCCAGATGCCTGATAGGTGGTGTCTAACACGATCTTCAAGAGACTGATAATCTGGGTTGGTGAGAGGCTGGTCTGGTCTTTCAATGTAGGGTCTACATCCAGAACTCTCCAGATGACTCCAAATTTCTGGTACCGATATTCCCCTCATGGTACAATCAAGTATTTGTGTAGGCAGTGCATCTGACATAGGTATGAGTTGAAGAGGTGGCACGTGATATTGCTGCCCTATTGATTGCTGATAGTAGTGCCCATATTTATTCCATACTTGCGAATATGATGTCGACTTTTCGTGATTAGACATATTGTGTCATGCTAATATATTGGATATCTCGTTGTCGAGACTAATAACTTTACGTATCGCTGGGTCTGTCTGCAGCAGAGATATTTTACTCTGTTCATTTAAATTGCCTATAAATCTGTGCATTGCGAAAGCCATCTTACGTACATGTTCCATCTTCTCAAATGAAGTTTACCAATTAATGGCGCTAGTGTGCCAATCACTGTGGGTAATATGGCTGCCAAAGATCCACCTGTCTGTAACCGACGTCTTTTACATGTGCATGGTACTCCACGACTGGTTAGAGCATGCATATGGCATGTATATTTACTCAGTTGCTTGCATCGTGATTTAGCAAGCCGGACATTTCCGCATAATACATTACGGCATGATTTGCATAGCACATCTGTCAATTCATTTGAACATTGTTTGAGTACATCATTTCTGATCTTTGGTTTTACTTTGGCCAGATATTGTAGCATAGGTAAATGCTGTCCTATAATACGTGGTGCCATTTTTTCACTTCTTTGGTTTGTACACGTAACAGACGTCCGTTGGATGAACAGTTGAACAGAGTCTAATATTGTTTGGTGTTGACTGTTTCAAATCCAAAAGTAGATATGAGTGAGGTGTGCATGTAGCATCCCTATATGCTTCTATCAAATACTTTGTATTACAAGGATACATCTGATTGGATAAAGAGCATATAGAGGATGCATCACATGATTTTTAAACAATACCATGTAGTGACAGTTAACCGATAAGTTGCGCTGATTACACAACTTGTGAAAAAGATTTTGTGCTACTAATATAACGCTACAGTTCTCATGATGAGAACGTTTTGTGAATAAGTCAGCCACATTTTCATCGCATTTATTCATCAAATCGTCCAGTATCACCAATGTCCTACAACTTCTGTCTAATTCAACATTTACCCCTCTTTCGCTAAATCATGGTATCCATCTTTCCACATGCCATAGCAGTACACGATCCACTGTGGAGGGGGAGTAATTGTCGATGGATCACTTATTAATGCCTTTATCATTTCAGTTTTACCACACTGCATCGGACCACAGACAATCATGGTAAAGGGGTGATGTAACATCGTATTACAGTGAAGCATTGTCACCATCACATTCACTCGCAAACGTAATCATTCAGCTGGCATAGCATACACACAAACACTTATATATATATATATATATATATATATATATATATATATATATATATATATATATATATATATATTTATATATATATATATTTATATATATATATATATATATATATATATATATTGGTGGCGACCCTATCAGAAGCACGATGCCGTGATATGACGCAATGGCACATGTTCGCGTCTACAAGACATGACTATCCGAAATGCATGCGAATGCACTAATCCGCTAACCATTACTCCATAAATATTCTATAGATAATGCACACTCACCAGTCAATATTTGGCCAATGGCACGTATTGTAAAGTGCTGCATGCTTCAGCTATGTTTTTGCGTGATCACGGACGCTGTGCTCTATTCAGCTACATTTCGATGTGTATTTTTTTTAGAGTGCAGACGTGTTTTGAAATGCTGCATTAACATACCAATGCACATTGCTAATAGACGTCGGGGTGTTGGGTGCACCATTCAATGGCATGATCGACAATGAGTAAACAAATGAAATCATTTTAAACTTTTATTAATACTGACATTGTAAACGACACAACATATTATTACATCGATATGATTCTAGTAGACAACATCAAACTGCGATATGTTTACTAATACTGCACTATTAAGACAATATGTTAATTAATGGCAATGATATTATGGCGTTATCAGTTGATTAACATATATTACATCGGTGATGCGTCTAACCCATGACATCATACACAACTGGTACAAATCAGTACTTTACTCTTTAGTGACTAAATTTGTTCCTGAAAATTAATATATCGGGCTTAACCATTTAATGGTGAAAACGTACATAGCTGTACTCCTTAGCGGGCTAGAGGAAGACACATTTGCAGACCGAGAGAAGACTAATTTTGGTTATTTAAGTCTGATGAATATTTTGAAACTAATTTGACTGGGCGTAGACATAGGAAGCTAGACATAGGAAGCTACAAACTCGCATTCATGTTAGTTTTGTAATATTCATCAGCATAGATATATAGTTGACAGACCACTAAGGAGGGTGGCTACAGTTAAAGGATTAAGCCAGATATATTAATTAAAGGTATCCATGACATCATACACAAGCGGCACAGATCGGAACTATGTTCATAATGTTTGTTAAGTTCATAACGATATTCATCTTTGCACATTTCTTGTATTGCGTCTTCAATATACAGTTTGAGATTGTCAATCGGATTAAAGTTAAAATCAATACCTAAACATGAATGTTGACACTGACGCCATTGATTCACACTGCAACCATAACAATTTTGTACCACTAGCTTTTGTATCTTTGTAGACAATATATGTGCGAATAATCTCTGGCTGTTCTCATGCTCATTAGGCGAAGGGAAATAATGCCATGTGTGATACATACTCTTACAATACTGGCATAATTTCATATCATCATGATTTAGTTCATCATCAGTATCAATGACGTCGATATTTAGTTCATCATTGGCACACATGTCGTTGAGGTATATAGCGTCTATAGTATCCGGCGAAATGTCCATTGGCAATCCTGGATCATCAGTATTGCTAGTTGATGTAGTAGGTAGTCAGACATGTTCAGATTACTGTATACCATAAAAGCTCGGAGGTAATGCGGAAAACACCTCTGTGGAGTTCTGTTCTGTTTTACCATTAAAGGTAGGCAATGCGTATAACAGCGAGTCAGCGTTCAGTTATAAAAGTTCCCACTCAGCGTCTGACAGGTACAATCCATTACGCGTAGCTCGTGGAGCTATGTCAGAGTAGAAAAACTAACGTATGTCGATGCATGGAAAATCATCACTGATAGATATGCGAACAGAAGAGTTCAGTGAATATGTAAATTGTACGCCCTCCTTTTTGCGTGCATGACGTACCTTCTCTTCAAGATCAGGAATAATATACACCAGTTGTCTAAGGACTTTTATGCTTATATATACACCACGTTTACTAGGATAACCATCAGGATGAAACTGTCACAGATTGATACACCACTTTTCGCCAAATCGAATCATTCTCGCTTAACGCAAATTTCCGAGATTGCACCAATATGATGATTGCTTTAAATACTTCGAAATTATGAATGATTGAAAGCGATAGATGCATCATGCAAGATAACGTCATTTATATCGCATTGGAAACAATAGCATACAGCGGCTACCTGCATGAACAATAGCACACAGACGACCATTTAGAACAATAGCACACAGATGCACATTAAGAACAATAGCATGTAGCCGACACCCATGAATAATAGCGACTACCCACATGAGCATTAGCGTCCAGAGGCCGTCTGCATGAACAATAGCATGCAGCGTACACTTATGAACAATAGAGTGAACCTCCACGAACATGGCAGATGTGTACCAATGTTCTCATGTGTCTGAGAACGACGTCCATGTTGATGATAGTGATCACGGTTCAGTAGTACGTTATGAAGATGATATCACAAATAATAGAAATTGTCAACTAGTAAGGTTTCTAATGAAGTTTCTAATGAGGTTTTGTAATAATAATACTCGGAGTCATGATAAAAAATCCTCCCGTAGTTAATTATACCATCACTTAAAACCCATCACATACTCCTCACAATCAATACGTGCATCTTATCCTTATCATCATTACACTGACTAGCGACATATGCTATCATAGAGTGGGCAGCGAGTGCGGCTTCATTGTCTATGGATAACCCTGACATTGTTTATGAACTGACTGATAAAGTACAACGGTACTATTTATATTTATACTACGCTAGTGTAACCAGATGGAACTGAAGATAAATTGCCCAGTTTCAAAATTCATTTTTTGAAGACGGGTCTGAAGATCTTACTACTATTGACTGAAAGAATTCTAAATTGAGATGTGCATGTGATCTTAGATGGATAGCTTAGTAGTACGCTATTACGATCCGTAATTTCACCATCCTTTATAATTTGATCAATGGATTTTTTCATCGCATCAAAATTTACTTGTTTTGATTGTTCAGTACCCAGCGTTAAACCTTTAACCTTTGATACCTGTTCAACAATCAATTGATCATTGTGATGCTTCATTTCAAGACTATAAGTTTTTTGGACCGAGTGCGTGAAAACTTGTTAACTCATAGACGGAGAGGATTTCACTCATCCAAGAACCTAGACACTGCTTCGATCTTGAATAGTTACCTTCACGGGTACTAAATACCACAGAATCTGTACCATGATAGGCTACATGGTGACCGAGTAAGGACAAGACTTCATACACTTTTACTCGGCCATAAGCTGTCACGAAAGATGCAAGAATACAGTTGGTATTTAATGGGGACTCGACGTACTCTTCATTGACTGAGTATGCCACCATTAAAAGATTATCATTGAGGAATGAAATGTCACTGACAGATTTACTTTTATCCCTCAAAACCTCTAGTAGCTCTTTTCGCGTTGATACCATCTTATTCTTGGTGTGATCACGTAGCGACAAATGGCCCCACAAAATATTCAATCCGGATTTAGCTACAAAACATAGAGCCGGATTATTTGATATTTTCGCTGGGTCAAGTTGTATAGCTTCATGCACATAGTACTCTTGTATATAGCGCTCTTTATCGCTTCCACTACAGACCCAGTCTGGATACCCGCTACTTTCCTGTTTAATTTTGAGGAAGCGATTAATGTATTAGGAAAATAGTCCCTTATCACCATGTTGTTCATATTGCGATGACTCGGGATAATGCCAGACCTCATACATCTTTTAAAGGATGAATAGCTAACTGTAGCTCAGGAGTTGTCCACGTCCCGCATAAGGAATGTTGTTCTTCTGCATGTTTGCATACGGTAGATTGATTGATTCTTGCACATTCGGCACATAGTACAGACATGAGCCCCTTACTTATTCTAGTAGGAAATACTAGAAAGTATAAATCATGAGGAGGGAGGACTTTGCATTTAATAAGACCGAAGAAGTCATACACCATCTTATCTTTCAAATCATCGCCTCTTTCTACCTCGTATGCACCTTCTGGAAAATGACATTGTTTCATCACTGATGGGTACATGGAAACGCAGTCTAAATATTCTAGCTTAGTATACTCATCCACTTCCAGAAATAATCGAATTGCAGATGTAGGCCCACCAAATAGTGCATCATGTGGAGCTATGGGGTGGGCTAAGTCCAATTCGGTGATAAAATCATTTAGTCCATCGGTATTAGCGATTAGTTTCTTAAACTCGCATTCCCACATAATTCTCACCATATATCTATGCGATTCAAATAATGAAATGCGATATTGAAGCGCGGAATATGCTTCTTCATATGTTTGATCACTGTATGGTGTTTATGTCTGCTCACATTCATTACCACAGCAATCAGACTCGTGCCCGTGAAAATTACACCTGCAAAACTCGAAAATAATATTTTCGCGTGGAGCGAAGCCATCTACATAATGCCAGCAAACCTTTTGCTGACCCTGGTTTAGCACATGTAAGATTTGGTAACCCTCGCTTAACCTAACCCATTCCATCCATTCAACAACGATTATGCTATATACACATTTTTCTCTTAGCCAGTAGTTGGGTAAAGTCTGAATGCTATCAGAGCGTAGACATAAAGTGTGATATGCTACATTACACGCACCTGCTAGTGTTATCCCTGATACGAATGGATTTTGTCCATCCGTTGATTCAGAGAATAAGGACTTAAATCTAGATACAGCTAAACGTAAGACAGTTCCATTATTGTTACAGTATTCGATGAGATTTTTTATCAACATCGTAGTGTGCATCTCTAGATATCTGCTCATTGTACCATGATCAAATTCGAGCAGTTCATTTGCTTTCATATTTCTGATGGGGAAATATTCCCTTGCCCACGGGAAGATTAAAAGCATCGCCGACCTTACATAATGAAAGAGGAAAGAAGTCAATGGAATCGATGAAATTAATTGTTTCTATTTCAAATGAGAGAACTGAACGACCACGCATGATGATGTTTGTGGGTTTTAGATGAAGGTTAAAGCTTGCATATGCATTGAAGGAGTAAAAGTGAATCATATGCACGCGCATTATGCACAATAACGAGGTGGTCAGAGAAAACACATTTTTGCAGGATACATTTATTACCACGCTTAGATTTTATGCGCGTTAACCATTTAACAAACTGATCCATAGCGTCTAACCCATGAAAGCGAACATATCTATTATTTATATCGGTTACACGTAGCGCACTCAGCTTTGAGTGGCTGCTCAATGCACGTGTCACAACATACATTCGCTACCATGAGATTAACTTTATGCTCACTGACAATATTAGTATCGGTATTGTTAACGGGTTCTAAATATGTTTCAGTATCATAAATGATGTATTTTTGATAAGATTCGTGTGTTAGATACTCATCACCCATTTTCATGGCACGTGCATGCGATAATGGCATAGCAGTTTCTTCAATTACTTTATGAAATCAAATATGATCTTCATTAACATTAAACATCTCTTTAAATGCGTGACATTTAGTCATTCCGCATACATGTTCGTCACGCCCTTTAGGTACATGTATGAAGCAGAGGAGACAGGCCTTTACGATTTTGCATGTCCCATTTGCGCGATGATTTGCCATACATCGCTCGTTATAAAACTTATGATGACAATCATTACACATTATCATATGCGATGCGACTGTAGAATTACATGCGTCGATAGCTGATTTAGCAGAGAAACATCGGCGACAGAGTGCTATGCAATCGTGAGTATTACTATATGATATGTCGCAATGGGGACAGTAATTGAACATCATAAGAAATGCTGTGATAGACGTCATTAATGAAACGTGATTATCGCGTTCTGAATGTAAAAGATATATTGATGGTAGAGTAGTAGAGGAGCTACTGAATAGACATTCGTGCGTTGACTCGGAGTGGACGCAGATATTAAATTCGTTGCCGAAATGTTGTTGAAATTTCAAACAGGCAGTACTATTAATCTCGCATTCAGGAATACAACATGCTGCATGATACCCGTCTGATATGTTTTATTTCGTCTCAAATTGTTCCATTCGTAGTTAGTGATCTGATTTTTTGTTTTCTAGATAAATTTTATGCCTAAATATATACCGGCTGCGAAACAGAATGGGTATTCTGCACGGACAGGTATAAACCATTTTTTGACGTCCTTGTACTAGTCTTTATCATCGCAATGTATATTCAGCAGATTTAAATGATGACGTTTGATCGCACTGCAGTGAATATCATGCTGACCGCCAGAGTTCTAGTCCCCAACGCGAAAAACGTGAAACTCAAAGCCATCTGATAGCTTGCAATTAGTGTTTGACTGAATTATTTTTTCAATCGAATCCAAAATTTGATCCGCTGTAATTTTATTCCACGTCATAAAATCCACCGCGCCTGATATAAACTCAGAATGAGTTAATGGCGAATCGGCAATAGGATATTTCTTAAATGATACGCTATATTCAGTACCGTCAATATGATATTTTTTACTACGGAACTTACGTATAGTCTTCGTCATTATATAGTCCGAATAATTGATCAGACCACCACCTATCTGAGGTTGGATAGGAGCGTATGCAACTTCATTATATAAGAGGAATTGATCATTATTGATCGATAGAACATGGTCATCACGTAACAAATATTGATTATGATCATTATTAGTGAGTGATATTTGATGCATAATGTTCGTAACGTTGGTGCTAATCCTAAATGGCATCACGCCTAGGTGTGGGACACAAATTCCAACAAAGTATTTCAATGGTTTTATACCCACTTGTTTGTACTTTATAACATAACAAACGTCCCAAGCATCCGACATATGGGAAATCACGAAAAATTAAGAAAAACAAAATGGCCGCCATATATAATATAGATTAACATGGCGCAATCTCGACATATGGGTTAATTCGATGTCTCTTGCTTCTATAAATTAACTGACACCAAAATAAATGTCATTTGGTAGTTTATTAAACATAATTTTAGCTAAAATACAATATGGTGGTCGTCCATGCTATGAACCCTGATGGTTTACCTCCAGTCGAATAATAAGCTGTTTCATTTTAATAGTATGCCATAGGTAAACGGTATGGAAATAAATTAAATAAATAATATATAATATATATACTGAGCCAAAAATGTTTAGCAACAGTGAAGTTTGGTTTGTTGTATTAAAACTATGCATCCATTTATAACCAATTTGCAGGCATGTTTCGTCAATGTAATGTCTCGCTGATCATGAAGAAATGCAAACCATTTCTTGCATTTCTCGGCCACACGCTTACTGCATGTGAAAATGCATTTTTCGTGCACTGGCCCACATTGGCGGGTAGCGAAGGCAAAAATTCACCATATTGCAAAAGCAGATAACGAACGTTAACAGAAAACGCTTAAAAGTGTACCCTACCGAACATGGGCCACCGCCCAGGGTTACCCGAAAATCAGCGCCATGAAGCAATGGGAAGACTCGCTGCTGGGCAGAGCGTTCGCGCTGTTGATCAACATTTTAATGTTCACGCCTCAACCATTTCCCGTCTCCGACAACGTGAGCTCGAAACTGTACATGTTAATGAACGACTACGATCTAAAAAATATCATATTGACGGTACTGAATATAGCGTATCATTTAAGAAATATCCTATTGACTATGATCTGGCGGACCGAGAGCAACAACATCATGAGAAGACTGCTACTTGAGATTGCGCCGCGGCATGTCCCGTAATTTGCACACCGCTACCGGCACTACAGTGGATGCACAAACTGTGCGAAACAGACTCCATGATGCTGGACTGCATGCCCGTCGTCCACTTGTTGCTGTTCCGCTTACAGAGCGTCACATCGAGAATCGGTTTACATGGGCAAGAACTCATCAGCGATGGCGTGCTCAACAATGGAGCCACGTTTTGTTCAGTGATGAGTCGAGGTTTTGTGTGGATGTTGCGGATGGTAGGCAACGGGTTTGGCGACGTTTAGGAGAATGGTATGATGCAGCCAACATCAGTCAGCACGACAGATTCGGTGGCGACAGTGTAGGGTTGGGCGATATTGCTCAAGGCATGACGATATCGGTATCTCATTAAAGTACCGTGGTATCACGATATATCGTTATTTGGGTGGGGTGTGGAGTTAGGGTGTAAACATAGAATATCATGTATTTCAAATTGGTGGTGTCTACAAGTTATTTTCATTAATTTTGTTGCCTTGAAACCGTAAATTGAGATCGCCATGATTGCCATTTCCGCATATTTAATACACGAAATTCCACACTTTGACACCCTTCAATATACAGCTTAAAGCAACGAATGTAATGCAACTAACCGTATTCATCACAAATAAGAAAAATAAAGGATTTTCTTCTGTTCTTGTGTTGTATTTTGTGTTATCTTTACCTCACGACAACTGTCAAAAGACTGAGCAAGGAACACGCATTAACTTCATTGCGCAGAAAGGAATTCCGCAGAGCAAAATCTGATTGGCCGCCGTATCATACTTGAGCCAATCAGAATTCATACTGCAGAATTCCGACAGCTGTTATCACGCCCACCGCTAGCGTAGACGATGCAAATTAATAAAATAACACTGCGTGATTTTGAACGAGAACCAGCGTGAAGACTGGAAACAATTGTCAGATTTTATTTGGTCTGTAACATTAAATACTAATTTGCCGCATTGTAGACCTATTCATAGTCACTCACTACTTAGCGGTCCTATCCATTGATCTCAAGGCGTAGCCGGGATGTGTGAAATTAACCCAGTTAACACTGCAACCAAAACTGCCACAACAAATCGAAGACTGGAAATAATTAGGCCTAAATTATTTATTTTAAGGCTGTTTCTCACTTAGAATAAATCTGTAATGTTATATGTGGAATGAATTTTGATCTGATTCGTTTAAAAATACTAAATATATTGTATAAAGTTACATAAAAACGTATAACGGTAAAGCAAGAGATTAACTTCCCCCTCACCCATCGTTCCAAGCTGTGGTATTGATAAGGGATTATATATACACACCACTGAACCAAAAATGTTATTTAACAAAAACAATAAATTGATTCAAATATATTATATGGTTCGGCTTGAAATATAATAAGAGATTTAAACCAGAGTGGCTGATCACATGGTGATAACTGGCGTAACATGGTGGCGTCGTGCATGTTCACACACATTTAGTGTTGAAAATATACATGTGACATTACTCGACTTCACGTCAATAATTGGCAGGAACATCACGAACGATTTTCCAGGCTGCTCACCATGGTGAGTAAACTACATCATACCAGACCAAATAGACCTGGGTGACTTAAACAACAGTGGTGTTTTCCAGAGAATTTCAAGATTGGCTGTTGGGTCATTGGTAACCATAATGGCAATGTTCTGGCATTTGAGTGATTTCCTGGCGCTGCTTTCCACTCAGTGGACGTGAATTTTAATTCTACCTAGCGGAGTCGTTTGGATTTATCTTTCCTCTTGGAACTTGTTTACTTGCCATTGTTGCCGGTGCTACTGCAGCAATTATCCCCATACCATGAAATGTATAGTTGCCATCTACAGTTCAGATGTGAATCCACCAAGTATATCAGTTCCTTGAATAAGCGCAGCAATTTTCTCAAACATCTGTACCTGTTGGTAGGAACAGCAGAAGCCATGTCGATGGAGTGAGTCAATGAGAGAACGTGACACAAATTGATGATGAAGTTGTATGCCTAATCTTCAATGGTGCCAATAATACATGCGGCTGCGTGGCTTGCATAATTGTATGTCCAATTGAGGCTGTCTTTAAACATGTGTTCTTTGCTAAGATGATTTCAACCCACAAAGCTGGAGACTTTCCTGGAGGAAACTCAGACATTTATCTTCAGATTCCATTCCTCATACGCAGGATATAATGAATGCGATGTTTCTACATATTTGATGCCATCCTTAATGAGCTTAGCAGCTGTTCTTATGATATTTATTTTTTCCTTAAGTGGAGCACTCTTCTGAAGTTACTGCATCGCCTCTACCCGTAAACGCCATGACATTTGGCGTTCCATGGATGCAAGTTATGATTATGTAACATACTTGCATTACTTATCATATGGTCTTCTTTCCAGTCCACCGTGCTTGCTCGTTCGTTTCCTAGCTACGTAGATTCCCTTGTTTCTAGCCCACTGGGTCCTGGTCACCTTTCCTGTTGAGCTCAATATAAAACAGGGACTCATTAGTCCGGAACACAATCTGGCAGGCTACATTCCTTCCCTCTACCCCAAAGAGATGTCCTCATAAATATACCACAAAATCATGATGCAAAAGGCTATAGTAGTTATATGCATGATAAACATTCGTGGATTTTTAAATGGTCCAGCCATATAGTCTACCAAACCAAAATAGTTTGTCAATCAGTCAGAATTAGATGTTAACTATCAATAGTTATCTACATGATAGATGGTCCAGCAGTACAGCCTACAAACCAATGTAACCTTATTACAAATGTAAATGTATAGTTATTTACAGAAAGGTGATTGGGTAAGAAGTAGTTATTTACAGAAAGGGGATTGGGTAAGAAGAATTAGTACAACTATTTATACAATTCGACAATGGCTAATTAACAACATAGTGACATAATCCATAAACCTATCTGGACACCTAGATCTACGCCCTGCCCTAGTGGTATATGAGGGAAGAGAGTCAGCTACAGCAGTCTCCATCAGGGGTACGCTCAACAGAGTCAGAAATAGGGCCAGGCAGCATAATTACCCGATTTCTCTCCCCACCCAGGGATTCCGAACTAATATTCGCTGGTTGCTTAGGTCTACTCAGTCGACTATGATCTCCCACTGTGATGTCGACATGGCTGGTGTCGGAATTACATATGGTTACCCAACTTCCTCAGCAGCGGGTAACATCCCACCACTATCAGAACAAAACTGGTTTTCAGGTCTAATGACCATTGTTTTCTGATACTTTTCGGAAGATTTACCATCGAATTGCTTTATCCAGTCCAAGATGGACAATCAGTCGCCCTCGTTTCTCTTTGAGTCAAAATACAGACTGCATCTGGTGGTGCTTATATGCCCGAATGATGATGGTATTCTGTTGGCATAGCTACTTGCCCATCTAGGATCTTATATTCTTGGCCGTATGGTGCATGAGAACCATCCACATCTTCACAACGTGCGGGAGCTGGAACCTGGACTGCTCCAGGAATGGGATGTGATTCCTCTTCGTGACATCAGGTGCTTAATTCGAAGCATGAGAAAGCGATGTACGGCGGTGGTTAATGCGCGCGGAGGTCACAGCCGGTATTGACAGCTCAGTGGCATTATTTAAATTGGACGCTTCCGTTGAATGATGCTGTGTTAAAGGCGCGATGCTAGCATTACAGTAACAAGAGACTGTTGTTCAAATTGGAAAATGACCTATCAATTAAATAATATATTTGAATCAATTTATTCTTTTTGCTAAATAACATTTATACAGTAATATTCTCAGTGTTGCTAAACTTTTTTGGTTCAGTCTATATATATATACACACTGAACCAAAAATGTTATTTAACAAAAACAATAAATTGATTCAAATATATTATACGGTTCGGCTTGAAATATAATAAGAGATTTAAACCAGAGTGGCTGATCACATGGTGATAACTGGCGTAACATGGTGGCGTCGTGCATGTTCACACACATTTAGTGTTGAAAATATACATGTGACATTACTCGACTTCATGTCAATAATTGGCAGGAACATCGCCAACGATTTTCCAGGCTGCTCACCATGGTAAGTAAACTGCATCATACCAGACCAAATAGACCTGGGTGACTTAAACAACAGTGGTGTTTTCCAGAGAATTTCAAGATTGGCTGTTGGGTCATTGGCAACCATAATGGCAATGTTCTGGCATTTGAGTGATTTCATGGCGCTGCTTTCCACTCAGTGGACGTGAATTTTAATTCTACCTAGCAGAGTCGTTTGGATTTATCTTTCCTCTTGGAACTTGTTTACTTGCCATTGTCGCCGGTGCTACTGCAGCAATTATCCCCATACCATGAAATGTATAGTTGCCATCTACGGTTCAGATGTGAATCCACCAAGTATATCAGTTCCTTGAATAAGCCCAGCAATTTTCTCAAACATCTGTACCTGTTGGTAGGAACAGCAGAAGCCATGTCGATGGAGTGAGTCAATGAGAGAACGTGACACAAATTGATGATGAAGTTGTATGCCTAATCTTCAATGGTGCCAATAATACATGTGGCTGCGTGGCTTGCATAATTGTATGTCCAATTGAGGCTGTCTTTAAACATGTGTTCTTTGCTAAGATGATTTCAACCCACAAAGCTGGAGACTTTCCTGGAGGAAACTCAGACATTTATCTTCAGTTTCCATTCCTCATACGCAGGATATAATGAATGCGATGTTTCTACATATTTGATGACATCCTTAATGAGCTTAGCAGCTGTTCTTATGATATTTGTTTTTTCCTTAAGTGGAGCACTCTTCTGAAGTTACTGCATCGCCTCTACCCGTAAACGCCATGACATTTGGCGTTCCATGGATGCAAGTTATGATTATGTAACATACTTGCATTACTTATCATATGGTCTTCTTTCCAGTCCACCGTGCTTGCTCGTTCGTTTCCTAGCTACGTAGATTCCCTTGTTTCTAGCCCACTGGGTCCTGGTCACCTTTCCTGTTGAGCTTAATATAAAACAGGGACTCATTAGTCCGGAACACAATCTGGCAGGCTACATTCCTTCCCTCTACCCCAAAGAGATGTCCTCATAAATATACCACAAAATCATGATGCAAAAGGCTATAGTAGTTATCTGCATGATAAACATTCGTGGATTTTTAAATGGTCCAGCCATATAGTCTACCAAACCAAAATAGTTTGTCAATCAGTCAGAATTAGATGTTAACTATCAATAGTTATCTACATGATAGATGGTCCAGCAGTACAGTCTACAAACCAATGTAACCGTATTACAAATGTAAATGTATAGTTATTTACAGAAAGGTGATTGGGTAAGAAGTAGTTATTTACAGAAAGGGGATTGGGTAAGAAGAATTAGTACAACTATTTATACAATTCGACAATGGCTAATTAACAACATAGTGACATAATCCATAAACCTATCTGGACACCTAGATCTACGCCCTGCCCTAGTGGTATATGAGGGAAGAGAGTCAGCTACAGCAGTCTCCATCAGGGGTACGCTCAACAGAGTCAGAAATAGGGCCAGGCAGCATAATTACCCGATTTCTCTCCCCACCCAGGGATTCCGAACTAATATTCGCTGGTTGCTTAGGTCTACTCAGTCGACTATGATCTCCCACTGTGATGTCGACATGGCTGGTGTCGGAATTACATATGGTTACCCAACTTCCTCAGCAGCGGGTAACATCCCACCACTATCAGAACAAAACTGGTTTTCAGGTCTAATGACCATTGTTTTCTGATACTTTTCGGAAGATTTACCATCGAATTGCTTTATCCAGTCCAAGATGGACAATCAGTCGCCCTCGTTTCTCTTTGAGTCAAAATACAGACTGCATCTGGTGGTGCTTATATGCCCGAATGATGATGGTATTCTGTTGGCATAGCTACTTGCCCATCTAGGATCTTATATATGAAGATGGCATTGGTCTTCATTTGGTGTTACATTGCACAAGCCTTTCCGATCCTAGCTGCTTTATTATTGCTAAGACTCTCTCTCTCTCACTCTCTCTCTCTCTCTCTCTCTCTCTCTCTCTTGCGCGCTCCAATGCGCTCTCTTTCTCTCTCTGTCTCTCTCTCTCACACACACACACACCCTCTCTCGACTGACATATAGAAGGAAATATAGAAGGAAAGTATATTGAAATATTTCCGCATCTTAATGTGCCATTATCTTCTTTGAGACATATGAGACATGTTCATTATCTAACATATCTGGGGACATGTACCAAAGGGTGCTATATTGATGCTCTCATCTTCTGCTGCTTCTCTCTCCAGTGTGCATGAACTGCCCTTCTCACTGTTTTTTCCCCACCCTGATCTTGTTGGTAGAATATTATGTAGTTCTTGTGCTGTTGGTAGGCTGTATTTGTCTAGGATTCTGTTTATGTACATAAACCAGCTGGCTGACTGCAGATTTGATAGCAAGCTGACGGAAGGCCACTTCACACTCTATACTGTCTTGATCTGTAAGCTGTTTCGGAGTAGGGCCAGAACCCTTTTATCTTTTTCTGCCTCAACTGGGAACATACTGATAAGACCTAGCACTGCTATAATGGCTGTCGAATCTGGGAGATTTTGGAACCGTCGAATCTGCCTCTTTTGAAATAACTAACTTGTAGATATTCTTGTTCTCCAGTTTAGAGATCTCCGATCCATACAACAGTCTTAGGTTAATGCAGGTCTTCCACAGATTGAATAGCGCTGGATTAAGCCCATTCCTTCCATGGCTACCAGCAGTTGGTAGACGCCTGCAGTTGCAGACTTGACCATATCCGACACTCTGTTGTTGTTTATATTTGAGGCAGGACCTTGAGTGATACTGAGGTGTACTTCCTTATCTGCCGTCCTGCCAGGCATTTATTTTCAATAGTCTCTTGTCAGAGCCCACTTTTGGAGCTGGCATACAGTAATGATGCAGACTTATTTCCGTTGATCTTAATTCAGTCCTTATTGAACCTGGTCTGTAATTTTAGTCACTGCATATTCCGAGCTCCCATTTACTGGTATTAATAATGCTGTATCATCTGCTACTGTAGGTGCTGAGCAGTCCACTGTTCCAACACATGCACAAAGACCTCTGTCCTGTATTTCTTGGAGAACCTCCTTGTTTACTACCTTAGTGTGTTGGTGATATGCTACTCCCCTGTATATTGCCTTGTAAATTGATACTCGGATATAGCTGTCCATTCCACTTCTTGACTTAAATCCCTGGTACCAGCTGACCATCAGTTCATATATATCGCCTGGTAAACCCATTAACTTCAATTTCCTGAATAGACCTTCATGCCATACCCTATTAAATGCCTTTTCGGCATCAAGGACTACCAGTAGATCTTCCTCTCGCGCTGCGTACTCGCACACCACTTGTTAGGATTAATATTGGTGAAACATTACTTGTGAATCCTCTTTGAAGGGGATTTTGTGACTGACAGCACAGGTAGATAACCTTGAGCATTGCAAGTTCGATGATCTTCCAAATGACACTAATAATAGTAATCCCTTTGCCCTGTAGGTGGGGCTTAGAATACACCTTCCGTATCCTCTGCGTGTCGTAAGAGGCTGAAGACGGAGGTTCCAGGCCGCACGGCGCACTAATAAACCATGGATCCACACACTTAACGCTTATGACCATGTCGATAGTCACTTACAGGACTGGCGGTATGATCAGCGAACGAAAAGAAGATAGTAATCCCTCGGTAGTTTGCTGGAACTCTTAGATTTCATCTTCTTTACTAGAGGCATTAACAGCCCTTTGAATAGAGTTGGAATGATTCGATTCTTGAGAATTATGTTGAAGTGATGTTAAAATATAAACAATAACTGGACATGCGTACCTATATATGTTCTGCTGTAAGACCAAATTTGTCTGCAGCTTTGTTTTTCTTCATCTGCTGGATACAATTTCCAATTTCTGGCTCGGTGACTGGTAAAACTTCCCCCTTATGATCAACTAAAAAATGCAATCAGTATTTCCATGCCCTCGTTCACCAGCTCTGTTTCTCATCAAATTCCTCATCACACGTTGGCATCGCTAGAACTTAGAAATGATGCTGCCACACCTAGATGGTCTTCTGGGTTGTTATCGGTTTCACCCTTATACTCCAACACACCCGTTGTTGGGGCCCCAAAACCCCACTGTTTGGCCATCAGGTTGTTGAATATCTTATCATACGCAGATGCATGGATGATTTCTTGCAGCTCATTGCACCCGACTTGAAGCTAATCTGTTTAATGACCATAATTTTTTCTCTTCTGTCACCCTTTCATAACATACTCCATTGCTCGGTCTATTCTGCTCCTTCCATTCCTTAAAAGCCTTGACCTCATTCCGAGCAGTTACTATTGCTGGAGATTTTGCCTTCATCCCTGATCTTCTGGCTTTAGCCCTCATGACTGTCTTAATTGTTAATTCCATACGTGGAAGATTTTTTAACCTGTGATGACAGGAAATGCCTTTACTTTTCGACCATTCTACTAATGACATGAAAGGACAGTCCACAATTTAGCATACGTAAATTTCACAAATAGTGCAATTGGGTTCCATCATGATCAAAGCATTTCCCATCAACAAAAGCCAGTGTCCTATATTCTGAAAATATTGATATCGGCTATTCAGATGCTAAGGCTACTTTGTCGTAACTACTTTTTGCCCGGGTCTTAAAGATCTTAACATTGTGGCCTCTTGTAGTCAATTCACTGAGTGATATCTTGGGGTACACGTTCTAATTATATATAAAATGCAGCATCTGAAGTGTTTCGATCATCTCCGCATAATCTATGATAAGTGATTGATGCATAGCTTCAGTCAAGTCTTCTCAGCCGCTCTTCACAGTCATGTCTTTTAACACAGGAATTTACTTAGTAGCCCTTTGCACATTTCTAATGGTGACATACTCCAGCTGCGGTCAGACTAATACTTTGTAAAGCCATCCAGGGGTTTCCACATCAAGATCAATAATTGACCCAAGGACATGTGACATTCACCTGTGCTATTAGCATTTGAAGAGTTTAAATAGACATAATTGGTAATTTTCAGGAAATCCATGAAAGCTACCAAAATAATTCACTAATCAAAAGTAGAAACTAACTGCCACAGGATCGCTCCACCCAAGTTTCATTAGAATCGAGCCATTGATTAAGGTGTAGCATTTTAAATGGTTCCAGAAAATCTTCAGAAAATGCAAAATGGCCACCAAAAATAGACCAATCACAATTTTGAATAGAAGTTCTAGAGGCTAGACTAGCCAAATTTGGCTAAAATCTGCCAAGTGGTTTTAGGAGATACATTTTAAAGGATTTCTGGATAATTTTCAGAAAATCCAAGATGGTCACCAAATAAGACAGTTCCATTGAAATCGGGCCATTGATTAAGGAGTAGCATATTTTAAATGGTTCCAGAAAACTTTCCGAAATCGTCCAAATCAAAATTCTAAATAAAGGTTCTAGAGCCTACGACTGTAGGATCCTTTCAGCTAAATTTGTTTAAAATCCACAAGCGGTTAAGTAGGATGCGTCGCGACAATTTCCGGTAAATTTATCATAAGATCCAAGATTTTTACCCAAAAACTTACCAATCAAAATTTTGGATACATGTATCATGATAGGGTTATTCTAGTCAAATTTGCTTCAGATCCACCAAGCGACTAAGGAGATGCATTTTGAAAATGTCCGGTAAATTCTTCATAAAATCTTAAGACTTTCACCCAAAATATTGACCAATTAAAATTCTGAGATTTTCTTGAGACAAGCACAATAGAATCCTTGGACAAATTTGGTTGAAATTAAGATGTGTTTTTACAATTTCCAGTAAATTTTGCAAACATCTAGGATTTTAAACCAGAAGAATGACAAATCAAAATTCAGAATTGAAGTTTTGAAGGCTGCCACAATATGGTCATTCTTGTAAAATTTGTTAGAAATCCATCAAACGGTTAAGATGTATTTTGACAAGTTCAGGTAAATTTTGCATAAAATGTAAGAATTTCACCAAAAGAATTGACAAAAAATTCTGAATAGAAGTTCCCCCACATGGCCCTTCCACCCAAATTTCAACAAACGGCTGAGATCTCCAGTAAATTTTCATAACACCTAAGATTTTTACCCAAAAGAACGACCAATCAAAATTCTGAATATCTAGAGCCTACCACCATAGGATCCTTCCAGCCAAATTTGGCTAAGATCTACCAAGCGGTTTAGGAGATGCATTTTAAAGCAAATGTTCATGGACGATGGATAGACAATGAAGTCGCCATACCATAAGCTCACTTGGCCATGTGAGCATATAAATGATCTGTGGATTAGTACCATCATCTTAGTCATTTTGTTTCTTTTCATTTATGTGGTCTTCAAGTCAATTTATTGTCGATGGTGAAACCAAGTTCTTATTCATGTTGTGCCTCTTCTGCTCTCTTCCCCTCTCATGAAAGACTGAGTGCTACATGTATGCAGATGACACAAAGGTTTCACATAAAATCAACTCTAAAGAACTGCAAGATTTGTACAGACACCAAGATTGGTCTGATGACTGGCTACTACGCTTTCAGTGTAGGAAGAGCACAATGACACACACTGTCTTTTGTGAGAGTGGAAGAGAGCAGAAGAGCAACAACATATGTTGGCAAAGGTGGTAAAGGAACAAGATCTGGGTGTTTCTGAAGTTAACAGATTAGGCAAGTAGTTTTATATATAAGACAAAACGCACAGGACCAAGTGCTTGGGTAGAGATACACTGTGCGATCTAGAATGAACCTTGCTGCCTTTTATTGTACTGCTTCAAGTTGTTTTTTTCAGGTCACATGTTGGTGGTTACGAGCATACTCAATTTTCGGTCTGATAAGCGACTCGTAGGTAAATTCCCTTGATGGATGTTGGGCACGATCTTAGATTTCTGCTTAAATATTTTGATACACGGTTGTGCAATTTTAGGTTGTCTGTTAGCTAGTATTAAGCCTTATTTCAAATTCATTTTACTTTCCTTTTTTAATATTGCTGTCTGTGTAGTGTCTTGCTGCCAGTGTCGGTTTCATCATATTTACCTCTGTATCAGGATTAAATGGTTATCTTTCACTGGAGCAGCAGATAGAATATGCGTTATCTTGTAAGGATCTGAGATTTTGTTTGGTTCATTAATCTTTTTGGTCAGAGATGTTTGTGGAAGGTTATCAATATCATCCAAACAAATGGGGGAGGGGGGGGGGGGGGGGGGCAATCCTCCTTCAGACCATTATATTTACTTTAATCAACCTACAATTTTTATTTACTTTTAAAGACATTGCAAAAGATCGTTCTGTCAAATTTGCTGTTAATCAGCAAATAGCATGTCACAATTGTTAACAGACTGATGATAGACGAATAGCCATTGTATATGCTCATTAAATGAGACAAAGATGTGAATATCAGATGCCCTACATAGCTTTTTCCTAAATAGTGATTAATGATATCAAACCTTATATTAAGAGAAAATTAGTGTTAATAGTTACCCCAACCCCTCCCACATATCATACACTGATGTGCCATTTTCATAACTGCAGTCGCAGTAATCCTGTCAGTTATTTCAACATTTGGACCGAGTTGTCGCAAAAACACTGAATCAGTTTTCCCTCATAAGGCTAATAATCAGTATATTTCATATGTCTTAAAATGATAATTTGGCGATTCATAATGAAATTATACAAGCCATTAGGACAAAAGACAATAAATCTGCCATATATGGTATGCGAAAACATCTTTTTATTTGCCTTTTGAGATTTCACCCACCTCTTCCTATCCTCAACAATGTATATCATTTTCAAGTCAAATAAAGGCTTTTCATCAAATTCTCAAAACAAAAAAATGGCTGTAAATGGGCTGTAGCTCACAGCTTGATATAACTAAATGCTAGAAATATTCATAATAATAATGATAATAAATATCATTATTGCAATTATTATAATATAGCTGTTCTGCAATCCAATACATCTTCATAATGTACATGTGTAGTAATCATCAATCTTTCTGCCTCTATACACTTTCTTCTTCTTGTGCTCTATATCACCAAATGCCACATTATATCAAACAATGCTACAATAGCAAAAACCTGTCTTAACCCTTTCATGCACAAGCTGGCCAAAACAAGCTCTACAGTGGCTTTCAGGAATGTCCATTTACCAGCCAAGAGAATAGTTTCTAAAATTTACCACTGGAATAACTGGCTCGATAATCGAGCCAGTCATACCAGTGGTAAATTAAAAAAAATATCTTGCCATGCAAATGGACATTCAATAAGCAAATACGTTTATTTTTTTAAACAAATTTAGTCATTAAAAGGTTAAAGCTGACCTGTCATGCCAAAGGAAGAGCAGTGTTTAATGCCTACAAGTAACAAAACCTATCAATTTATTACCATTTTCAGTAACCCTACTACGAGTTCAGGTTAGGTATTGTTACTTTAAACAAGACCCGCCTAACTTTCCTTACGCATTAGATAAAAGTATTCGGTCAGTACATATCGCTCGGAGTCAGCCGGTAGGTGTTGGCATGAGCGTTTGATTAATTACTACACAAGTAACAGCTCTGAATACCGCTGCGCTGTGTAGTACTTATCTGACAAATGTGAATGTAATACATCTGCTGGATGCCTACCTAACAACTCCTGTACTAAGAATCATTTTATAGTGGATCAGAGCAGTTGCACGGGTCTTGCTTAATCCATCTAGTGACAACATAACCCTATAATGGTCAAGCTGATAAAAAATGGCTGAGAGAAGAGTATTTTCGAGAATTTAACACTGGAATGACTGGAACGGTAACAGAGCCACTCATTTCAGTGGTAAATTCTCAAAAATAGACTTCTCGACCTCCAAATCGACACTGGCTACACGAAAACCTGAATTTTCTCTATCATTACCCCTTTGATGTTCAGGCGGCCAAAACGGCATCTGTAGCGGTAATGAGAAATGTCCATTTGCAGGCCAACACACCTATTTTTGTACAACGTCATCTTATCTTGCAAAAATTATGATTCTCTTGAAATTTATGACCATCAGAGGGTTAACTGATATAAGCAGCATCTTGAACGCTTTGAGCTGTTGACACAAGAGGGTTACTATATTAATGCCCGGACTTATAACAGAGTTGCAGAAAATGGAAATTTATGTATAGCAATATACTACTGATAGGTGTTAAGCATTGATTATTTTAGCCCGACTAGGTTTAAGCTACCACATGATGGAGCACAACTCTCTCTCTGGTCACTAGACAGGTGGTCTCTGAATACAGGATATACCTTTGGTTGCCTAAAGATGGTGCTTCTTTAAGATACGTGGTAGAGAACCACCATCTTTAGGTTCCAAGGGGAGGTGGTCCCTTGAGCAGGTTCGATTGTATATACAAAAATAACAACTGACACCATTGCAAATAATCAAAATCTACTCCTTTACAAGAATCTCCCATTTTCATGGGTGAAAAATTGCTGTATAAAAATGATACCTACCAGTGTTGGTTTAAAAGACAAGTGATAATACCATACTCATTTCGAACAGCTCTAAACTCCATCATACAGGCAATATTTGATCATGTTTCAGTCTTCTACTTCTTCCTCATGGCATACATAACTATATACAGATGTTTTCTAAATTCTTAGGATATTATAATCAATGACATGCAGTACATTAGTCATAAACATTCAATCTTTAACCATAGAACCCTTGAATTTTTTCCCCATAGAAAATGTTCATTTGCAGACGAAGATAAGACTTTTTGAAATTTTATCACTAGAATGACTGGCTCGGTTATCGAGCCAGTTATTCCACTGGTAAATTTTCAAAACTAGTCTTCTCTTCGTCTGCAAATGGACATTTCCCATGACCATTACAGAAGCCGTTTTGGATGATATGAGTGTTAAAGGGTTAATGATCATGCTGGCAAAAAATGGCTTCTACAGTTATCTTGTGAATGCCCATTTGCATGCCAAGAGAAGACTATTTTTATGATTTACCACTTGTATGACTGGCTCAGTAATCGAGCCACGGCTTGATAGTCCAGCCAGTAATTCCAGAGGTGAATTTTCAATAATAACAGTCTCTTCGCCTGCAAGTTGACAATCCCAAAACAGAAATGCCACTATTCCTGACAAACCTTGTCCATCAAAGGGTTAAAGTTAGATTTTCATGCATCTAAATCTTAAAATTCCTATTTTTCATCGCATACATACTATACATCTGAAATCTCAAATTCACAATAACTTTTTATTAGCACATTTCTTTCTTATAAGCTCATCTTATATTAGACCTCATATTTGGCAGCTATTTTCTTCTTCCTCGTCATCAATACACATTGTCATACTGTCGTAAGATGTCACAATTACACATTGTTCAATACTCTGTTGTATTCATCATTATATACACACACACACACAAACATTAAATCACTGACAAATTGGCAATATCTGTGCACCTTGACATCACTTATAAATACTTCTTTTGGTCATGTAATTAGCGCTACATGTTATAAACTCACAAGCAAACTTCATAAGCACCTAAATCAGCAAGTCCTCTCTGTATAAGGTCGTACATTAAAGGTACATATTCACACCAAAACCATTGAAAATAAAATTGCTAAAATTTTGTACTTCTAGACACTTAACTTAAAATTGCCGTAAGACACCTATTCCTAATTTAACTTCCCAACCAAAATATTATATTAATTTATATGAACGAAATCAGGTGAAGATTTATTTTGTTTCATTACATTGCAGTACATTAGTTAACCCTAACCATTTTATTTTCAAGCATTTTGGTGTGAATATGGGTCTCGTATCTCAAATATCTGTAGCAATCATACTTGTCTATAATGACCATCTGCCTATTAGGGCCACATGATAGTGATAGTTGGCTAATACAGCTGACCACATGTCCATAAATAACAACAATCACATGACCATAATACTGCTCTCCTGCCTTGCCCTTAGCTGCCTTGCATTTGTATTAACGCTGAACCGTCATGCCAAAATAACCAATGCTTAAACATTACCAGTACAGTGCTTTCAATAAATTTCCCTTTTGGCTAACTATTATAAGTCTGGGTATTGATTCATTAAACACTATCCCACTATCCCGGGTCCCTATAAAGCAATTCCCTCAGTACAGCGAATTATAAGTTAACCACCTAGTGTGCTGTGTACATGTGACAGGTAAGCACTACACAGCGCATGGATATGCAGAGATGTCGGCCATGTATTATTTAGCCTCCAAGCGCACACACCAACACTTACCAGCTGACTGCCAGATCTATGTACTCAGCAAATCCTTTTATAAAGCATGAGAAATAGGGCTGGCCGGTTTCCCGACAACATTGGGATAAACGCGATAATATTGTTATCGTTATTATCGCATTTCTAAATACCATCAATGACCGTATTGATATGCCAGTGATGGTATTTTCCACTTTTGCCGTTATAAATCCAGCTCATCACAACAGTAAAAACAAATCCAAATAATGTCCTAGTTTTCCGCATTTACATTTCTAACATAGAACAATAACCTGCAAGTTCGCCACAATAAAAAGAGTAACCAGCTCTAAGACATTTAGTAGATAGCTTGACCCTTCTTAACTTCTTAATTTACTGGAAATGTGATTTACTAGAAATAAGAGTTACTACGTACAGGTTTTCACGACATATAGTCCTGTTTTCTCGATCGCTCCAAAGCAATGAACCACCTAAATATCGGGTGGTATTACTCTCGGAACCTTCCAGTAATAATATATTTGGTCATATAACCCACCTAAGTTGGCGCTAAGATATTGCCTTACTGCGTTTAAAAGCGGCAGTGACTAGATTTTTCGTTCCCCCATTATCCATCAATATTGATCGAGTCGCACAGATTGGTTGAAATAAATCATGTGATTAATTTGTTATGAATGACGAGGCACGTGATCAAAATTTTACTACGATAGTAATTTTCATTCATGCCTAATGACAACGGATGTCCCGCGACCCTATCAGAAACTACGACTGCGTATTATCAATTTTTATTAAGCACGCCTGCGCAGTCGCACGAGACATTTCTCATTACTGGTGTATTAGCAGACCCCCCTCTAGGCTGATTCGTGACAATTTTTATTGTTGAAATTATTAACCGGGATCGCGGGATCGTGTTGTAAGAATGGAATGTTTATGTTACCGGACAGCTGCACCGGAGCTGATAATGCAATCTACTGGCCACTGACAGATAGAAATTGCCATAGAAAAATGTTTTGTCCAAAAATAACAGGTTGCCCGATATACGAGATTGACTTGCCCGCCATATTTTACACTTTCCCCTGGCAAGCGTTAAGTTCATCATCATCATCATCATCACATTCTCGGGACATAAGCCACCAGAATACCAGATATTACATGTTATCGTGGTATTTTCCTGTTATATCGTTATCGTCACCCAAATGTCAATACCACCCAGCCCTAATGAGGAATGCTAGGCGGGTCTTGTTTAAAGTAACAATACCTGTACTCATATTATAGTTAACGAAAAAAGAACTTTCTTGATATCACTATGCTACGTGTAGGAGTTAAACACTGCTCCTTTAGCATGAACGACCAGCTTTAATGGCCTACTTTGTGGTTCCCTGTGAGGTGGTAATTTCACATGTATCATCCACATTTAGTTGGAATTCTTTCTACATTTCATAAATATTCTCTTAATTCCCTTCTTTTACTTCAAGTGCCATTAACCTTACTTCCATTTTACACATATGCATGTTTCTACTCCTTGAAACACTCACTACACTGAGATATGTATGTTTATTATCATAAATCTTTCATATACATTACATTCATCTTTTCAAGTCGCACAATGATATCCATTGACACACCATTGTACACTTCTCTTACTCGTTTACTAAATGAAAATTCTGTAACATCATCTGGATTACCAATCATTTTGTACACAAAAAGCGCCACCTAAGCTCATCAATGGTTTTACATCTCATAAATCAATGAGGTACTCTTAATATCATTCTCTCATATTTAATATTTTCTATCTTCAAGTGACTCAGAAATACTTTACATGTTTCCAAAACAAAATAAGTTACTACTTAATATTTTGAACATAATTGGATTGGAACCTTAACAATTACGTTAAAAAATATTTTACAAAACTTAATAACGAACATGTTTCTGTTTTACACACATGTTAAATTATTAAACCCTTTAACACTAATTTATTCAAGAAAATTCCAATTTTCTCAAAGAGAATGTCCATTTACAGACCAAGATACTATTTTTTGAAAATTTACCACTGGAATGACTGGCTCGGTTATGGAGCCAGTCATTCCAGTGGTAAATTTTCAAAAATAGTCTCCTCTTGGTCTGCAAATGGACATTTGTCAAGGCCAATGTAGAAGCCGTTTTTGGCAGATATGAGTGTTAAAGGGTTAAGATCTGACTGTACATGCACACGCGTTTCTAATTTGTTCTCTCTCTCTCTCTCTCTCTCTCTCTCTCTCTCTCTCTCTCTCTCTCTCTCTCTCTCTCACCTCTCAGCGACGACAAATGACATTCTTTATGATGTAAGGCAGATTCTGTTGATTATTTTGAAACTAATTAGACTGGGAGCTGTTGCTGCTCTAGGCAGCAACAGCTCCCAGTCAAATTAGTTTCAAAATATTCAACATGAAAAGCTGTATTGAAACAGGGACACTGGAATTTTAAGCGTTAAATAGTTAATTAATGATCTCCCGAACATATTCTCCCATTACACTCAAGAGTTACAATTACCACCTCGAACAATACGCTGCATTTTTTAAAGTCATATCTTCATACATTGGCAGAAATAGTCGTATTAAATATAATATACTACATTCAGCAGTGTTATTTGCAATTGCTCAATGTTTTACAATTTGTCTTCGGTTAATTCAATTTGCAGACTCTAGTGAACATTATGCCTTATTATTATTTATCTTAAAATTTCCACGAATATGCTAATAAAGCTTTATATGTTAGTTGTTATACTTCAATATTGACTTATACTGACAGTTACTTTATCAATATAGATATCAAGTCTCAAACCCTTCATCAGATCAGTGGATATATACATATTTGAATTGCAAAAAATATTACTTATAATTCAAAACAAATCCTTTGACAACTGTCTTTAAACTGACGTGTAACATTATCAACACAATAATACACCTATGAATACTTCATATCATGACATGTCGTGCGATTGATGGGAAGGGGCGGGGTGGGGGGGGGGGGGGAGAATTGAAAACTGGTGCATATTTTCAAAGTAGCATTGCTGAAATGTCATGTCATCGACATCAGCATGTTAAGTTCACATCAGCACATGAACAAATAATTTTGGCTAATATTAAAGCTGACCTGTTACATTAAACGAAGCAGTGACTAACAACTACCAGTAATTTTGTGCTATCAATAAGTTTCCATTTTCAGTAACTGAGTACAGGTATTGGTATTAATACTTTGAACTTTAAATGCTCAAATTTGGTCAGGAAAATAAAATATTTGCCTATTGATTATTTTTTAAATTTTACCACTTAGGAAGGGGTACTACGCTACAGTGGTACTTAATACAATTTATAACTTCACATCAATTGCTTCACAAAATATCATTGCTAAAGCATAAGCAGTTTATCATGATTCATAGAGTGAAGAATTACCTTTGTATACATGTGCTTCCTAATCTGAAGGAATTAACCGTTGCGGTACAATATTATCTTGAAGTCACTGTGATATGTCAAAATTTGACATCTATTAGCGTGACCCAGGGGTCTACAGTACCGTGGTACTAGGTGTTGAAATCAATTTAAAAATCTGAAATTTTCTCAAGTTAAAATTATGTCGCAGCAATTATCAAATTCAACATATCAGCTGTCACAGTTATATTTTGGCTCAGAATCTCTTTAGTCTTATTGGTTAAATATAACTTTAAAGAACGGCCTCTACGCATCAACAGGATTTAAGGATGGCAGCCATTTTGAATCCCGAAAACCGCACTGCGAGAACATATATATTGTATAGAATAACCGTTGACTCAATTTTTTTAAACAAACATTGGTAGGCATAAATAATTGTTGTATTTTGCAAAATTTATTTCATGCATTATGTATTTTCCCTATATCACCATATCAAACACTGACCACAGTAACGTAGTACACACAGTACCGTAGTACTCTACCCTACAATCTAAATGAACTAGCGAAATAAAAACAAATGGATCTTTCTTTTGATCCTCTTTCTGTCTTTGGTTTTCAGCAATGTCATTCGCCTAACACCAAATTACCAATAATGGATCAATGAAAATATGCTACCCCACACCTTAATACCTACAGAAATGACATTCTTTTTGAAGTAAGTAACATTCTGTTCAATATTTTGAAACTAATTTCACTCAAGAGTTGTCGCGGCCTATGAATTCCAGCCAAATTAGTTTCAAAATATTCAATAGCTTTCCTGTATCCTTGTCCGGGAAATTCAATGGTTAAAGAATCAATAAATAAAAACTAAGAAATTGAGGCTAAACATACGACTAGTGCTTTGTACGGCAGAAATGTGAATAAATTTTAAATCTTTAAAGTTTTAATTTGTATGAATTTTGATGATGGCCTGTACACAATAAATATGTTGACATGATTGATGATATTTAATAGTTGCGACAATGGGAAGACAACCAATTCCGTTAGTAAATATCCCAATTCATTTTGAACTAAGTTATATACACGAAACATGAAAGTATATAATGGGTCATATTCATTTTACGGCGGTAAGCGGATTCTACCATTTTGATTGAAAGTTTATTTTCAACAAAAAATAATTTTTTGCCCGTGTTGTTAACAATTAACATTCAAGTTGGCCAAAGACTGCGTCTGTAGTAATCTCGAGATATGGCCATTTGCAGAAAAGAGGACTATCTTCAAAATATACCACTCGAACAACTGGCTTGATAAGCGCCATTTCAATGATAAATTTTCAAAAGATTTTTTTATCTTGATCTGTAAATGTAAATTTTATGAGAAATAATTTTTTTGGGTGAACAAACTTGTGGGTTAAAGTATTACATAAGGCACATGAATCCGGTTACCATGAAGACAAAAAATTAAAGCGATGCTAATCTCATCTCAAATGTTATACTGCACTGATAGATTATGGTTTATAGACTCCAGATCATTCATATCATGTCACATTCCCATTTCAGTATCACAATTATCTGCTTTGTAATATCTTGTAGATGTTGAACAGTGATCGCTGCCATGTTGTCTCCTCGAGCGATAACGTGTGATGTCATGTAAGTGCCAACACGCATTACATTCTTTATTATGCAATATTCATCTCGTTGAATATTTTGAAACTAATTTGGCTGGAAGTTGTTGCTGCCTAACTTCCAGTCAAATTACTTTCAAAATATTCAACCGCTTACCTGCATGATTGCTTTTATACCACACTGCCAAACTATAGCTGGCGCCTCTATGACTGAGCTATATTCCGAGGCAGGCAAGCTGGGATTTTTCTGATTGGTTGAAAAGTAAATCATGACAGCCATCATAGGTTGTAGAAATGTAGCAACATTTAGCTACTAAAGCCTGAATATCTTTCTTTAGCGGCATGATGAAAAGCTTAACATTACCTGCATAGTTTATGAGTAGCATATTATATCACCTGAATAGTTATCAAGAGTTCAGATTAGTTATCCTTTAAATAATTATTTCATGAAAATTATTATTATTTTCCTTTCAAACTATTCAAATTTGGTCGGTGATGTACAGCAATACTAAAACTCTAGAAAATTTGTTCACGAAAGTTTAAGTTTTCTCATAGAAAATGTCCATTTACAGACGAAGAGAATATTATTTATGAAAATTTATCACTGGAATGACTGGCTCGGTTATCATTCAGCAAGACCACCGCAAAAGCCCTTTGACCAGCTTGAGAGTTAAAGGGTTAACTATCAATACCATAGATCAGAAACACCAGAAACTAATGTTCGATCCAATGTAAAAAAATGTTTGCATTATCAGAACGTCATTTATGTTTATTTTCAAATACTTCCATTGCCTCCTTGTTTGCTTCAAGTGTAAATACAGGGATTTTTGTGTCAATAAAGTTCAGAGATCACACACTATCTATCGCATCATGATCAACGTATTCATAGCTTTTTCAACCAAGAAAAACATTTCCCAATAATAACAGCATGAAATCAAGTGTAGTATAACTTAATCCAGTCTCACCGTAAATTAAAATCTTGCTTAAATTAATATTTACAAAATTTTAATCAAGGTTCTAATATTCTGGTAATTCAGGATATCAATTTTAAAGCGGTAAAGCTCAACCCTTTAACCCGATTTTTTCAAATTGCAGACCAAGAGATGACTAAAAATTTATCACTGAAATTACTGGCTCAGCCAGTCATTCCAGTGGGAAATTTTCAAAAGTAGTCTTCTCATGGTCTGCAAATGGGCATTTCTCAAGACCACTGCTGAAGGTGTTTTGGGCTGATATGAGTGTTGAAGAGTTAATTGTATCAATTTCTTATCTTTTCCACACATCTTATTGAGGATTATTTTCAACATAGACCAAATTTCGTCCATTTAGAAGATTATTTATTACTACTAGAATGTCTGGCTTGGTTATCCGATAATAGATTTTCTAAAAATAGTCTTTTTTACCACCTAATGGACATTCAAGAAGCAGGAATTTCAATTTTCTTGACAAATCTTGATCAATAAAAAAGGGTTAATAATACGATTTAAATTTTTAATACAGAGTTTATTGACATTTTTATATTTCTTTGCTGAAAATAACCAAAATTAGAAACTTGATAGTACGTCTTTAACCCTTTCCCTGATGAATTCCACATATATCATTTTCAAAGCACCCTTACAAGAACACAAAAATTTTGATATTCATTTGACTCGAAGCCGTTGTTGCCTTGGCATCAAATCAAAGGCAGCTAATGCTTCCACCCAAATTAATTTCAAAATACAGAATAAGTTTAATCCTGTAAAGAATGTACTTTTTCAGAGATTTGTCAGTGAAAGGGGGGGGTAATGGGTATGTTTTGTCCAGAGACAAGCTCAACATTCCAGAGGTAAAATTTTTTTAACAGTTTCTTGGCTTGCAATTAGACATGCCTTATGAACGAACACTGCTTGAACAGTCAAGCTGGACAAAAACAACCTATCAAGGTCCGGGAAAATGTCAAGTTTTAGATCAAGCAGAGAATTTTTGAAAATTTATCACAGGAATAGCTGCCTTGGGCAACTAAGCCAGTCATTCCAGTGATAAATGTTCAAATATTGGCTCCTCTTGGTCTAAGAATGTACATTTTCTATATGTTTTATGGGAAAATTTAAATTGAGCAAATTTGAGGGTTAACAAACACTCGGCTTTTAATTTAATTTTCAAATTTAAATTTTGGACATCAGTGGTAAGAGTTAAATAATTGCAATATTTCTTTTTCACATACATTATCAAATGCATATTCTACTCAAGCATCTAATTGGTACACGCCATGACATTCAAATCCACACATTCTTTCTAAAGATATACAATATGGCTTGCTTTCGAGTTAACTGCTCTGGGAAGCCAATTTATTCCTAGTGGGGTAGCAATTTATTCTTACAGTGGGGAGGCAATCTATTCCTACAGTAGATTTCCAAGCAGAAAACGCTTAATAACAATCGCAAAAATTACACTAAATACGGACAAAGTTGTTATTTAACCCTTTAATCCTCATCAGCCAAAAATGGCGTATGCAGTGGTTTTCAGAAATGGGTATTTGGAGACGGAGACTATTTTTGAAAATTTACCACTAGAATCGAGCCAGTCATTACAGTGGCAAATTTTGAAAAATAGTCTTCTCTCGGTCTGCAAATGGACTTTTTCTATGAGAAATTTAAATTTTCGTGAATAAATTCAAGTGTCAAAAGGTTAATTTAATTTTCAGCCATTTCAATTATGTAAAAATTATATATATTTAGTTATGGCTTTTTATCACCAAATGTTCCATGTATTAGCAGTTTAAAGCTGTGTCGTTGACATAATGGGCTATTACTATAAACAAAGCTATTTTCATATAATATAATACAAGTTTTACTGCGATAACATTCACCCTTCCCCCTCCTGATCATAGGTAGCTATGCAGTGGAATTCTAAGGCCACACATGTTATACAAATCCCATACACAACTATTCACATTAAATATGTTACATACAAGAATACTGTTCAGAGAGTAAGCGCACGCATCAGTAAATTCTTTAATTCTGCCACAATTAACAAATCTAATCAAATCGCAAAAATACACATTCAACTATCCAGAATAATTTCTTAAAAAGTGAATTTCTAGAATGGGATGTCTGTGTGGTAAACATATATGTTATTGTGAAATATTTTACATTTTCTAACAAAATGAGACTTTGCTTCCAGATCACCTAGGAAATCATGCATTTACAAACAAGAATTTTGCAACACAATTAGCCACAGAACAAATTATGGAATGTATAAGAGAAAATACTATTATTCACTGAATGAAGTATACCGATTATTGGTTTCCAGCACAAAAGATTTAATACGTTTTATGTTCAAGTTTAATTCGTTATGAAACGGTCTAGCTCCAATGGAGGGATCCAATCGGTTACTCAAAGATCTGACTTGATAATCTAATACGTCACAATCATGACATAGTTCCGTCATGAACATCGACCTTTCTATTTTTAGCTATGCCCTGCCTATCTCTAGATAAGTTCCAACCACACCTCGATCGTGTTGGGATCGATCGATCTCTGAACTCCCTGACTATCAATTTCCAGAAAACTATACAGGTAAGCTGTTGAATATTCTGAAACTAATTTGACTGGGTGGTTTTGCTGGACAGCGCCCAGTCAAATTAGTTTCAAAATATTCAACAGCATGTTTATTAAATAGTAGACACATACAATTTGTACGTGTCGGATTATTAAGAGTTAAAGAAGGGCCTAATAGAATCATTTATGACGTAATGATTATGACATCATCCTACACGCTACTTAGCTGAGTAGACCGATGGATACTCATGAAAAATGAATTGCCATTCCTAGCTAAGCTTCGCCCACGTTTTGTGTGTTGGAACTAATTTACATACTTTGAACATCAATTCTCAGAATCCCATTTTCAAGATAATTATACAGGTAATCTCCAACGATGCACTATACAAGATGTGTAATACATCTCCGCTGTCCGTAAGTCCCCTAGCAAAGATGGTCCATGTTTGGCCATGTGATAAGGATGCATTCGCCCTACTTGGAGCCAGCAAATATAACGCAAGGAGAGCACGATTCGGTACACTCAAATCAAGAATAGACCCGAGGAAGCTAAGGATTTCGGCTGAGAACAAGACACGGTGGGCAAAAACTGATTGCAGCTGTAGGATGTTTCTACTACTACTACTACAGCCGCAGAATACAGTAATCATACAAATACAGGTAAACTGGAATATTTTGAAACAAATTTGACTGGGTGATGATGGCAGCAACAGCTATTCAAATTAGTTTCAAAATATTCAACAGAATATGTATTAAATTGTCAATCCATCAGACATACAATTCATAACTTGACACACTTTTCGAGTTATAATACATCATGATTGTGACATAAGCCTACATGTGATTATGACATCATATACTTGAGTGACATTAAATCCCTCCATTCCGTATGTATGAGTCATCACGTGTGAGAAGCTTGCTTTGCTTAAACATCGGTCATGTTCCATTGACTTAATCAGTAGCCGATGGAATAAAGATTTTCATTAATCTTTACCACTCCGATGTAAAAAATTTAATTTTTCAAATTAAATTAAAAGATGAACTGATTTTCATTTTCCAACAAATTTTGTTGAAGATATTACTGTCTATGACAGCAACAGCTTCCACCAAAATTGTTGATAAATATACACCAGTTTCTTTGCTATTGAATCAGTAAAAGATAGAAAATTGACATCAGACTGCTAAGGGTTAAGAGAGTGATACACTAGATTAATGTAATGGCTAGTATAATTCACTGAGCACTAATTATCAAGCTGCCCAGTTATGAAGTGCATTATGGGAAATATGCCAGACATCGTCCCCATTTTTGTTACAATTTCACTTTTATGAATGACTGCATATTAACAAACTTTAAAAAATCTATTTTTTTTCTCATAGCTGACTACCCCATACCGAAAAGTATTTTAATCTCTTACTACACATAATACATTATTAATAATTAAGATTTAAATAACCCAGCATTTCGTTTGTCTTGAGGAATGTCCTTTTACACGATGAATATTTTTGCAAATTTAACACTGGAATGACTGGCTCAATTACAAAGCCAGTCATTTTAGTTTGCAAAAATAATCTCTTCGTCTGCAAACCGACAAAAACCTCAATATTCTGGAGCAATCTTGATCATAAAATGGGTTCAGTCTATGTCAAAGACCAATACTTATTTCTAACCAACCGAAAAAGAGAAAATGGGGAGGGGGTGGGGGGAGGGGGAAGGAAGGAGAGAGAGAACTTTGCACATTAATATATATTTAATTTCATTTTTTTTTTAAGCCCTTGTAATTGAACTGTTTGTTCAATCAAGTCCAAAATTGTTACCACCGTGTCTTCAATATTCTAGGACTTCAAGGTTCACATATAACACTATTGAATCCATCATCATTATTAGCTAACTAAAACAACATTGAATAAACTTAATATAATCTTTTATCATATAAACAGACTTATCCCATTCCATAGTAACAATATGAACACGATTAATATGCAGGGACTTATTTTCATTGGTTGTTAGCGTTGGAAGGTCATCCTTGGGGTATTGGATATCACTACGATAAAGTCGAGCACTAGTGATGCACGCCATTATACGAAGTCCACTAGTATAACAGTTGTCAATGTATATTACTAGTTATGTAAATAAATAAATTTTGATTAGTGCCAAATTAGTCACATACTTCAAATTATTAGTACTATATCTTTCAGCGTAAGACGTTACATGGGCTAGTTGTAAGGGTGTGATAAGTAGCCCTTGACAATCGTACGCTAATGGAAGATATAAACTGGTGTTTCAGGGAACGAATTTCAGCTATATGATAATAATCTTAAACTCAGTCCCATTTAATATCAGTTATCAACCTAGTAGAAAATTATTACTTTGCATTGGCTAAAGCTTGTGCAGTGATAATTTTCAACTTGGTTGATGATACTGATATTAAATGGGATTTTTTTCTCTTCCTCTATTTTATATCAACCATTCAAGGAACCCTTAAACTCTCAGCAGAAATGACATTTTATTCTGTCAAATATTTTGACGGTAATTTGAGTGGGTGCTAGCTGTTGCTATAGCAGCAATAGGTTCCAGTAAAATTAGTTTCAAAATAATCAACAGCTTTCCTGAAATTGAGACAATAGAATTTCAAGTGTCAAAGTATTTAACATCGGTACATCTGTATCGGTATATCACTCTTCTATGCGTCTTATGGGCGTACGAACAATTTTAAATGTTAAACTAACAGCCAGCCACGCTTACTAAAGAGCTGATTCAGGTGGCTCAGCTGGTCGTTGCAAAAAAACCCATCAACATGCCTGTGACCTTACAGTACACTTCTGAAATAACTTTACATGTTTCCAAAACAAAACACAAACATGTTATTTAATAATTAGTAAAAAATGTTCTGTTAAATATTTTGAACCTAATTAGATTGGAAGACATTGCTGCCTTAGGCATAAAGCAGCAATGTCTTCCAAGCAAATTATGTTCAAAATATTCAACAGTACGTTTTATCTTGTTTAGGAAACATTTTAAGTTATTTTTTAACTGTACTGTATCGTTTCTCCACATCACTATATCATTCTCAAGTCAAGCAATACATTTTATAAGAAAATAAATTATTCATAGTATAACATTGTGTAATGTGACAAATTTGTCTATGTTATCTGGTAAAGCGTGTTCAAAAACAATTTCAGAATTATTAACTAAGCAATCTGGCACTACCTTCAATCTCATTATAATTATAATAATTAGCACTTAAATAATAAAAATTACAAATAAATTTTAATTTGTATAACTACCTAACAGTCTACCGGCATTCTATTATTAAAGTTAAATTGCACAGAAAGTGTCAGAGTATATACGGGGAGCAATCATTAATTCCAGCCATGCATTCATCGTGGCTACATGGTACATGACTAGTTTACATATATATCGTAATTAGCATCGTACTGTACACACTTCACGTTGCATTTACTGCAGCAACATTCAAATGATATTAAACTATCAAAGAAAAATGTAATAAACTTGAACAAAAATTAGAGCAAAACTGAAGAAAATCTCTGCGTTTCCAGTCAGTCCTCGGCTCGGTCCCTGTGGCTTATACAAGGACAAGATGTGTGTGTGTGAGAGCATTCTTCATCCACGCGTAATCTAGTAGCAGCATTGTCAGTGGTCATGACGATGGATTTTGAAGTCGGGAACAGTCAATGGCTATGTCTGTGCAGAGACTGGTCGATCTGTTCTCTGAAAAACAAGACAGTAGCATTGTGCAAATCAATGACATGAACTAGAAAAGATATGTTAATAGAAAGTCTGATGTCTTCTTTAATGATACAATGACAAATCTCCGAAAATATAAAGTATTTACAATGCATAACATTCTGTTGAATGTTTTGAAATTAATATGACTGGAAGCCGTTGCTGCTTATTAATTTCAATAATATCGAACAGCTTTCCTGTTTGTTTGCCCCAAGATTGAGATACAGGGTAATTTATCGATGAAAGGGATAATCGTTTAACTATAAACCATATAGAGCAGAAACATCATTTATTGTTTAAAAATATTCTCTTGAATATTTTGAAATTAATGAATGTAGCTGTTCCAGTTAAATTAGTTTCGAAAGATATAACAGCTATCCTGTGTAGAAAGTGAGACACAGAATTTTAACACTTATATCAGCCAAAAACGGCTTCTGCAGTGGTCTGGAGAAATGTTCATTTGCACACAGAGAAGACTATTTTTGAAAATTTATCACTGGAATGACTGGCTACATAAGCGAGCCAGTCATTTCAGTGGTAAATTTTCAAAAATAGTCTTCTCTTAGTATGCAAATAGACATTTTCTATGAGAAAATTGAAATTTTCTTGAGCAAATTCGAGGGTTAAACGCTTAATACTATATAATGATCAAAAGAATTGTGCAATAATAGGGAAATGTCCATTTGCTGACAGAGAAAACTATTTAGAAACTATCACTGGAATGACTGCCTCAGTTAATGTATCCACACATTCATGATCAATTTTCAAAAACATCCTCTCTTGGCCTGCAGATTTCAAAACCTGAAAGCGTTCCTGGCTAATTTTACCACTAAAGTGTTAACCCATAAACCACTGGAATGCGAAAGTTCTCTTTTTAACAAAATTCATTAAACCGTTAACACTGAAAAAACAGCTTCTACAGTTGTCGAAAATGTCCATTTGCCGACCACCTTAAAAAAAAATTTACAACTGAATTGACCAACTCAATAATTGAGCCAGTCATTTAGGTGATAAATTTACAAAAATAATCTTGGTCTGCAAATGTACATTTTCTATGAGAATTGAAATTTTCTTGAACAAATTTGAGGGTTAGATGGCTAAACTCAAGGCCTGGACCTATATGATGCGCTGTTGGGACATTCTGAAGACTTTTTAAATATATGTACACTATTCCTAGAGTGGACGCCAATCAGATTGCAATATCAAGCCATCCTCCATTTCAGATAGGGCTCAACAAAAATGTACACTAGTCCGTGATAAATCGAGAAATCCAATTTATCGATTCAATCATGTCATAATCAACGACGTCACATGTAAGCCGATGTCATAATCATTTATGTCATAAATGCCGTGATTTAGTCCATCATAAACGCTTAATAGTCCATCAAGTTGTACGAATTGTATGTCTTTCAAACTATTTAATAAACATTCTGTTTAAGTTTGAAACTAATTTGACTGGGCACAGGCAGCAACAGGACCATGCTTACCTGTATATTTCATCGAAATTGAGATTCAGGGAGTGTAGAGTTTGATTGATCCCAACACCAGCGAAGCATGCAACCCGGCGAAGCATGCAACACCGGCGAAGCATGCAACACCGGCGAAGCATGCAACACCAGCGAAGCGTGCAACACCAGCGAAGCGTGCAACACCAGCGAAGCATGCAACACCGGCGAAGCGCTGGTGGAGATTAGCTAGAGATGGGCATGGAATAGCTAAAACTTCATTCCTCTATTCAGGCAACTGACAAAGTAACAGTTAGTAAACCTCTCATTGAAAATCACTTAGTTATATACATTTACCATTAATGTAGGATAAGCTTTTATACATTCATTCATTATTTAAGCTAACTATCATGACGTACACATGTAAGTCCACACATATAAAGCTCTCATGTCCAGACAATAATAGTGCAATTTTACCCAGCATGCAATGTTTATACGACTTATTGGTTTCAAATAGCAGATGCCCTATTGTCACAATTTCTACAAGTGATTATTTCTTTACTCCATGTAGATCTTGAGGTGTAAGCGCATAGGATGATTCAATGCAGTAACTCGACAGCCCATAGCACACACTACAGTGCAGCACAATTGTATTCATTTCAAGAAAGGGCATTTATAAGAGAAATCTATTGAATATTTTGACACGGAGGGGGGTGGGGGCGCACGCTTTAATGCTAATGATAACTACTATTTACCGGTTTATTCACTGTATTTTTTCGCTCAACATATTCATAATCTACCCATCCCTGGTTCCGTCGACCTCGACCACCTCCGCCACCACCACGACCACCTGAAAGTGAACATACACATTATATTCAAATAGAGTAAGACTTTAATGGTCAAATTTCATCAATGAAATAAAAATATTTGCTTACTGAATGTCCTTTGCACAGCATTGACTATTTTTAAAATTTCTCCCACTGGAATGATGGCTAGCCTATCGAGCCAGTCATTCCAGTGGTAGATTTTCAAAAATCTTTCATGACAGTCATACAAAGGGCCATTCCTCATTATTAATGCAGAAGCTTGTTTTGACCGACCTTTACCATTAAACCCATTTAACACTCAAATTTGTTTCAAGAAAATTTCAATTTTCTCATAGAAAATGTCTATTTGCAGACCAAGAGAACCGTTTTTGAAAACTTACCAGTTGGAATAACTGGTTCGGTTATCGAGCCAGTCATTCAAGTAGTAAATTTTCAAACGGGTTTCTCTTTGTCTGCAAATGGACATTTCTCAAAACCCCTGCAGAAGGCATTTTTAGCTGATATGAGGGTTAAATGGCTACAGATAATGGATAAGATTAAACATGTATAGAGACAGTTGTAGCAAACAAATATTTGGTATTCAGTGTTATTTATTTGTAACATAGATAAATTTGTCTCCTTATATTAATCAAGTACAGGGGTTGATCTAGCCTGAGTTTGGGACCTATCTGTGAATATCTGTGAACATAAAAATGTATAGATATCGGTGCTGAGTATCCACAAACTCTTGTCAGACAATTAATTCTGAGGCAGATCTGTGCCAATTTTAGGTTTTCACAACTCTTTCAGGCAAATTCTGTTTATGCCACGATCGAATGCAAATCATTATTACTTTTCACTACATGTATATTGTAACAAGTGGCCCAAGCAGTCTGTATTGCTCTCCAGGAACATAAGCATTTTAACTAGAAAGGTCATTGCCTATAAGTAGAACTGTAACACGAAGAAGGATGTTTACCAAATTTTGTTAAAATTGGTCTAATAGTTAGATATTTTTAATTTCCCATTACTTTACTATGTAAGTTTTCTGGTGAAACAAATTCATCAACATACCCATAAACCTATATCAAACCATTTTGGCTTCAAACCCATAAAAAACAAGAGCTCCACAAATGGCACATAATACCCCGCCTTGATGACACACCAATGAATGACAGCTATCAGAAAATAGGGATTTCTTCCTCAGACCCAGGCCAGTAATTCTATTTAGTTTCAGTGATCCATTAAAGGGTTCAGGAGTTATCATCCGGAAACCAATTTTCAAGATAGCCACCTTGAAGGTTGGATCATTGCCGATTGCTATAGGTTTCTTCTTCAGACCTAGTCCAAGCACAGCATGAAGTTTCAAAGAGATCCGATAAACGGTTAAGGAGTTATCATCCGGAAACCAATTTTAAAAGATGGCCATCGGTGGCTGGCGGCCGTCTTGGATTTTCGTTCATTGTCGCTTTCGATAGGTTTCTTTCCCAGACCTAGTCCAACCACGCTATAAGTTTCAACGCGATCTGATAAAAGGTTAAGAAGTTATCATTCGGAAACCAATTTTCAAGATGGCCACCGGTGGCTGGTGGGCATCTTGGATTTCGGATCATCGTCAATTTCTATAGGTTTCTTCCTCAAACCTACTAAACCGATGAAGTTTCAAACCAATCTGACAAATATGAGTCGAGTTATTGTCCGGAAACCACTCTGCCACCCGTATTCATGCCCACCTGCCAGGACGGACGGCGCCATTACATAATACCCACACAAATCTTTTGGCGGGTATAAAAATATGAATAATGATTGGTCCAGTGAAGGTTTAGAGATTTTAAATCATTTAGCCACCTGGCCCTAAAAAGCAAAACTTCAGTGGTCCAGACAAATCTTCAAGCACCCAATTTTATCATTATGATTCATTGGCGCATAGGGTCCACATTTAGAAATACAGGACATAATAAATAAGCATTCTGTAAGTATTGCTTTGCAATACATGTCCCCTACCAGGTGATATAAATCTTTAGAGATTGACAGTCAAAAATTTCATTAAAAATTGACGAAAATGTCTGAAACTCGAAGGTGCTCTGTAACTCTTTATACTAAAGTGATTGCACCGATTTTTGATTAAATTAACTTGAAGGAGTGGCGAAAAAGTGTGGTAAGCTGATATTTTTCGTATTTCTTAAGTCGAAAGGGGGCATAACTCCATCAAAAATTTACGCATATGCCTGAAAACTCCAACTTGGTCTGTAACTTCTCATAACAAATCAATGTAGCAGTTTTCAGTATAATATCTTGAAAGACTGCGGAAAAAAAGTGCGGAAAACTAATATATTTTGTATTTCATAAGTTGAAAGGGGGGCATAACCCCCATGAAAAATTGATGAAAATTTCTGAAACTCAAACTTGCTCTGTAACTCCTTATACTAAAGCGATGCACCGATTTTCGCTTAAATATCTTGAAGGAGTGCGAAAAAAAGTGCGGAAAGCTGATATTTTTTGTATTTCTTAAGTCGAAAGGGGGCATAACTTCAACAAAAATTGACGCATACGCCTGAAACTCGAACTTGGTCTGTAACTTCTCATAACAGAAGCAATATACCAATGCTCAGTTGAAGTGCGGAAAAACCAACTCCGACAGACGGATGGACAGACAGACGGAGTGCTAACATATAGTCCCCCTCCCCCAGTTTTACCGGTAGGGGACTAATAAGTTATGATTTACTAATGTAGAAAGTGTTAAAAACATTTATTTCCAGCTTAATAATATGGACTCATCCCGCAAAACACTCGTCAAAATTTAGCTCACCACCTGGGCTAGTGAGTTTGAAATTTTGGCAGCCCAGCCTAAAATCTAGGCGCCATGGGCTACCGGGCCTCTGCTAATCTTCAACATTGTGGTTGATGGCGGCCATGTATCTTAATGTACAAACTTACCTTGAACCCGGATTGCCCTTGGTCCCTAATCCCATAATTTCGGCCGGATACATTCAGTCATGTCAGTGGTTCTGATAAACTAGGTCATCCAAGATGGCCACCACGAGCATTTGGCCAATCAAGTTCCCTTGAACAAACTTGGTTCAGCTTTTGCCCTAAATGATGTTTCATGAGTTTCAATCGATCCATCATGTGGTTTCGACGAATTTTAAAGACGCCTCTAAAATCAGCCACAATCAAAGATGGCCAGCAGCCAAATTAGCGGATCAGCTTTGTTTGAACAAAGTTGGATCTCTATACCCTAAGAATGCCTCCTGCCAAATGTTATTGAAATTGGCCCAGTGATTCTTGAGATGTTTAAAGAACAAGTTGGACAGACGACGGGCGGTTGGCACGGCATACATGTTATAAGCTCACTTGGAAGGCCATTCTGGCCAGTCAGCTAATAATATTACAAGACATTTATTTAGCCTCTCAAACCCAATTGTCCCCAAAGCCTTTTGCTTGGTTCAAAATTAGCCTGTATCCACCGCTAGTATTTACAGTCTATGAATAAAATCGGGGGCCAATTCTCAAGAATAATGTAGGATTCTGCACCTAGTTCATAGTACATGTATATATATATAGGGTTCATAGGCTCAAGGAACATGCACATTCACGCACTTAAGGATGTTGACAAAATAATTCTGAATTCAAGTACATTCAATGATCTTTATGAACCCAGAGACGTACATAAAATTATTGAAACGAAACAATTGCATGTCCTGTCAATGTCCTCAAGAAACATTTTATCAAATTTTCTAATTGACAGATTGAAACTATAGATTTAAACATTTAATGGTCAAGCTGGCCAAAAAATGGCCTCTACATTGGTCATAAGATGTCTCGAAAAGACTATTTTTGAAAATTTACCACTGAAATGCCTGGCTCGATAACCGAGCCAGTCATTCCAGTGGTAAATTTTTCAAGTCTCTAGGCTAGCAAATGAACATTCACTAAACAAAAAATTCCAATTTTCTTGACCAATCTTGACCATTAAATGGTTACACATACCTCTGAACTCATAATCGTCTCTATTGTTGTATCCAAAGCCACCGTATCCACCCCGGTTGTTGTAGCCACCCCGATTGTTATAGTTTTCTCTGTTGTTAAAGTTATCTCTGTTGTAACCGTCCCGATTGTTGTAGCCATAACCCGAATAATTATCACGAAAACCTCCACGAGGAGCAAAACCACCTCTATTGTTATAGAAACCACCAACGATTACCCCGGTAACCGCCGCGACCTCTGTATCCTCGCCTACTGTCGGACATGCCGAATGTCTCCCACATTGATACGACGCTCCTCCCGCCATGTGGTTTTACTCGATTGTCTGAAATAAAAAGAAATATATTAAACATTTAAAGAGGTATTTTGTAGTATATGTAATTTACATTTAATACATACAGTAAGTGAATTAGTTTTTAATTCATAACCCTTGAATTTGTTCAAGAAAATTTCAATTTTCTAATAGAAAATGTCCATTTGCAGGACCAAGAGAAGACTATTTTTGAAAATTTACCACTGGAATGACTGGCTTGATTATCGAGCCCGTCATTACAGTGGTAAATTTTTAAAAACAGTCTTCTCTTGGTTTGCAAATGGACATTTCTCAAGACCACTGCAGAAGCTGTTTTTTGGCTGATATGTGTGGGGGGCTAATCATTTTCCTATATAGGAGCATTCTTGACCCAGTTTGGTCTAAATCTGTCAAGAAATAACACATCGTGCCATCAATGCAAGAAAGGGAGATAACATATTTTTCTGTTTTTCCAGTGATGATGTTTACAGCCCAACTCCATTATGGCATGCAAAAAAATCTAGGGCTTGCCTAGTTCAATAGGTGCCTCTTACATATATTAATTTCAGGTGTTTCTGGGAAGGCGACATTTTAAAATCTTAATCTATGAGAGAGTAGACCTGTAGAATGTGAGCAGACATGCTGGAGATTGCGTTTCTTTCGCACAAAGACATACAGAAATACATGTTTCTAACAAACAAAATGCAGAGCTTAATGATGTTAACAAAAAATGGCAAGGAAATGATCAATGCCTTAACAGCTTTCATAATTTTAGGGCCACTAAGGCAATGTCTATTGTCTTAGGATATCAAGGCAGAGTATGTTGCCTGAGGGATGGCATAGGGCCACTAAGGCAATGTCTATTGTCTTAGGATATCAAGGCAGAGTATGTTGCCTGAGGGATGGCATAGGGCCACTAAGGCAATGTCTATTGTCTTGGGATATCAAGGGCAGAGTATGTTGCCTGAGGGATGGCATAGGGCCACTAAGGCAATGTCTATTGTCTTAGGATATCAAGGCAGAGTATGTTGCCTGAGGGATGGCATAGGGCCACTAAGGGCAATGTCTATTGTCTTAGGATATCCAAGGCAGAGTATGTTGCCTGGAGGGATGGCATAGGGCCACTAGGCAATGTCTATTGTCTTAGGATATCAAGGCAGAGTATGTTGCCTGAGGGATGGCATAGGGCCACTAAGGCAATGTCTATTGTCTTAGGATATCAAGGCAGAGTATGTTGCCTGAGGAATGGCATAGGGCCACTAAGGCAATGTCTATTGTCTTAGGATATCAAGGCAGAGTATGTTGCCTGAGGGATGGCATAGGGCCACTAAGGCAATGTCTATTGTCTTAGGATATCAAGGCAGAGTATGTTGCCTGAGGGATGGCATAGGGCCACTAAGGCAATGTCTATTGTCTTAGGATATCAAGGCAGAGTATGTTGCCTGAGGGATGGCATAGGGCCACTAAGGCATGTCTATTGTCTTAGGATATCAAGGCAGAGTATGTTGCCTGAGGGATGGCATAGGGCCACTAAGGCAATGTCTATTGTCTTAGGATATCAAGGACAGAGTATGTTGCCTGAGGGATGGCATAGGGCCACTAAGGCAATGTCTATTGTCTTAGGATATCAAGGCAGAGTATGTTGCCTGAGGGATGGCATAGGGCCACTAAGGCAATGTCTATTGTCTTAGGATATCAAGGCAGAGTATGTTGCCTGAGGGATGGCATAGGGGCCACTAAGGCAATGTCTATTGTCTTAGGATATCAAGGCAGAGTATGTTGCCTGAGGGATGGCATAGGGCCACTAAGGCATGTCTATTGTCTTAGGATATCAAGGCAGAGTATGTTGCCTGGAGGGATGGCATAGGGCCACTAAGGCAATGTCTATTGTCTTAGGATATCAAGGCAGAGTATGTTGCCTGAGGGATGCATAGGGCCACTAAGGCAATGTCTATTGTCTTAGGATATCAAGGCAGAGTATGTTGCCTGAGGGATGGCATAGGGCCACTAAGGCAATGTCTATTGTCTTAGGATATCAAGGCAGAGTATGTTGCCTGAGGGATGGCATAGGGCCACTAAGGCAATGTCTATTGTCTTGGGATATCAAGGCAGAGTATGTTGCCTGAGGGATGGCATAGGGCCACTAAGGCAATGTCTATTGTCTTAGGATATCAAGGCAGAGTATGTTGCCTGAGGGATGGCATAGGGCCCACTAAGGCAATGTCTATTGTCTTAGGATATCAAGGCAGAGTATGTTGCCTGAGGGATGGCATAGGGCCACTAAGGCAATGTCTATTGTCTTAGGATATCAAGGCAGAGTATGTTGCCTGAGGGATGGCATAGGGCCACTAAGGCATGTCTATTGTCTTAGGATATCAAGGCAGAGTATGTTGCCTGAGGGATGGCATAGGGCCACTAAGGCAATGTCTATTGTCTTAGGATATCAAGGCAGAGTATGTTGCCTGAGGGATGGCATAGGGCCACTAAGGCAATGTCTATTGTCTTAGGATATCAAGGCAGAGTGAGATGTTGCCTGAGGGATGGCATAGGGCCACTAAGGCAATGTCTATTGTCTTAGGATATCAAGGCAGAGTATGTTGCCTGAGGGATGGCATAGGGCCACTAAGGCAATGTCTATTGTCTTGGGATATCAAGGCAGAGTATGTTGCCTGAGGGATGGCATAGGGCCACTAGGCAATGTCTATTGTCTTAGGATATCAAGGCAGAGTAAGTGTTGCCTGAGGGATGGCATAGGGCCACTAAGGCAATGTCTATTGTCTTAGGATATCAAGGCAGAGTATGTTGCCTGAGGGATGGCATAGGGCCACTAAGGCAATGTCTATTGTCTTAGGATATCAAGGCAGAGTATGTTGCCTGAGGGATGGCATAGGGCCACTAAGGCAATGTCTATTGTCTTAGGATATCAAGGCAGAGTATGTTGCCTGAGGGATGGCATAGGGCCACTAAGGCAATGTCTATTGTCTTAGGATATCAAGGCAGAGTATGTTGCCTGAGGGATGGCATAAAAAGCAACATTTGTTGCTTTCTCAAGCAATCGGGAAAAAAGACCACTTATTTCCTTTCCACAGTCCAAACATTACAGTCAGAATATGGTCAGTGTTGATTTTTACAATTGGATAACTCTGTAAATTTTCTTTGAATACTTTGCTTTGGATACTTTATTTAGCAGTGTGTATGACGGGCACCAAGGCATTAAGAGGAGAGCACAGAAGGCAGTTGATACCTTAAATAGATGGCGAAATGGAGGGGCACTAAGGAAGGAGGCATGGGCACCTAATGAAATTGGAGTAGTTGCCTGGGTTTTACTTACACCATTGAAAAGTTTACTGTTAAATATTTTGAACTTAATTTGATTTGAAGGCAATTGCTGCTTAATCTTTATGTCCAACATGTAGTATTGACATATCCAACAGAACATTTCTTACATCGTGGTTCAAAACTGTATTAATTAGCATGTTTTTGCTTTGGAAACATTAACTTATTTATATGAGCTGTATTGTATTTCTGTCTCTGATAAGTATTTTCTGTACAGGCCATGTGTGAGGCTGCAATAGCCAGTTCTCAGGCTAAATATGATAACCTGTTCTGCTCCACCAAAGTACTGGATGATATCGTTGATCATACAAACAAGACTAGGCTTGCGCAATTACATGATTAAATCAAAACTCATGATTATTTTTTAAATCTTGAATTTATATGATTAAGAAGTGTTTTAGTGAAACTCAACATACAGCCGCAGGCATACTTGTTTGAAGAATGCTAAATGTGAACAGTTTGTCTTTGATAATTCTCTGAGAAAGGGGGGGGGGGGGGGGGGGGAGGAGGCGACTTCTATTAGACATTTGGAATTCATGGCAAAGACATCACTAAAAATTTCCAGTCTTCCAGCTGCATTGATCATTACAATTGCAACAAGACTATTTTGAATTTTAATCTTTCAAGGGCGATAACTCTGGCAAATATCTGCGGATTTTGCCGAAACGAAATTATGACACTTCGTCTATCCCTAAAACATCTGAACCAAAAAATTGTAAGTTCAAAACTCTTAGAGATCTGGAACCGGACAATAAAATTGACAAATTTTTTTTTTCAAGGGTGATAACTCTGGTGAATGAGCGGATTTTGTCGGAAAAAACATGACACTTCGTCTATCCCTAACACATCTGCTGACAAAAAAATTGTAAGTAGGTTCAAAACTCTTCGAGATCTGCACCGGACAAGAAATCAGATGGACAGATGCACGGACGGTGAGTGCCATCACATAATACAAACCCCACCCACCCCATTATACGCAGGCGTATAAAACTTAAATTATCGAATAATTGTACATAATTTCTACTGCGTAAATATTTCAAAATCTACATTTTAATTACTCTTTAATGTGATACGTCAAGAAAATTGACGATTTTGCTCATTTGGAGGTCAAGAAAACTGTTTTTGAAAATGTATCACTGGAATGGCAGCATTTCTGGACATTTCTAAACACCATTGAATCTTTAGTCATTGTATGCTTTTGTAGGCTGATTAATCAAGTAAATCACTATTATTCCTAACTAATCAATCGTGATCACTCAAATACATAATCGCACAAGTTTAAATAACGCTTTCAGCCTGTTCCATATTTCTCGTATTGAACACGCGTAATACTCAGATTTTCATAATATATTGGTTAGATAATGTGTAAGAAATATTGACACATTCAACATAAACTTTCTTACATCATTTTCAAAATTGTACTAATTAACATGTTTTCGTTTTGAGCTGTACTGTGTTTCTGTCTCTGATAAGCCTATTCTCCCACAGGCGATTGTGTGAGGGCTGCAATAGCCAGTTCTCAGACTAAATATGATGACCTGTTCTGCTCCATCAAGGTACTGGATGATATTTGTTTATCATTTAAACAAGACTCAGGCCCGTTCCATATTTCTCGATATGAACAATTGTAATATTCGACCAAAGATTTGCATAATTGGTTAGATAACGTATAGGAAATATTTTCATTGGTCATGTTGGTTACGCATAATGCAACATGCCCCGTGACACCGCAAATGATCCAAGCGGCGACGATGGTGAAAATCTAAACAAGACAGAATACGCTGCGTTATTGATTTAAATTTTGCATATATAAACTACATCGTATGAAATGTGTTTGTAAATTTGCATGATATCTGCAGAAATTAAAAATTTTGAATAAAAAGTGATTTCAATCCAGATTGACGGTTTTATTAATTTTTTTGTGGTGCATTGGTCACAAATCTTAGCAAGTGACAGGGTCACATCAGCAAAAATGAACAACGCAAAATGGTATGTTCAACCGGTTTCACAAATGGACTTTATTGGGAAATTTGTCAAAGAGTTTATATGATAAATAGAATCTTAACCTGTAACACTATAAAAAATTTTATTTAAAAAATTAAATTATAAGATGAACTGGTGTTAATTTTGCAGCAAATTTGGTGGCAGATGGTGCTGGCTGTAGACAGCAACATCGTCCACCAAAATTGTTGAAAAATGTACACCAGTTTCTTTGCTATTGAGAGTAAAATATAAATATTGGCATCAGAGTGTTAAGGGTTAAACTCAGTTCAACACACGTGTCATGC